>CM060961.1:28551304-29151304 GCA_030765045.1 Tenodera sinensis | reverse complement strand
TGATAAAATCGTGTTCACTTATATTTTCCATGGAAGAAAAAACCACATACAGAAAGTATACAATAGCATACAATAAAAAAGTAGATATATGATTAAGCCTTCGTAAAAATGGGTCTAGAAAAGTGAACAAAGAAAGCCAAGTGATTGCAACAGATCGTATTTTTTAAAACGATACCTTTGAAAATTCTGTAAATTTCTGAAGTTTTTCACGTGTGTCGCTTACAAAATTATTCTACATACGCTCAATAGCTAATCAGAGAAAAGGTGAAAGTCAGACGAGATGGAAAATTCCCTAGCAACTGTTATTGAATTCCAGCTGTTCGTTTTAGAAACGGTCTTTGAAAGCACAGAGACCTTATCTTGCTATATCTGTTGTCTGGTTATTTGCTGCCGCATCGCTTTGTGCGCGGCAGTTGGCAGACATGGAACAAAATTCCCTTGTTTATAATTGCGCTGAGTGATGCAGGGCAGCCTCTCCTCTCTGGAAACTATCATGTCATCAAAATAGTTGGCCGCGCCGTAACCGAGGGGTTAGACCACTCGCTTCTCACCAAAGCGGCCCGGGTTCGATCCCTGACAACCGCATGTGGGATTCGTGGTGGACACTGGTAGAGATGACAAGGAATACCTTCGAAATTATTAACTCCACAAAAAATGCATTTAAAGGTAACTTGTGTGCTTTAACGAGATCTTCATTTGTTTTATAGTAAAATTTGGTATATCTCTTATGGTTTACTAGTTATACAAAAGTCATCAAGAGTAAACAGGACTACGTGGGCTATAGCCAGAAAATTCAAAATATACATTTTTTTTTTTTGGTCTAAAAATATCTCAAACATACGACATTTTAATCAGCATCGTTAAAATCAAAATGTTAAAAATGTTACATCTAAAGGGTAGTTTAGGGTGGAGTGATTGTCTTCGAAATCTTCCTGTCGCATCATTGAAAGGTATTAAACTTAAATATCGACTTTGGTTTTTAATCGGCTTTGCGTTCTTGAGTTATGATGTTCACAGACACACACACGCAGATGCACGAACCTTTTCTTGCATTCAGGGGACCTTAGAACATATATTTCCGGTGAAATCTCAACATCGGAATTTTGGGTCGAAATCAATTTTCCGTAACGCTTGTGAAGAGTTGGGACTTGGACCACTGAAAATAATCAGAACCTCTCTCAGTAACGGAATGAATTCAAATATGACGCATAGTCAGGTAAATAATATAAGAACGGAGGAAGACGTTTCCTAAAAATGCCACTTCATTTCAAGACGCCATAAAACAACTAGAAGAAATGGGTATTGTAACGAATAGGAATGAGCGGCTTTGTTTTCCTTTTGACGACATGGTACTCCTAACATGTGATACAAATCTAAAATTTTTAATGAAATATGGGAAAATTGTTTTGACAAATGGAACATTTTATATACCCCTGATTTGTCCAACAATTGTAGACTCTACATGTTTACCATGGGGAAAATTACTATCAGGTTGTACTTGGTTTATTAACATCTAGAACAGAATGTTATGAAAATATGTGTTTATACAATGATCAATTTGTTCCCGAACCATAATTTTAGACTTCGAAAGAGCTGCACATGTTGCAAATAAAACGGTATCTCCTTCCGTCATGATCCAGTGCTGCCAATTTCATTTAGGATAAAGTTGGTATCGTAAAGTTGATTGTCAGCTTATAGAAGAGTAAAGGGAATTAAGTGAATGGCTGCAATTGTGTTTTTTGGATTGCCTTATTTAACTCCGACAGATATCGGAGAAGCCTTTGTGGACCTGAGCAGCCTTTCACCCCAAATGGGCACAGTTATCAGGTTTTTAGACTCATTGTTGAAACCTAGGTGGCAGAAGATAGTTCCTTTCCTTCTGTAATGTGGCCTTATACCAGTTTACATACTCTTTGCACTGCTAATGGACCCCAAAGTTTCCACAAGGATCTCTAGGAGAATTTTTATAGGTCTAACCCATCAATCCACACTGTTATTGACTTGCTGATGAAATTTCAAAGTGAAACGTATTTGAAATTTAATAGTGCCAGTAGAAAACAGTTAAGAAGAAGGCAGGATATAAAATACAAATATATTCGTAAATGTCAGAAGGATTACGCACAAACAATATTAACCGTAATTAAGCTTCTCTTAGCTGGAGTAATTATTGGAACATTTGAGTTATTTTAAGCACTCAAAGCATATGACATGTTAATTGTATGTCTTGCATTTATTTAATAACGATAAGGATCACAGCTTTTACGAAATACTGAAACATCTGACAGTTCTTTTTTACGACAATGCTATTATTGTAGTTTACTCTGTATAATTTATCTTACTGGCCAGTTAAACCCTTTATTGCAATTTCACAAGAAAGTTTACAACATAAAATTATACTATTCAGTTGTTGGTACCAGAAATGGTATAATGAACAACTGACGAGAACTTAAAAACATAAATGTTTCCGCCCGGGACCGAACCGGGGACCTTGCGCGTGTGAGGCGCACGTGATAACCACTACACTACGGAAACGTTGAAATCTCAATCTCCAGTTTTGTATGATAATGCCATTATTTTGGCTTAATTTTGTTGATTTAAAAACATAATTGTTTCCGCCCGGGATCGAACCGGGGACCTTGCGCGTGTGAGGCGCACGTGATGACCACTACACTACGGAAAGGTTGAACGCTGAGGCATCAGTTTTGTATGATAATGCCATTATTTTGGTTAATTTTGATAATTTAAAAAGATGATTGTTTCCGCCCGGGATCGAACCGGGGACCTTGCGCGTGTGAGGCGCACGTGATAACCACTACAATACGGAAACGTTGAGTTCTGAACTTCCAGTTTTGTATGATAATGCCATTATTTTGGCTTATTTTGTTAATTTATAAAACATAAATGTTTCCGCCCGGGATCGAACCGGGGACCTTGCGCGTGTGAGGCGCACGTGATAACCACTACACTACGGAAACGTTGAGCTCTGAAATTCCAGTTTTGTATGATAATGCCATTATTTTGGCTTAATTTTGTTAATTTATAAAACATAAATGTTTCCGCCCGGGATCGAACCGGGGACCTTGCGCGTGTGAAGCGCACGTGATAACCACTACACTACGGAAACGTTGGATGCTGATGCTCCAGTTTTGTATGATAATGTCATTACTTTGCCTTAATTTTGTTAATTTAAAAACAAATGTTTCCGCCCGGGATCGAACCGGGGACCTTGCGCGTGTGAAGCGCACGTGATAACCACTACACTACAGAAACGTTGGATGCTGATGCTCCAGTTTTGTATGATAATGTCATTACTTTGCCTTAATTTTGTTAATTTAAAAACAAATGTTTCCGCCCGGGATCGAACCGGGGACCTTGCGCGTGTGAGGCGCACGTGATAACCACTACACTACGTAAACGTTGAACGCTGAGGCTTCAGTTTTGTATGATAATGCCATTATTTTGCCTTAATTTTGATAATTTAAAAAGATGATTGTTTCCGCCCGGGATCGAACCGGTGACCTTGCGCGTGTGAGGCGCACGTGATAACCACTACACTACGGAAACGTTGGATGCTGATGCTCCAGTTTTGTATGATAATGTCATTACTTTGCCTTAATTTTGTTAATTTAAAAACAAATGTTTCCGCCCGGGATCGAACCGGGGACCTTGCGCGTGTGAGGCGCACGTGATAACCACTACACTACGTAAACGTTGAACGCTGAGGCTTCAGTTTTGTATGATAATGCCATTATTTTGCCTTAATTTTGATAATTTAAAAAGATGATTGTTTCCGCCCGGGATCGAACCGGTGACCTTGCGCGTGTGAGGCGCACGTGATAACCACTACACTACGGAAACGTTGAATTCTCAATCTCCAGTTTTGTATGATAATGCCATTATTTTGGCTTAATTTTGTTGATTTAAAAACATAATTGTTTCCGCCCGGGATCGAACCGGGGACCTTGCGCGTGTGAGGCGCACGTGATAACCACTACACTACGGAAACGTTGAATTCTCAATCTCCAGTTTTGTATGATAATGCCATTATTTTGGCTTAATTTTGTTGATTTAAAAACATAATTGTTTCCGCCCGGGATCGAACCGGGGACCTTGCGCGTGTGAGGCGCACGTGATAACCACTACACTACGCAAACGTTGAATTCTCAATCTCCAGTTTTGTATGATAATGCCATTATTTTGGCTTAATTTTGTTGATTTAAAAACATAATTGTTTCCGCCCGGGATCGAACCGGGGACCTTGCGCGTGTGAGGCGCACGTGATAACCACTACACTACGGAAACGTTGAACGAGAATGCTCCAGTTTTGTATGATAATGTCATTATTTTGGCTTAATTTTGTTGATTTAAAAAGATAATTGTTTCCGCCCGGGATCGAACCGAGGACCTTGCGCGTGTGAGGCGCACGTGATAGCCGCTACACTACGGAAACGTTGAGCACTAACGCTCCAGTTTTTTATAATGCCATTTTTTGTTTGCCTTAATTTTGTTAATTTAAAAACAAATGTTTCCGCCCGGGATCGAACCGGGGACCTTGCGCGTGTGAAGCGCACGTGATAACCACTACACTACGGAAACGTTGGATGCTGATGCTCCAGTTTTGTATGATAATGTCATTACTTTGCCTTAATTTTGTTAATTTAAAAACAAATGTTTCCGCCCGGGATCGAACCGGGGACCTTGCGCGTGTGAAGCGCACGTGATAACCACTACACTACGGAAACGTTGGATGCTGATGCTCCAGTTTTGTATGATAATGTCATTACTTTGCCTTAATTTTGTTAATTTAAAAACAAATGTTTCCGCCCGGGATCGAACCGGGGACCTTGCACGTGTGAGGCGCACGTGATAACCACTACACTACGGAAACGTTGAACGCTGAGGCTTCAGTTTTGTATGATAATGCCATTATTTTGGCTTAATTTTGTTAATTTATAAAACATAAATGTTTCCGCCCGGGATCGAACCGGGGACCTTGCGCGTGTGAGGCGCACGTGATAACCACTACACTACGGAAACGTTGAATTCTCAAGCTCCAGTTTTGTATGATAATGCCATTATTTTGGCTTAATTTTGTTGATTTAAAAACATAATTGTTTCCGCCCGGGATCGAACCGGGGACCTTGCGCGTGTGAGGCGCACGTGATAACCGCTACACTACGGAAACGTTGAACGAGAATGCTCCAGTTTTGTATGATAATGTCATTATTTTGGCTTAATTTTGTTGATTTAAAAAGATAATTGTTTCCGCCCGGGATCGAACCGAGGACCTTGCGCGTGTGAGGCGCACGTGATAACCACTACACTACGGAAACGTTGAATTCTCAAGCTCCAGTTTTGTATGATAATGCCATTATTTTGGCTTAATTTTGTTGATTTAAAAACATAATTGTTTCCGCCCGGGATCGAACCGGGGACCTTGCGCGTGTGAGGCGCACGTGATAACCGCTACACTACGGAAACGTTGAACGAGAATGCTCCAGTTTTGTATGATAATGTCATTATTTTGGCTTAATTTTGTTGATTTAAAAAGATAATTGTTTCCGCCCGGGATCGAACCGAGGACCTTGCGCGTGTGAGGCGCACGTGATAGCCGCTACAGTACGGAAACGTTAAACGAGAATGCTCCAGTTTTGTATGATAATGTCATTATTTTGGCTTAATTTTGTTGATTTAAAAAGATAATTGTTTCCGCCCGGGATCGCACCGAGGACCTTGCGCGTGTAAGGCGCACGTGATAACCACTACACTACGAAAACACTGAGAGCCGTTCTAGTTTTCTCTGATAATATCGTGTTTTTCGTTTACTTTTGTTGACTTGTTGAGCACCAGAAAGAAGAAAATGTACAACTTTCTAGGGTTGGCATCTATGAACGAAGTTGTAAAATACCAGTCTTTAATCAGCTTCAAATTCCTTATTTATCACAACTTTGCTTCGTCTGCTGCATACATATTAATGAGCGCAGCATCTGAGGCAAGGTCTGGTTCTGGTTTTTGTTACACTGGCCAACTAGTACTTGGGTTTTCGTCCTGATCTCCCAAAATTGGTAGGCGAAAGACGCGATGAATTACACTGCTCTACAAAAATTAACTTTTTCTCTTTCACAAGAATTAAAATAACAGATTCTAAAAGTATTTTTCGTGCTGAATTCAAATATAATTACAGTTTGTCCGCATCGGGCAGGAGTTTTGTGTGATATTCATTTGAATTTTTATAATATTCTAAAAAATCCGTAACTAGCTATCTAACTCAAAATTATAACTACTGATTCTGACTTACCTAGAAAGTGGTAGATAGTGATTTTCGGGTATATTTTGCATCTGGAACGTCTCTCATTTTAGTCCAACAGTAGTCAGCCAGCATATTGGAACTCCACTTGCCTTGGTACCTCTTCTCTATCGTAGAAATTTGCTGATGAAAACGCTCACCGTGTTCATCGCTGACAGCTCCAAGGTTTTCGGGGAAGAAGTCCAAGTGAGAGTCCAAGAAGTGAATTTTTAAAGACATGTTGCATCCCATAGCTTTATAAGAATGCAGAAGATCAGCCACTATGTCACGATAGTTTTCTGCTTTATGGTTTCCAAGAAAATTGCAACATAAACTTTTGAAAGACTGCCAGGCTGCTCTCTCCAGTGGATTTAACAGTCCCTCGAAATGTTCATCAGCCATTAATGATTGGATTTGTGGTCCTATAAAAACTCCTTCTTTCAATTTAGCATCACTGACTTTGGGGAATTTCGATTTCAAGTACAAGAATCCATCAGAAAGTTTATCCATAGCTTTGACGAAATTTTTCATAACTCCTAACTTAATATGCAATGGAGGTAAAAATATTTTTTCAGGATTCACTAAAGGGACACATGCCACATTTTTCTGGCCAGGGAGAAGAGATTCACGTTTTGGCCAGGACTTTCTAACGTAGTGAGACTTCTTATCTCTGCTGTCCCACTCGCACAAAAAACAGCAAAATTTGGTGAACCCAAGTTGCAAACCAAGCAATAAAGCAATGACCTTTAAATCACCACAGATATTCCATTCATATTTTCCATATTGTGTTTTCTCTAAAATTAGTTTCATATTTTGATATGTCTCTTTCATAGCGGCATGCGCTACTGGTATTGATGGAAGTTCATTGCCAATATGTAGCAGCACAGCCTTCAAACTTACTTTAGAGGAGTCTATGAACAATCGCCACTCATCTGGTCGGTGTTGATGCCCAAGAGTTTCCATAAGTGAACAAATATTATTACAAAACACAACACCATATTCTTCAGAGAAGTATTCTTTGAAAACCTATGGCGGCTACGATAACTACTTATTCTTACATCTTTTTGGAATAAATTCCACCCTTTGAGTCTGGAAGTTAAAACTTCAGCTTGCAGTTTAGACAGATTTAAATCCCGAATCAGGTCATTAAGGTCTTGCTGATTGGGAAAGTATGGTTCTGATGAACAGCTACTGGCTTCATATGTAAGATCATTTTTATTTTCATCTGAATCATTTTGAGTTTCAGTTAGGTCAGAATCAGAGTTATCATTTTTCCACCCAGTCAGCAGTCTAACACACGAAACACAGCTTGTATTTGGGGCCCAGCTCTTATCAAAATCACCAACTTGACAGCCAAAGTAAAGATGATAACACTTCTTTACAAGTGGGGTCATATTTCGCCTCTGAGACTTGAAGGTCAGCTCACCACAAATATAGCAGAAATTATCTGCATGATTTACACACTTTCTTGGCATGATGAAAACATTAAGCACTGAAATACAACATGCACAACATACACAATACACTTCTAAACAGAAAGGAAGGAAATATTTCACTAGTGAACAATGTCACAGTCAGCTCAATACTGACACATCACAATGCCAGACAGGTCTGAGCATGTCTAAACATGAATGAACCTGCACAGTCTTGTTTTGTGGTGCTTCAGCGTGATATTACAAATAATTTCAATAAATACGGCTTGAGTAAAATAGCTACATATGAGGTAAAGGTTCCTATGACAGGTCAAAGAAAACGCTAAAATCATATTTTGAAAAGTAGCTTTCACAGAAAAACTATGCCTGATGGGAAAATTCTGACTACATATCTGAATTCAGGATGAAAAAATGCACTAGATTCACTATTCAGATTTCTTGTGAAAAAAATCTTGTCGACCAGTGTTATAGTTATTATACCATGAGTTTTCCTGCTCCTGTTTTAGCAAAGTCGTTTTCTTTCACATTGCAAGATAGAGGGGTTAGGCGCAGTGAATGGTGGTATGCGGTGAATACACTTTGAGAAAAGAAATACTCGTTTTCTCGATGTAAACCTTTTGCCCATATTTGTCTATGAGGATAAGGAGTAATACAAGGGAATTGGAATTGCTGGAGACCCCACTGCGTTGCTTATACTACCCTCAGATCTGCTCGCCAAGTGGATCTTTGGTATACGTATTAGACCTACTCTTGGCCACGTGCTGACATCTTTTTGTTTTTTATTCCTCTCCCTACATGTGATTGGGTGACTGTTAGGTAGTTTTCACTTTCTCTGCTAAGTACTTACAGTAAGTGGAGAAAATTTATATTCTATCCAAAAACTCTAAACCGATATTTCACCAGAAATACATCTTTGGGGGCTCTTTGCCCTAAGGAAATTAAAAAAAGTCTGTTTCTGGGTATTTAAGTTCAAGATCTTCTAAGGCTACGATACAAAGGTTTTATAGAAAATACCCCTCCTCAGGATACGCATTATCTGAAATAATTTTTGAAAATTTTAATTTACTCAAAAATAGCCCTAATGTTTTTGTCTAAAACACAATATATTAAGATATTTTGACGACAAATGAAATCCATATTTTGGATTTTCTAGGAGTGTTGTGAGGTCCTCTGAGATTCTTTTAATTTTGAATGACTTTTAAGTGTTGGTCGTTATGTAATGGTTCCAAATTACGTTCCCTTTACATAACCTATAGATAAAAAAGGGAAATAACTTCCTGTTTGAGAAAATTCAAACCAACAATAAAGAGCATCTCGACAATATGTGTGTATGTGTGTGTGTGTGTGTGTGTGTATGTGTGTGTGTGTGTGTGTGTGTGTGTGTGTGTGTGTGTGTGTGTGTGTGTGTGTGTGTGTGTGTGTGTGTGTGTGTGTGTGTGTGTACTTTCATGATGTCTACACTTTTTAATGTAGTAAGATTTGGTTTATCTCTTACGGTTAACTGGTTATGCGAAAGTTCAGAATGAAGAGGACTTCAAAGATTGTTCCTAGGAAATCCAAGATATACATTTCATTTGTCATTAAAACATCTTAAAGATATGGTATTTTAATAAAAAACAGTTAGAGCCTTTTTGAGAAAATAGCACTTAAAAAAAAAAAAAAACTTTACCATGTAAATGGTTGTTTGGAGTGGGTGAATTTTCTTGAAAATCTTTGTGGAAGATGCTGAACTTAATTGTCAAGTAAAATATGCAAGCGACCTTTCGTTTTTAAGTGATGCTGTTCACAGACAGACGTGTGAGCACATATATACCTACACAAAGTAACAGATACGCACTCACAGACTTTTTTCTAGAAATGTTTTCGTTTTGGATTCAGGGAGCTTCAAAACATCTATTTTCAGTGAAATTTCGGTATAGAAAAGTGTGGAATGGAATACTTGCTCTACTTACCATATATACATAGCACACAACGTAAAAGTTACCAGAATTATTTTAATGATTTCAGATATTAACTTGTACGATATATTCGCTGTGTGAACGATTGTTTAGCCGTCTGTTTTTCCCGAAGCCGGCAAGGCACGCAATTCTAGGAAACTCGAGATGCGAAGTATCCATTTGAAACACTTATCTGTGGAATTTCTTGACATTAACTTCAATTGAGATAGCAATCTCAATGAACAAGAGCGTCACGCAGAAAACATCTGATTGCGTTGGTTCTCATTTGAAGTGCCTAGCAACCACGAGGACGCCAGTTACCACCTGGACTGTTGCAACAGCAGATGCTCTACGGATTTCCTCTCTTTTATTTCCATCTCACATCCCAGGCAATTGTTCCACTTTCCCAATAAACGCACACGATAATTCTCAGGGGCATTTAAATCTGCTCCAATAGATTAATACGGGCGAAAATAATTAATTAGAGGCAATTTGAATATTAAATTATATGATGGTGATATACAATGCATTTGCCGGATATAAGAGACGGTATAACGTTAATTAATCTAAGTAATTCATCATGTCATTACACACAGCATGTTCATGAAACATTAACGAATCTTGTATACTTTTAGCACACATTTGCAAATATTTCTAATTAAATAGTACTACAAATCATGTCTTACATTCATACGACTTTTTCTTTACCTACTATCGCTCATAGCTTCTATGAGAATTTGATACTTTCTCTGCTACATATAATAGTTATTACTAGGGCTCGTAAGCTGAAACTGAAATTGCAGTAAAAAAGTAAGGTGAATACACCCTACCTTCTGTTAACCTCTGCTTATAACCAGTGGGATATTTAGAGAAGGTTCAGTTGTTTCTCGCAGGACACATACGTGCCATCTGCTGGTGCCTATGGCATGAATACAATAGAAAGGGTCCTCTCAACCACGGGTGCATGCCATTTGCGCAAAACTGACCGCAGGATACCCTTACATAACCGCAAAAATGCAAGTTACATAACCGCAAAAATGCAAGTTACAGTACCGCAAATGAATGTGACAAATTAATCATACAGTAAAAGTGACCACATAAATTTAGGAAATCTATTCTTGTAAACATTGGACCGAAACGTAAATACATGAATAAAAGCTTAAAACAAGGACATCTAAATATTTTTCTTTGGTTTGTTGAATTTGTCAGTAGATACTATACGTGATGGGTTTGTTGAATACCACAGCGTAATTCCTGACAATCCCCAAATGAATGCCTTCGTCGAGTATGTATTCGAAAATTGGATCACTGATGACGCCAAATTTTCAACGGTGTAATGGGCTATTCATGCGGTCACCGAACGACAAATGAAGCTGGTCTTTCCATAGACGTTAAAAAAATATCACATTCATTATTCATGTGCTGACTACAATGCCTAAGGAATTGGAAAGTTAGGAAGCATATCATTCAGAAACACACGTAGGTAAAGCTTTCGTTATTGAGTTATGTTGTTCATAGGACAGACACATACACGGTCCCTTTTTTTGGATTCAGGGGGTCTCAACACATATATCTGGGACACCGTCACCAACCGCAACAGCTCTGAAGAAAACGAGTGCTACGCCGAATCCTTTGGAGAATTCAGTGGACGGCACACAAGTTGAGCCTTCATGCTCATTTGCGCTAATGCTATGTCAACTTTTGCGGTACTGTAAACATGCTCATTTGCGGAAATGCAACGTGCTCTTGCGTAAAGATGCTGCACTATCAACCACCTGTTGTAGCCAGTCATAGCAGTGCGTCTTAGTTAAAAAGAAATTGGAATTGGACAGGGAAGCGATAATCAAAGAAGGTAAAATTGCAAAAAAGCTGTTAAATGAAACAAAAAGTCTTAAAAAGGACATTAAAAACACGGGAAAAGGCAGAAAAAGACAAATAAAGTTCACTATTTTCTAGCTCACAGTGAATACAGTGGCGTCGTCTTCAGACAGCTCTAGTTATTACCATATCAAATAACACAATGTCTTTGCTTAGCAATAGGGAGAGATTGGAAAGTTGAACTTTGATCATGGGCAGTAACAAGGTAATTAGTGAGGAACCAGTTTGTACTCAGGTATAAGGATGATTAATTGCATGTGTCATTGAGTGCAAGTGTCCCGCGCCCGGTGCAAAATACAGTCTGTGGAAAAAGTGGTGTAAATTCTATAGCAGGTATATGAAGTGGAATCTAAGGATTTAGAAATTCCAGGACGTGAAATAAACAATCACTGTCATTTACCTACTTTAAGCTTCCTGCTGTAATATATGTATAATTAATAGTGAAAGATAGCTATGACTTTAAGGGTAATAATTTTGAAAAATTCTGATTCCCAACGCTTCTTCTGAGGCTTGGAGGCCCCCTGAATAAAAAAAGCATATTAAGAAAAAGATCCTTATGTACGTGTGTGTGTGTGTGTGTGTGTGTGTGTGTGTGTGTGTGTGTGTGTGTGTGTGTGTGTGTGTGTGTGTGTGTGTGTGTGTGTGTGTGTGTGTCTGAATAGCATAACTCAAAACAAAAAGTCGATTAAAAATCAAAGTTAGCATTTAAGTTTAATATCTTTGAAGGATGCAACAGGAAAATTTTGAAAATTGCTTCCACCCTAAACTACCCTTCACATGGAAAAATTTTTCGAAAACTTATTTGTTTGATTTTGATTAAAATACTATAAGTTTAAAACATGTTTATGGAAAATGAAATGTACATTTTGAGTTGGCTGGCTATAGTCTATTTAGTACTGTTTATTCCCGATGACTTTTGCATAACTGGTAACCCGTAAGATAGAGCAAATCTTACTGCATAAAAATGCACGTAGATCTCGTTAAATCACACAAGCTTCTGTCCAAATCCAATTTTTGTGGAGTGAAGCATTTCGGAGATACTCCTTGTTATTTGTGTTAGTTTTGCAATAATTATACTCCTCTCAAATGGGTGGTCGGTATTCACTTCTTTATTTTTTGGCCATGCAAAGAGAACGGAATTCCAAAGCTGTGAAAGATGAGACTATCGCTCAAAGCCTACTGTATTCCCATATTCCCCTTGTATCTAAAAGGAAATAAGCAATAAGGTAATTTCTCCAAATGTTTATCTAAACTAACACGAAGAAGATATAAGAATCAGAGTTTGTAAGAATGGGTGGTACAAGAGTAGAGAAAGTTATGTGAGTGCAACAGCATTATATTTAAGAATTCTCCGCCGAAAAGCTCTTCTTCCCCTGATAAAGAGCGCTTTTTCATTTCTAAGGAGGTTCGTCGGGTGTTGCACACTGATAATCCAAAATCTCATTTCCATCTGTTAATATTTCGCTACATTTATTGGACCTCTGTTCCACTCAGATCCGCTAATGTTTCTCTGTACTTATGCGTAACCTTGTGAAGTACACATGAGTTAGCCTTATCAGTAGTAATCACTTCTATCAAATCACTTTGACCGGAACACAAGCAGTCAATAAAACAGCAGTAAAGTGATTCACACACGTGCTACGTGACGATACCTACATACTCGGCATTTTCACAATCTTGGGTTCCTTTCAATTAAACCATTCAGGTTTTTATGGAGTGAGCCATTACGGATATATTCCTTGTTATTGGTCTGAATTTTCCAATACCTAATGCTTTTCTGAAATGGGAAATCCTTATTCATTTTTTATGTCGTGGCCATGCTAAGAAAATGGCATTACAAAGCCATCACACAGCGAGCAATTTGACCTAAAGCCGATATTCCCCTTGCACCTACAAGAAAATTAATAATAAGATACTTTCTAGAAATGTTTATCTCGATTAAGCTGAAGTAGATATAGGAATATGAGTTTGTAAGAATCGTTTGTACTATAATAGAGAAAGTCATATGAGTACAATACATCAGATTTGTTCATCCTTTTCTCTTAGGTGTTAGCAGGTCGCGGTTTCCCCCTCCGCTGCATATTCAGTTGTACTAAAGATGGTAAAAGGTAATAAACCATTCTTAAATTCTATATTTTTTCCAATAAAGTTCCATTTACCTTTCATGGGTACTTAAACCTTACGACTGAATTAGCTAAGGTCATTACAGTGAATATCTTTAAAGTGATTCACAGAAAGGAAGCTCATAATAAAGTCAGATATTCACCTAGTTATCCCAAGGTCATACGTGACACAAAGTTGTGTTTTTAATGGAACAATACCCATCCACTTGAAGGAAATGCAGGCAGATAAGATTAGTGTATCAGTTACGTTTTTGTAAGATATACTACATTGTCACAAATACGGTTAAAAGAATTTCTTACTAGAATATTACACTTACAGCTGTACTACTGGGATTACAAAATATGTACAACGTATTCAAGCTGTTGCTACTAACTTTAATTTATTTTTCTTTCTATTTACTTTCTCTACAACGTAATTTTTGTGAACTGTTTTTCCGAGATATTCCTTGTTATTTGTGTGAATTTAGCAATACCTATATTTTTCTAAAATGGAAAGTGGTTATTCTTTTTTATTTGTTTTGCAGTGCAAAGAGAACGGAATCTCAAAACTTTAAAAGATTGACTATCGTTCAAAGCCTACTGTATTGTAATATTCCCCTTCCATCTATCAGAAAATAAGAACTAAGATAATTTCTGCAAATGTTTATCTCAACTAATACGAGAAAGATAAAGGAAGAAGAGTTTTTAAAAATATCAGACAAGAGCAGAGAAAGTTTTGTATGTGCAACACGTCATATTCTTTTAATTAAATGAAAATTAAATAAAATTTTGTTTCGATTTGCAAGTTTTGAAATGAAATGAATATATAAATCTTTAGAAACATGGAAAAAGCTAAGAAAACTCAAACGGCAAATTTTGGTGAACATATAGTGTTAATTAATACTGATGATGACGATTAGGTATCGCTGGCGAATCTAAATGAACTCAATGTTTACGAGATTATTTATCAAATGGCAGCAGCAAGGACATGAACAGGACAAGGCAAGGCCGAGAAATGCAAATAGGATGAGAACCAGAAACCAGAACATAGTGGCTAGGTCAGTCATTATGGTAATCCCGAGGTGAACCATTCAGTCAGAAGAGAAACCCAAACCACCCGCAGTAGCGGACTAACTTTAATGACCATTACGAGTCTACTAATAGGTCATTTACTTCCCCCTCTAATAAAGGATCCCCTGCATCGAGATTCACCAACAGAAATATCCAATAACAGCGTCCAACTCTGTGCCAAAAATTGTACTATTTAAAAATATGGTGCGTTACTTTCGTATCATTATTTCTACCCTGTATCGTTTATTTATGGATATACAAAGTATTTTAACCGGAAGTGGACAGCAGCCAACTTCGAAATGAGGTACGTGCTAATAAGAATGACAGTATATGGAAACTTGTGAATATAAATTAAGTGGACAGATCTGGAACGTTACCACTTAGAACATTGTAGCAAAAGAGAACTATCAATTGCAGACTATGCAAATCAACAATATAATGATAATAGTAATTGCATTCTTAAATGACTATTTAGCTGTAATATAAGTAGGTATCAAATTACAAAGTATTTTACGAAAGCTTATTACTTTCTCTACTATGTACAGTAATTAGGGGAAGTATGATATTCGTACCAAAAATTCGATGTCGAGATTTGAACAGAATTATATGTATTCAGTACTGAAGGGTGGAACGTGGTCAACGCCCCGAGTTCTCCCGGCTTTCGCGACCTGGGGTCGCTACTTCTTTAACGAGGCTGAGTGTATCCCGTACTAGACCTTAGAGGGCAAAAGTCCGCATGCTGGTACCGGAGATCCAACCTGGGTCCTCCGCGCCAAAGGCAGGTCAAAGAAAGGGGTAACAGGATCTAAATATACACATAGGGCTATTTTTCAGGTGCGTACGCAGTGTGTGTGTCTTGTATTGTGGTATTTAACAAACGTTTTAGAAAACAATCCTGACTGACTGACTTAAGTGTGGTTATACTTCTCTATAGAGGACTTACAGCACCAGGACTTTCAAGTCAGCACCAGGGGTACGATGTTTGCCTCTGGATTAGAAAGCACTGGCTGATCAGCCCAAAGTCCGGTATGATAGTAAGCAGGGACATGATGTGAAATGAAAGGAAAGGTGTTGGTGGAATCAATAGCAGGGAAAACAGAAGAATCCGGAGAAAACCAGCCCAGAATCCGCTTTGTCCATCACGGTCTCCTGGAATGGAACCCCGGCCGACTTAGAGAGAGGCAATCCATCTTACTACTGGATCATGGCGCCGCCTTAAAACGATCCTAAAACTCGTACATTTCTACCATTACACATAGAAACAATAAAATAAATTACATCCATACAATAATTATTAACATTTTTTCTATGTTTATATTACCTTACAGTGGCTAGAGAAACTAATGTATTCCAACAAAAATACTATATTGAGATTTCGCGCAAATACAGGTTTTAAGGCTCCCTGAAAAAACGAAAAGTTCAGAAAAGGTTCCAAGTGTCTGTCTATAAGTGTGTCTGTGAACAGCATAACTAAAAGTTGACAAGTCATGTAGTATTTAAGTTAGCGTATTCTAAGAAAACCACAAAAATGTTCAAGAAAATCCCCCCTCTTTACATGGAAACATATTTTTTACCTTCTCAAAATTGGCTCTAAGAGTTTGGTATATTTATTTAATTTTTTTGGGAAGTCCTCTTCTTCCTGAATGATAAACCATAAGAGATGGGTCAAGATCTTACAATATCAAAACTCCAGATCTCCTTTAAAGATATAATTTGTGCCGGTATTAACCATTACCGAGATATTCTTTAGTATTGCTGTATTTTAAAATAACACACCCTTTTCAACTGTTAAATCTCTATTTTTTTTTCCTCGTCACCATGCAAAGAGAACGCAATTTCAAAGCCACCACGCTGTTAAAAGATTTGAGTATCGCTTAGGGCCACTTAATTTCCTTTGTACCTAGAATAAAATGAGCAATAAAACCATAAAACAGATACAAAATAAGTCTGTTGGAACACATGTAGAAGGGCGAATAGAGAAGGTCGTGAATTTAGCAGTTTTGTCTTTAGTAGTGCCCAGATGTAGATGGTATATGCGGGGCATACCAAATGCATCTGAGGGTGCTAAAAACCTCAATTTATTCAATACATTTTAATTAAATACCGTAAAAGTATGTGTATTACTGTCAGACAATTTACGGACAGTTAAAATAATTTAATATATTTAAGACTTAATAAAACAGATTAAAATGTTAATGCCCAGCCGGATATTATATTTGAAAAATGTAGAAGAAGAAGAAGAAGAAGAAGAAGAAGAAGAAGAAGAAGAAGAAGAAGAAGAAGAAGAAGAAGAAGAAGAAGAAGAAGAAGTAGAAGAAGAACAAGCAATCAGAACTGCGACCAATTCATCAATAAAAGCACAGTGTATACCACTATTCATAAGTGAACAATTAATAATGAAAGCAATACGCGTATGTTTAAAGCCTTAAATAAATTGATAAGTATGCGAAAGAAATTTTTCAAAATGTTACTCAAGGGAATAATATGTACTCAAATAGCAGAAGTTGCAACTTCTTCGGTCTCCCCAAGTGTAGATTGTCAAAAACAATGAAAAATTCTCTCATCATGGTAGTCAATATAAGGAATAAGTTTCCGTTACACAAACATAAATATACGAGGAAATACCAAATGTTCTGTGTTTTATAGTATTAGTGTACGAATACATAGATTATGTATTTTGAAGTGAAAACAGTTTTTATTTTAATTCGGGAACTATTGACAGAAACAAACAAATCGTCCTGTTCCGGAAAGGAAAAGAACTGAAGGTGTTTTCGTATGGATCTACATACTCAAGAGGCCCCATGCAGACAAAATGTATGTAGATTGAAATGAATGGCCCGTGTAGAAAGAAAAAGCGATCGGGTGCCTCAGAAAGACAACGAAAAAGCGGCACGTTGGCTTTGATCAATCAAGAAGAAGGCCTGTGGTGAGATGGGAATCCCAAGCAGGGAGAAAATGCATGCCTACATGCGGTTACTGAAGCAAGTACGCCACTCATTTTAAACCCACCATCTACAGTGACGTCAGTTCCAATCTACTGCATCCTCGTATTCCTTTTGTACCTACAACAAAATTAGTAGTAGGATAATGCCTGCAATTTCAGATTTCGTTGTAGGTACGAGAAGGGGATAAAGACACCGAATCGAGTCAGATATTTAAAAGCTAGTCACTGTCTATGTTGGTCTTGAAATTTAATACGACAGCGCGAGAAACAATAAAAATGTTGTGTGTAAAGGATAATTTGGTATAGGTAATTTTCTTGAAAATCTTCACGAGATATCCCTGAATGATACTGAACTTAAATACTAAGTTTTTTACTCCATTTCACTTCTGAATTATGATCACACAGGTACATTTTAATAAAAATCCCTTTTAAGAGGGTTCAAGAGGGTCGTATTTCCATTAAAATATGGACATCGAATTTTTGGTTGGATGGTACAAATTTTCTACCTGTGTGAGGAGGAAAGGAAAAATATTAAAAAAAATTTTCTGCGTTAAGTTGGCTGCAGAATTCTTTATAATAGAGGGGTATCTTTTCTTGAGTCACTATTGACTTTTTGGTGAATAAAGAAACTTATGTGATTTTGATTCAATACAGCAACTTTGCATACTCACACGAATGCGACAGAATAATTCAATAATGATAACGTTGCCGATCACCGTTTACTTCACTGGAAAATTCCAAATCTTTAGGCAACTAGACTGATCTGATGTCGGTATGTTCTTATAGAGTTGTTCACATCAAAGTGTGCTGTAATAAGAAGTAAAGTGAAGAACTAAATTGGCTGGAAAGAACAACATTGAGGCCGGAAAGTGTGTCTGTCGTGTATGGAAAAGAAGATTACGTATAAAGCCCAGAAAGGAATTGCATCCAAGTGTATTTAATAAAGAGGTTATGTTAACGCCAGCTGCAATGGCCTCATTACAGAGTTCCTACGCTAGCTTTACATGAAGATGAGCTGTTTTAAATTTCAGCTACGGCCCTATTCATACAGAAGAGTTTAAACTAAGTTTCCTTTCATAACTCGACATCATCACACAATGCACAACTTTCCTCTAGAGAGGAATATCTTCTGTATACCTACCTACTCGCATTTCCGTGCACTTTATTCTGGTAAAAGTGGGTCAGCTGGGAATATTGCTGGGACCACTAAAAGTCTACAAATAGTTCCTGCTGCTGGATAACAAACAAATACACAAAGGGGTGCTTTGAACTGTGTTTGGAGATAATTCTAGTTGCCTGTAATGAGCGGCTCATTTGGGGCCAATTGCAAACAAACAGTTTTCTACCCATAAGCATATCTTTGAGGCGTTTGTCTAATGGAAGCTGAGTAAGATTTCGGCGCTTAAGGGTACTCATAACTAAAAGTTGTTCAACATTTTCAAACATTACTTTCCATATCCAAAAATATGACTCACATACCTTTCTCTACTGTTGTACAAACTGTTTATTTATTCAGTCATTCGTTCGTAGCCTACGTATGCGCCTACGTTTGAATTTTCTTGATTGGCGGAAGTTCAGTTTTTGCAACCATCATTCCCTTCAAGGCGCAGCAGCTGTTTGAAGCTGTTGATGCGGGTAAGAAAAACACTTTGTCCTTGAAGTAAGCCTACCATTTTTCCCGTTAAATTACGAGAGGCCAGAAAAAGTTTTGATCAATGTTCGCTATTTTCTGAAATCGTATTAGCATAACATTAGAATGAAGAAAACATGATATTGAATAAATACACTTTGCATTAGAACAATGTTTATTGGATGAAACTAAACTGAATTGAATACACTAAGTGAAGCTCTCTTACAAGTTCTTCATATTATCACTTTATATTTTTCACGTGAGTGAATTTGATCACATAATTGCTTATTGCGTAACAATTTATCATACATATCTGAACATGTAATGTTTAGATTACACTTGACAATCACGTGCATTGTAATTGTATTATTTAAAATATTTATGTTAATTTTTGAAAACAAATGCTTAACTTCTGCATCCGACCCCGGGATACACAGATCAAGTTCTACAATTTAGGCAGGACTTTAAATATATGCATCTTTCCTTTAAAACTTTTAATATTCCAACCCATTATGCAGCTCTTCCTTGGAATCGTTCCAGCAATTTAATTTTTCAGCAACAATACAACAATCAAACAATTCATCACTTCAATTTCTACGCTTAGTTTCTCAATCAGCTGTATACTTGATTCTATATCATTCCATTCTAGTTCTTTTTTCAAACGGTCCAACGAAATGAGTTATATTCTAAAAACTGCTGTCCCCATTAATCTAAATATTCAAGCGCAGCACCAGAATTCTTTCAACATAGATTTGACCTTAAAACTTATAAAATTAGTTTCTTTCCTTTTTTTTTTTTTTTTTTTTTTTTTTTTTTTTTTGTGTTTTTTTTTTTTTTTTTGGTTTATCCTAAACATGAGTAGGTCATTCAAAGCATGTCTTTAAAATCACAACAATATATAGCTACGTTTTTATTTAGGAAGACGGTGTCAAAAAAATAGGAATCTATTCGTGTCCCAACAAAAATTCTTGGGACGCCGGACACACAAGTAAAAATAGGGTACTGTCCCGTTTCTTACGGGACAAATGGCAGGCTTACCTTGAAGGGCTTAAGATATTTTCATTGCAAATGAAATTGATATCTTGAATTTTCTGGAAATGTTCCCAGAAGACCTTTTCATTCTGAATAATCTTTACAGATCTCTTTACATCAATTATTTATGAGTGAGTCATGTGAAAGACATTCCATTTGTGTTTCCTCAAATGGGAAGTAGTTTTTTTTTTCATTTTTTATGTATTGGCCATGCAAGAGAGCGTAATTTCAAAGCCAATCACATAGCGACCAGCTGTTAAAGGATTTGACTATCGCTTAAATCCTACTGTATTTCTATATCCTGTTTGCACCAGCAAGAAAATTAGCAATAAGATAAATTCTACAGACGTTTATCTCGATTATCATGAAGTAGACGAACAAGAGTTTATAAGAATAGTGTGTACATGAGTAGAGAAAGTCATGTGAGTGCAACACACCAAATTTTTATCACTGTAAGATCACTGTGGCCCTTCATATGTAACAGTTTGTGAAGTTAGTCTTGTATTGTGGTGTTAAAGCATCAACATTTGAGTTTGTAGTTAAAACGTTTTGCCTTAGGACCAGACTGTGGTGGAGGACATCGTTGTTTCCATAGCAACACTGGCTTGGGACAATTATTCTGCAATCAACAGTTAACTGGACATGGCGGAGAAACACGCGAACATCGTTACCATAATTTTGTCCTTGAGTGTTACATCCACGGACTTCGGGTTCCTAATGGCAACAGACATGGAAACTTTACATTAGTGCAAGGCGCTGATTTCTTCTCTTGTGTATGTCTTGTATCAACTAGCAGTGTGTCTTACTTCAACACTTATGTAACTCTTGTAGTCGAAATAACTGTCTACTAGTTCTACCACAAAAACATGGTGTCCAGATTCCATCCAAAGTACCTACATGTTTTGAGGCCCATTGAGTGCAAATAAACAATTGATATTTTATCTACACTAATTTAATAGTAAACACATGCTTTGAGGACCCCTGAATCCAAAGCTGTATCTTTCAAGAACTATTTATATATAGGTAGGCAAGAGGTGTAGGGGAGAGAGAGAGAGAGAGAGAGAGAGAATAGAAATAAACTGTTGTATGACTGATAAACTCGAAGTAAGAAGCTTCCAAACCTTAAAATGTCTTTAAACAGCAATATGTAATTAAAACACAACCTCCAAACGTATTACGACAAACATTAAAATATGTATAAGACATTTCAATATCAAAGTTTATGAAAGTGAATCATGGTTGTTTTGTAATACTTAAGTTAAATGTTTTCTTGCTCTTCTTCGTTTTTCAAAAGAAAAGTGAGTTTGGAATTCTAGTGATTATGATTATTTAAATAACATTTATAAAACAGCCAAAAAGCACAACTATTAATCCAATTACATACTATGGGGGGAACAAAACTAAAAATGCCCGGGATAAATCCAAGAACAGAATTTTCATTGAATAAACAGTACCTATAAGATCTCAGTTGAACAGCATAACAATGAAGTGAAAAAGAACAAAGCTTTAGTTTCTCATTTTGTACGGGCTGTATGTTTTCTAGGAAAGCGGGCACTTGCTTTTCACGATCACAATAAGAATGATCTTCAGAGCCAATTATATTGAGTGTTTAAGTGAGTTAGCAATATAAGTCGATAGTTTTTCGTGCAACCTCACCTGATATTCAGAATGACTTAATTTCAAGTGTGAGTGCCATGATGACATATAGAGTTAAGAAAAAAATTTCTGGTGTCTTCTTTGTTTCGTTAACATTAGTTGAAACTACTGACATTAATAGTGAAGAACAACTCTGTACCGCTCCTTACATAAATTCTTTATTATCCGTTTATTGGAGGGTATGTGTATGACAGGGTAGTTGTATGTGAAAGCCTAAGCATATTTTTTGTTCCTAGCGGCTTAGCATCAGTCGGAGAGCTTGAAGATTCTTATAGGTTAATAGCACGGGTAGTACGGATGTATTACATTGATGAAAGAATCAAGATTACTTCCGAGAATGTCTTAAACACTTGGTTTGCTCTAAAAAATTGTCAGTCTTTATATGAATAACTTTACAAAATTCTTCGCCAAACAATGGCCGTTAATGTAAAACGGAAGTCCAATTAATGGACTTCGCCGTTAATGTAAAATGGCTAGACACAACTAACAATCGTAGAAGGTCAATATTACTTGCCAGAATTCACAGCAAATAATTGATTTCAATTATCACTTGTAAAACACTTTCATTTATGATCATCACATAAAAATTATAATTCCTTTCACTTCACAATGTTGATTTAACAGTTTCCGTCTTAAACTATCTATCAGTGTCCATTCTTTTTCTTGGTTATTGAATATGCGACAAAAGAAGTCAGCCTACGCTGCCTCTATTCTCAAAGAATCATTTCAGGGGGCTTTCTGTTGCCTCTATTTCTACAGGTGAAATAATTTCCACAAAATATTGCCTCAGTGGAAATGTGGAAGGGGCTTATTTGCTTTACACATGTTAAGTTCTGACATAAATGTAGATTCTCTCTTGAATCATGCCATCAGTATTATCGAACATTTCTTTCAGACAATGTTAAAAGATGAAAACTTCGAAGGGCAGTTATGTTTAAATTGGGTCATATTTTAGCGAATTTTTACAACATTGTCATGTTACATACCCGTGTGTGAGTCAGGCCACGTCACTGCTTACAAAAGTTGTTCTTCTATCGGCTTCTTCTTCTTCTTCTTTTTTTTTTTTTTTTTTTTTTTTTTTTTAAATTTGCCTTTATTATCGATCAGCGCTGCAGCGCTATACAGATAAGTGAGAATTACAGGGAAATAAACTGAATACAAAAACACAAAAAACTTACTAAATAAGAACGTGAGTCTGAACAAGAATGAGGTCGACCTCTATAGGCCCCTCAGGGACAAGCACATGGTGAGAATGGTGTAGATCTCAATCCTCTTCTGCGGTGTCTGACGGGTTGTCAGGTGGTAGCAGCAGATCTTGCGGCAGACGACTGCGGATGCGGTTTGGAGGCTGCGACCTATGGCCCAAGGAGAACAAAACCGCACCTGGGACCTGGTGAAGACGACCGTAGAAGCGATGAGCCTGATGGCGGATGAAGTCCACTATGGAGGAAATTCCAAGTTCAAGGTGTAGCTGAGTGTTGCGAACAAACCAGGGAGCGTGAAGAGCGAGGCGTAAAACTTTATTCTGAAAGGACTGCATGGCTGCAATTTTACTAGAAGCTGCGCCACCCCACACAGGGTAAGCATATGTGAGAAGAGGACGAAGTAAAGAGGTGTAAAGTAAAAGCACTGTAGCACTTTTCAGAGAAGATTTACGGTTAATCAGAGGATAAAGCTTGGAGAGTCGAGAATAAGCCAAGTTGAGTTTGCTGTTGATATGAGCCTTCCAAGTAAGTCGGCGGTCAAACAGTACTCCCAGATATCTTACTGTTTCGTCCTTGCGCTTCCAAGGTATGTGGATGTTATCTATCAAAACAGGTGCAGGAGACGCGGGCCGGCGGAGAGTGAAAAGCATCATTTCACATTTGCTGTGGTTGAGGGCGATGCGCCATGATTTTAGCCATAGAGATAAAGAATCCAGGGCAGTGTGAAGATGATTGCCAGCTGTGTGAATATCTTCGTGGGAGGTAAACAGAGCGGTGTCGTCGGCGTACATGGACACATTGATAAACTGCAGGGAAGGAAGGTCTGAAATGTAGATGTTGAAGAGGGTAGGCCCTAAGACGGAACCTTGAGGAACACCAGCGAGGACGGGCCGAGAGGAGGAACGGTCTGAACCTAAAGTGACGGAGAAAGTGCGATCCAGTAGGAAACTGTGAATTAATTGATACAGGTAATCAGGAAGACCAATATTACGAATTTTAAAGAGTAGACCACGGTGCCAGACTTTGTCAAAAGCTTGACTGAAATCTAAGAAAGCAGCTAAGCAATGCTGTTTCCTTTCGAAGGCTTGAGCGATGTGTTCAGTTACGGGGAGAAGCTGGTGCACCGGAGAATGCCTTTGGTGAAAGCCAAATTGAAAGGGTGGTATCACTGAGGAGGTGGATAAAAATTTGTAAATGCGGATATTAACAAGCTTTTCAAAAATTTTGGACAGGGCCGGTAGAAGACTTATTGGGCGATAACTGGAAGGCTGATGTGCAGGTTTTCCGGGCTTGTGCAGAACTATAACATTTGCATGTTTCCAGCAGGTAGGAAAACAACCTAAGCGGAGTAGAGCATTGAAGAGAGAGGCAAGAAAGGCGTGGGCTTTGCGAGAAAGATTTTTAAGAGCAATATTGGGAATACGGTCATGACCAGGAGCCTTTTTGGATACCAGTATGTGCAATAGGCGGCGAACCTCGCTCGGTGAAGTAAACTTGATGGGCACGGGAACACTCGGAGGAAAAAGAGGCTGGTCCTCTATGGCGGAGTTATGAACAGCATCAGCGACTGGGTTGGGTGTAAAGGCTGTCTCAAAGTAGTCAGCAAATAGCTCGCACTTTTCGCTTTCACTGGAGTAGTGCCGACCTGTAGAACGAAGAGGTTCAGAGGTGATTCCTGTAGAATGCGGCGGGTTTCCTTCCAGAGACTGCTATCTAGTGGGGAAATATTGGAAAGATGGCGCTGATACGAAGAATAGCGGTAGGTACTCATCCAGCGCTCGCTTAAGTATCGGCTTCTTGATAATCAACTTGCATTACACATGCACACATTTCGATTTAGGCATAAAAAAGATAGAAACATTAAGCTAAAGCGATAATCCAATTTTCAAAAAGCGGACCGCTATGTGATGAACTTGAACTTCCATGTTTCTTGCATGACTAATGAAAAACGAATAGCACTTACACTTCCAAAAATACAAGTATTTGAAAATTAAAATCAATAACAAAAATACGTCGAAAACGGTTAATCCCAAAAACATATTTATTCGATATAAATTGTACACTTTAAGAGAAACCTGCATTTTACATCGTAAGATTTTATCTCACGCTTATGATTTAGCAGTTGTTATGAGCTAGAGATAAACGAGGAAAACTTACGAGTATTAATGTTAACACAAAATATAAATGTTCATTACAACTTTTCACTCGTTGCTTAAATACTTAAATTGCTTCAGTTGTTTTTTCAACAGAACGCTTGAATCCAAGGAAAGGAAGTACCAACACAGGAAACAAAAGTAGCTAAACCCTATAAAACATGCTAACTCGGTAAACCAGGTCTACAAAAGGCATTCAGAAAATCGGAGCCTTCACAGGTCATTCTCCCCTCCCTCCCTAAAAAAATTCAGCATGTATATTTTATTTGAAAAGCCAATATAAACAACTATAGTATTTTCATTCAACTCGTTAGTCACTTTTGACAAAATCTAAAGCAATGAAAATTTCTGCATATAATGGATAGTTTGGAGTGGAGAGATTTTCTTGAAAATATTCGGGTTGCATCCTTGGAAGATGCTGAACTTATATTGAACGTTCGATATCTAACCAGATGTTCGTGTACGAGTTATGCTGTCCACACACGCGCGCGCGCGGATATTTTTCACGCGGATATTTTTCTATATTTTTCCTTTTCTTTTTTTTTTTTCTTTTTTTCTGTGAGCCTCAAACGCACAGTTCCAGTATAGAAGTTTTGAGTGGCGTGCAATACTTCCTCTACTTACTTTTAAGTACGTAATAGATAAGGTAATGTAAGTACTACGGAGAGGAACCGGCACCTCGGCAATGTGGCTTTTGTACCTGTGCCCCACAAGGGGGCGTCCCGGAGAAAGGTAAACAGAGGGCGGCAGATCCAAAAGCGTCGACACACCAGAGGGCAAGGTCTACTCCTGGAGGGTCTAAAGCCGGAGGCTGCATCGTGGAAGGACGGAGGGTTACAGAGATCATCATTTTCCCTGCCATGCGACACCCGAGATATCCGAAGATGCGGATCGACCTCTTGGCCACAGACATCCCCCTTGCTGAATGGGAGAGAAAGTATAGTTTTCCTCACATCATCCGGTAATCCAACCCGGACCTCTGGGATCAGAAGCTCCATGATTACCACTTGACCCCACAGGAAATTAATATGCAGCACAGTTTAAAGGCAAATTAGCAACGGAAACAAATCGCCCAGTTCACGTAACCCTCCAGGAAATTGAACCTAAGCCAAATAGAGGGAAAGGCAAATACGTACATAACCTTCACCGTGAATTGGAAACTATCTCCCTCCTGAGATGTGGCGCTTGGGGCTTGAAGCACAGTATCTATATATGTATGTGCATGCTTCCACACAAGGGACGTGTTTTTGAAACCCCTCTCACGATTTGAGTGCATGACAACTGTCTCGTTAATTACGCAACAAGAGCTCTTTTCTAACAGGTTTAACGAGGCCATAACGATACAATTAACTCGTAAACAGCAGGTCATGTGATCTAACATGCATGCTATCTTGCATGGCCATCACACTGCATAACAAATGAGTTTCATGCTTCAACAGTACTTCCAAAAATAAGTTTGTTTTCAAATTAATTTCTTACATCTCGTGTCAATCGGACATGAACATTGTCATTAACACAACAAAAATGTATAAGATACATATTCACATTGGGAACAAACATCAATATTTTAGCTGGAATATGTTATTTTATTTATTTATTTCGCTAATAATTGGCATAATAAACTAGAAACATTATAAATATTTTTGTGTAACCATAAAAAATTCAAAATTGAAAATTATATATATTCAAATTCTATAGTTCTATAAAAATTTGTTTCTCTTAACATGTATAATGATTTGAACTGGCTGTTTAAGAGGTTATGAATTTTGAAATTCAAAATTCCCCTTTTTACAAGTGAGTTTTTGTTTAAATGCCTACCGAGTTTGTGTGATTTATGATAAGACCACAGTTATCGGTTCACATCATTTCCTGTCTAATAAACTTCAAAATAATTTATGAATAACGTTTGTAGCATAATTTTAAGAGTACTTCCTTGGGATGTTGGGATGTTGAAAATTTTAATTTCGAGAAATATTAAAAAGAAATTTCTATAATGTCATATGCCCAGGCTAACTTGATTCTGTGTGCGTGTGTCTATCTGTCCAACAACATAACTAAAAAACGAAACTCAGCATTTTGAGTGAACGAAATGGGTGAAATGATGTTCAAATTAACCCGAGGTCCATACAGGTTTAAGTTATCCGACATTCGTCTTCTCAGGATAAGGAAACCTCGGTAAAAACCTCATCCGGACAACTCACCATAAACGAGATTCGAACTCGCGACCTTTTGGACGTAAGGCTATAGAGGCGGGCAGAAAGACCTAGTGAATTCTAACTATTAAAAACAGAATTTCAAGTTTTTACGACCGTTCACAACTTATAATGTAGAAACTAACTTGAAACTACTGTGAAAGAAGCAGTGTATGACAAAGCATAAAAAATGTGAAATGCTGCAGTGATAAACATTTGTAAAAATGGTTTTATGCTGCTTACAGATAGAAATGAACATATTATAGAGATGTACACGAACGTGCATGAAGCTTTTTCAAAAACTGATGGTATTTGGTTTCTGTGCTTCAACGCTTGCATTTTTGTGAAATTTCGTTAATTAATTTTGGATGGAGTGCAACACTTTGTCCACCAAGTGTTAAGTAAGTGACAGAGAAAGTAAAAACTAATCGCCGAATTGGGTCAAGGGCTACCGCATGCATGCTGCTGTATCCTCTACCTTAATCATGGTCAGGGTGCATTAAATGTGCATTATATGTGGGTCAGGTGGCATCTCTCCGCCACCTAAGTGCGGGAGAGTGGCTTTTCCATGAATCATGTGCTTAATTTGTCGCCCGCCCAGAACCCCCTGAGGCTGCAAGTCCCCTCGCACCACAGGCAACAATGTTACCGCAGCAGTAGGTTTCATCTACATTCTGCGCAGTAAGAGAAGGCCGGTCTCAAATATTTGGTGCTAGTCAAACAAAGTAGGTAATTCAGCTGGACACAATGAAGAATCAGGACAAGAGCATTGGGTCCTTGTGTTTCAAGTGTCGAGAACTCCTGCTAGATAATACAGTCCGCTATCTTATCGGCCACGATAACACTCACCAGATCACCTTCAAGCACTCACAGCTATAAAAAGTGAGGGGCGGAACCCAAAGTACAATTTTGATTTCCAATAAAGTATTCAAAAAATGAAAGGAAGTATCTGATGTGTTGCAACAATGGGATCTTTTCTACACATTCTTTAGAAAATATTACAATTGATTATTCTTCCAGCTAGTTCTTAATCGAGATCAACTTGAAAAAGTAACACTTAAAACAAATATAAACCATCTGAAATTCAAGCCTATAACAAAAAATATCTCACAAAAATGGTTATTGCCACAACAAATTATTTAATCTCCACTGGGTGTTTTAACCAGATTTACATTTATTGTACAGTAACTGTTTGTGTGTTTCTTGTCCGGTTACCAGTTATTCAACAAGCAAACGAGCAAACTCATTCCGAATGAACAAAAAATCAAAGTTGTTCAAGGACATTTCAAGATATGTATACATTTTACTGTTTATTCAAAAATAACTTTAACATATTGCATTTCAACAAAAAATTACTAGACGTATTATTCGGAAAATAAAAAGATAATAAAAAAGACAGTCTTCTTCTTCTTTTCTACACGGAGTTGGAGGGTCTCCTGTTTCATCCTCAATTTTCCACCTTGCTCTAGGTCGACCGGCATCTCTTCTCCCTTATGGCTTATAATCCAATACCTGTTTCAAAAAACAGTCTGCATGTAAAGAGGATTGGAGGAATTTTTTGAACATCCATTTCTGGTTGATATAGTCCAGCACCTTAATGAGCTATGTAAATACGAAAATACAGGGCAAAAAACACATGATTCATCATCTGTTCAACCTAATCAAATCTTGTAATTTGGCAGATGCAAATAAAACGTAGAGTATCTGTCAATTTTCCAACAGTGAACAAAACGATGCCATCTATGAACAGATCTGATTTTGGCAAATTCATTAATCTCTTCTAAAATCTCACAGAGGAGTTCAAACCCCGTTTTCAAGATGTTCGGAAGTTCGAAAATCATTTGAATTATTTTCACTTCCCTTTCCTGTTGATATTGAGACAGTATCATCAATTTTTCAGATGTGATTAATTGATATCCAGAGTAACACAGAATTGAAAGCAAAATTAGATAATCTATTATTCGTTAATTTCTACAAGCTGTGCCTCCCTAAGCAAATGACCATATAATGAAAATGGCAACTTTATTTGGTAGCAGATACGTCTGTGAAGAGTCATTTCGTTTATGAAACTACTGAAATCCAAAACTCGATCCACACTCATAGATGAACATTAGAAAACAAGAATGTGCATTGCATTATAAGCAGTGTCAAGTTTCTCATATGGTGAATAACATGTGACTTGTTCTGCTATGACCAGTAATTAAATTAATAGATATGCCAATAAAACCACCATTATCACTATTGATGTATTGAATAATAGACTATTAAATTAAACAAAGAGAAGTCCTAATTGAGCAGTAATGGAGGGCTGGATGATGGATCACTGCGACCGTCTGTTAACTGTTTTTTAATAGACTGACCCTTGGCCTAAATTAGGTTGTGCACTCTTGTGTGTTGTTCACCCGGATACTTACATACATAAATATACGGAATTTTTTAAAACTTTTGTTAGATTCATAATTAGACTTTAGAGCTTAGGATAAAATATCTACCGTGTTTAACTTCCTTTCTCGCCTGTCTGTCCGTTCGCTACAAAATTTGCAATGCATTTCATAACAACTTCCTGACTAGCTAGAGACTAAAATTTAACGATAACTCAGAACTGGATGAAAAGTGCAATATTAATTCGCTTTTAAGAAACTTCCCCCACCCTAAACTACCATTTACATGGACATATTATCACCCTTGTTAAGAGCGGTTCTTTAATCCTAACGAATAATTGTAGGTCCTTAATTAACAACGAAGTTGCACTATAGCTCTGTATAGAATATCAATATAAAGCTTTTTGATGCTATTAATATTATTCAAACGTGTTGATTACAGTTCAAACAAGTAAATGTGGCAGGAATGAGTATTTCTCATTTTAAAATATGCTAATTATTGAAAATATAGTAACTTAGCAGGTTTACTCTAATAACTGACAAATTCAAACCAACAATAGAATATTGTGACGCCAGCCGCGGCACACAACAAAGGACGGTCGAGGTCGAGCTACTTCGCACCACATACTGTATTTCAGAGTTTAATGATAACCTTGAGGTTGTCACAAGTGATCTGAGACAGCGCTGTATTGTTTCTTACGGTTTACAGTCTGCTTCAAAACCAACTTATTCTTTCTTACTTTCTCGGTGCTCTAAATATTCTGAGAAAGAGCATCACTAGCACATTATATTACCGCATAAAACAGAGCTGTTATGATCATACTTTCAGTAATATCACGAATGAATTATGTTTATTGGAGATTCAAAGAAATCGTGCCGTATAATATTGTAGCAACACTAATTGCTGGTGTTACTCTGTTTACGTCGTACGAAGAAGCTCCCCACTCCACAGCGGGATTGCATGTTCAAGGACAGACATTCTCCTGAGTAAATGGCAGTACTAAGCGCTGCGAGTATCAAAGGAGCCCACGATCGAGCTTCCCCACACCACTCACGCAAGCAAATACGTGACAACAATCAGAGCAGCAGAACCAAAAGGCGTTTTTTCCAGATAATTCGAGGTGTTCGACCGCCAGCTACACCGGCCGGTCCTGCACGCATACTTTCCCTGGGTTTCTTCATCTCATCCGTTCCTCTTAGGGGTGTATATACAAAAGATCCATTGGAATCTAGATGCTAGATGTTGCCTCCAGCACTTTATCCTATCATATCCTACTAGAAGATAACAAAACAAGGTTATGTGGCTATAATTGTGTTTTGAAATGTTTGGAAGTGATAGAACCAGTTTTTATTTTATCTATTCTGCCTTTTTAAGCTCTAACCGTCAATTTTTGGCCTTTTAAAAGTAATTTTAACCCTTTTCAGTTTATCTTCAATTTTGTATTACATTTTCAGGGGCCTCTAGATAAGGAGCAGCACTTGGACATCCTCACGCTGGTAAGTAACCACATTTTGTGTTGCAATCTATGCTAATGCTAAGGATGTATCGTTTGTCTTTGAAAGTGTGTTTCACCATACCAATGAACGTGACACACTGTCACGTGAAAGGAGACATAACATTACTTAGTTACGATGTCTAACTTCAGCCAGACATTGAAAAGTACATTTCTCAGTTAAGTTAGTGAATTGGGTGCCCATGTGTTTCCATGTAATGGACCAGTTTTATTGTATAAGATTTGCCACACTTGACACATCATCAAGCATAAATATTTGTATCAAATTTGAGAATAATGACAATTATGCTATTATCGCATAGAGTACTATTATCCATCAACGCGTGTTAACAACAAAGCACAAATTTCCTTTCCCTTCAAACAGTACTGACAAGAAAATAATACTTCCAACAGCCATTGCCACATCTAGCAGTCAGATGTTTCATTAGATTCATGTAAAGCATTAGTTGATGACGATAGAGTCTAACACAAGAACATTTACAGCAGTACCTTGTGTGTACGCTTAATGTTATGATTTGTAAACCAAACATTGGTTATTCAATATTAAGAATGGGTACCAATTTTTCTCGATACTCTATATCGATACCTGATATTCTCGACGACACCCGATGTTTCAATATTCGATACCTTCATTTATAGATGCTGACAATAGATTTTAAAATAAAATAAAAATTGCAGAAACATCACCGAATTATAGAAAGAGTACCTAACGAATTTTCTGCAGTATCGTTCAATGTCGATACCATGCAAGTATCGTGAGTATCGCGTGTCGAAAGTATCGAGAATCCATCCCTATTAAATGTATTATCATCATGACTTTTTACAAATTTATATCTTTTTACATTCAATACATTCCACCCAAAAATTTATATGTTTTCATCAGAAATACATGTGCCCCTTTACTTTCACCTAATCTACCATTTACATGGTAGAGAAGGTAGTGCTTTCCATCCAAAACTTTCATATAAGGTTTTACTGGAAATACATGTTTGGAGGCCCTTTGAATCATATAAGAAAAGCATTTTCACTTTCTCTCTACGCACGCAATAGAGAAGGTGTATATTACATTCCGCCCAAAAATTGCATATAAAGATTTCACCGGAAATACACGTTTTGAGACACCCTAAATAAAAAAAATTAGAAAAAGGCCGTATCTGTTTGTGTATGTGTGTGTGAACAGCTTAACGAACAGTCGATTAAGTTGCAAACTTGGTATGTTAGGTTTAGCGTCTCCTAAGGAATGCGACACAAAGAATTTCAAGAAAGCTCCCCTACCCAAATCTAATTCACATAGAAATTTTTTGAAAATTTTTATTTTCTCAAAAATGGTTGTAATAATTTTGGTGAAAATATATTTTAAAGACATCTTTATGAGAAATAAAATGTATAGTATCTTTAATTTTCAGGAAATACCATGAGAAGTCCTCTTCATTCTGATTGACTTTTGTGTAACAGGTAAATCGTAAGAAATAAACAAAATCTTACAGACAATTTCGCGCATACAAACACACAAGTACCTCTTGAAAAAGTTCATACCAGGAACCTCAAAACATGTATTTATGTTGAGTTTTAATTTAATGCAATACTACCTCTACCTGCACATTTGAACAATAATACACAAATAAGATAAAATAAAAGCGCTCATTCACGGCAAGACTAAATGCAATCAGTTCCGGCTTGTTGAAAGCTACGATTCGTTTGAACCACGGTCAGATTCCGGTTTAGAAATCCAATCAGAGCGTTCTCAGGATTACATACATCGTTATTGCCATGATTAACTCTTTCATTTTTCATTTCCTATTCTTCATATAACGAGAAATGAAACATAATAAGTTATGGCGTGCCAGGAAACCACTGCACTGCTGCAAAACTGGCATGCACATGCACACCATTTAGGTGTCAGGAAAATTTATCGCATAACTGCGTTTTGGCAATGCAAGAGGGATTTGAAGCCAGGGACTTCATGTGTAGGTTGTATTTGGCACCAGATGTCGAAATATGTCAGATGGTACACCAGATGTTTCATCTAATAATAATAATAATAATAATAATAATAATAATAATAATAATAATAATAATAATAATAATAATAATAATAATAATAATAATAATAATAATAATAATAATAATAATAATAATAATGTTGATGATGATGATGATGATAATGATGGTGATGGTGATGATGATGATGATAATAATGATTAATAATAATAATAATTAATAATAATAATAATAATAATAATAATAATAATAATAATAATAATAATAATAATAATAATAAACGATAACAATAATAATAACGACAAGGACAATCATAATGACAATGATAATCATAATCATAATGATGATAATGCTAGCTTGGGCCAAGGTAAAACGAATATTTAGATAAATGTAACAGGTGACTTTTCCTTACAGGAATTGCGCGATATAATGCTCGAGGGTACATCACTTGTGACCGAAACAGACTGGCAGCGTTTCTGAAAACACATAGACAAGATAGAAAATGATTAGTGGGAGAAAGACGAATAGTTGAAAATATCGTTTACGTTTTATAAACTTAATATACCGCATGAACTAAAAATAACATTTAAGTTTCCCTATTTTGAGCGACTTCTTTGCTTTGACCTAGCGTGAATATACATTCCAAGAATAGTATTACTTTCGCAAGCGCGACCAGAAAGATGACTGAGCTTCAGATATCCCTGTTTACCTGGAATTGTTTACTGACGTAAACTGACGTACTCAGTGGCTACGTTCCTACCAGGGATCATGAATTGGTGAACAAAGTGTAGTTCTCACTTGTTTTGACATTAGACATTTATTTTCACTTTCATAGACGTATTCAGGTATTAGCTGACAAAGCCATGAGGCGTATCGGAAAGTATGTGAAACTGCCGAGTTGTTTACGTGAGCTTATCACGTACACGGCGAAACAGTGTATGCACACTGTTCAGGTATGCATAATCATATTTTCAGGACGACAATGTGTCACATCGACAGGCGCAAGAGCTCATTTGTTCGTATTGCATTAGTAAATGTACGCCAGGTACGACAACTAAGGTCAATTACCTTTGGTCGCTTTGCCAGGTATACGGGACAAGGTTTAACTTGGCACCTACTTCTTAGAAAGAGAAAGAAATAGATATTATGGTGCGCCAGGCGGGATTGACACGTCAGTGGATGGTGATTACTTCTTCACTGTCACAGTGACAACCGATACTTCACTTGCAAGAGTTGCAACACCTGATGCCCACCTACCCTCATACCACCACAGGTACCATTTCAAGGACAGAAACCCACAGTCCTTGCTATAATAGATAAGGATAGTGCACAAAGTGTCAACTTAAACCTCGTGCATTGTAGTTATGTCCCATCTTCCTTGGCACTCGGTTACCTAACTGTTTAGTTGCTGAGCAATTGTTAATGGGCCTTCTAGGCGTTACGGTTCCTCGCCGCCCTGGTCCAGATGCTGCCAGCCTTCGTCTGACCATCTCGTGCTTGGCTTTCCCGCCTCCCTCTTTCCTTCTCTTGGGTCCCACGTCGTTGCTATGTTTGTCCAACGATTGTTGTTGAGCCTTACTGTGTGAGCTACAGAAATAACGTATAACCCTTCTTGAATCGATTTAATTAATTCATAATGGAGGAGAATCAGCCGTTTTAATTATAGCATTGTGGATTTTAACATAATGAATGGTTTCAAAGAAGGGGAAAAAAAAAAAAAAGGGAATGTTTCCGCCCGGGATCGAACCGGGGACCTTCCGCGTGTTAGGCGGATGTGATAACCACTACACCACGGAAACCTGCATAGGTAGGTTAAGAAACTAGTAATGTAGAGCAGTATACTATCTTCTAAGCTTAGAAAATTATGAAAAAGTTTTTTTTAATACAGAATAATGAAGCTGAATGGTTTATACATCTTACAAAGCCTATGTTTACTCATGTGTGGTTTGTGTTGTGCTTTCCGTGCCACTTTCCTAAGATAAAGGAACGAGTGCGTTTGATCAAACTGTTGAGCTTCACCTTTTCCGATGTACTTATATGTAGATCAGCTCCTGAATTAAATGAAAAAAAGGTATTTTATATTTATTTAACACTCAAGACACTTGGTACAGAGTCTGTCCTTTTCTTCCCAGTGCAAATCCGCAGGAGTGTTCATTTTGTCTCTAACATTGTCTGCGCTGCACTTGTTCACATGTTCCATAACTGAATCTCCTTCCCCACATAAGGTACACGGCATGATGCTGAACCAGCCCATGGAAGTGAAGTTATTTTATATATGTATACTACGTCTCCATGACGAATTCAAGTCGATTTAAGTTCTTTTCCCGGATTAAATACCGCATGGAAAAGCGGATTCAAGTGAAGCTCAACCACTGGACCCGATCCGCTTATTGGGGTGGGATCGGATCGAAATCTCGTCGCATGAATGTTGTTCGATCTCATTTCCGTATTTAATTCACGCGGAAATGGGAATGGAGTCAAATCGAGTTCAGTTCTACATGGAAACAGCAATTGATAGATAAACAAATAGATATAAATTACCGAAGATTAGAGAATATTAGTTTAAACAAAATTAGATTACAAAAGACTAGATTAGAAAACATTGGACTAGAAAGTATTAGTATAGATTAGATAAGATTATAAAAGCTTGATAAACAAGATGGATAAACACGATGGATTGATAAGATGGGTAGACGGACAGACGGATAAATGGATAGATAAGATGGATAGACAAATGGATAGATAAGATGAATAGGTGGAAGACATTCGGAAATAATCGTAAAGCAATGTCATTACTAAAATAACAGGCAGAAATCATACATTTTGTGAAAAATGCTTCACACTCAAACATTTCGTCTGGCCCTTGCAGTTCTTTATAATTTCGAATTAAGGTATATTGCCTTGATTGGATGCAAGTGGACAAAACATGTTATGAGGTACGAGATATGCCCAGGTGCGGAAATGGGGAGATCTTTTGTGTCAAGTTCCTGTGGGGGCGCCCCCGGGAGAGAGGAGTGAGATGAGAGGAGCCAGAGTGGGCCGGACTTGGAAAAACGAAGAGTATAGCGCGGAACCCACAGTTCCAGATTTAAGTTCCCCTCTTATCTTGCAGGCTTATCATCCCACTGGGGGCCCGGTGTCGGAGACCACCCCCCTTCCTACGGAGAGCATCCTGCTATGCAACGTCGGCAGTTACAAACTTGAAATAGCCGTCTTTCTGTCTGCTTCTATTTATATGTCTGTCTATCTATGTCAAACAGCTTTCTCATTTAATTTAGATTCTTTTTACTAAGCTCCTCCAAGGTAATGCCACATCGGATGAAATTCAGTAGATGATTTATAATAACATACATCGTCAAATGTGAACCTCAAACTTTTGACCAAACGCAATCCTTCGTGTTAGGAAAGCGGCAGAGAAAACAAAAACACAAAAAATATTAAAGGACTGAGAACATATTGGGCCACCTTCCATTTTAAAAAACGGAAAAAAAGAAGTCTAAAGTTCAGTTAATTTCACAATGTATTGAATAATTTTTAGCGAATGTTGGTAATAACATGTTAATCCTACATTACGCTACAAATTATTCAGTCCATTGTAAAATTAACTAAACTTTAGACTTATTTTTTCCCGTCTTTTAAAATGGCAGATGGCCCACTATGGTTCTCAGCCCTTCAATTAAACCTCATAATTCTGCATAAAAAAGTAAACTTATGCAATTTTCTAAGTATACTGGCCAGATACTACTACTTTCGTTAAGGTTCATACGCAGGTTCCCGTGGTGTAGTGGTTATCACATCCGCCTAACACGCGGAAGGTCCCCGGTTCGATCCCGGGCGGGAACACTCGCGGTTTTTGTTCTTGGAAATCATTCGTTATTGTGCTAAAGTTGTATTATTGCGACTTTCACTGACTCAGCACTGACAAAAGAAGACAAGGAAACTGTTCTACGTTGATTAGAAGCCCGATAACGCTCTGCACAATGGGGATACACAAACGGACGTTATTTCCTAGCCTAGATCACCCTCGTACTTTACATATTACCTTAATTTAATAAGTAATTATCTAAAAATTATTCCGTATAGAAGGTTTAAGACTGGTGTACTCATTAGGTACAATGCACCAAAGGTTACGACAGAGAATGGGCTAAAGAACTGAGTAATGTGGAACTAAGTTATAATGGGCAGGTATGTACATGAGATATCACTAATCACATGGAGTTTATGTTGTTTTTTTGTTATATATGTAAAGTATAGATTGATGCTCCGATTTTAAAACGGGCCAACTAGGCATTTCCCCTGTGCTCCAGTTTTTGAGAGGGGCGAATTTTAGGTGCGAAAAATAAGATAAGGGCGCTGAACTAGCTCTAAAATATTTTCATTCGCTTTTGATTCATGTTACTTGGCGTTTTGTGGTTGAAAATGATTAATAATGTTTAACTTTCTCTATAAACTCGTATATTAAGAACAATTTGCATACTTAATTTTATATATTACTTGATACTTTATAAGTTCTATATTTTGATAGTTACTACAAAACTTGTTTATTTTTAAGGGTGTCTAAAATAATAAGAGTAAATAACTTCTATGTCTGAATTTAAAAGCCTTTGCATAAAACAAACTTGTTTGTTTGACAATCTGACAATTTCGTTTATTTTGTAGGTTTCTACTTTTGGTAGTTAGAACAACCGTATCGAACTGCAACACTACTGTATTAAATAAGGAGAAAAACGTGTTTTTGAAAACCCTTGAATAAATGGGTTGAATTACCTTAAGGTGGGGTTTCTTTGTGACTGTAGGGGTTGTTTTATTACATGGAAACATATTTTTGTATTTTAAATCTGGTGCCGCAACCACGAGTCCAGGAAAGCTAAAGTTTGCACCAGACTCTTGCCCTATATACCTACCATGTACCTATGTGCTGGAGCCAGAACCTGGTAGGTCATGTTAGTTTCCACTGCTCAATGGTTTGTTGGGATCTGTTCTCGTGTTCTTCACTTGACCTCTGGATACTTTTATTGGAGTGTAGAACCTAACAGAACCAACCAATACACGTATTTATTTTTTATACTTAATATGTTGGTTAATCCGTGAAGTAATATAATCTTTTTCGAATGACGTTTACATGAAATATGACAATATAACCAAAATATCGATAGGTTGTTTAAAAATTACATCCTTTTTATCCGTTTTGCAGCGTGAAAAAGTGAATAAATGTTACGAGGACATACAAGCGTCAGCTAGGTGCACTTGCCTACCATAATTACATGGAGGATACCCAAAACGAAGCGGTGCGATTGTTGCTAACAAAGAAGCATTGGTACTGCCGACGTACAAGAATCTAGGAACAGTGAAGACACGACGAAATCCACTGGGAAGAAAGAGAAACAAAGGATGTCACAATCTTGGAACTATCGTGAGAAGTCTTCCCATGTAGAGATGATAGACAGAGACAGACAACAGAAGTGACACGTTTTCTCTTCGCGAATCTGATGAGAGCATAGAATGGCACGAAGCAGTGGCGGCTATTCAGGTGAAGCAGGTGAAGAGGTTTTCACCTGAATATAGCAGTATTCTATTTTTGTTAATGTTGGCATTATTACTGCCATTCTAACAGTTTAGTCACAAATATCAACTGCTAGCAGCCGTAGCAGGGTCAGTGACCAACCCTTCTTTTGTTTGGAACTTACAGCCAGGCAGTCGGCAGGGAAAATTGGTGGGAAGGCACCCTCAGATCGGTCACAAGGACAAGTGCCGAAGTCAGGATTAGGAAAGGAACTGCTGCACTAGATAGCTTGGTTGCCATGGCAACATGACGTCACGAAACAATGTACTACGGGGAAATAACATGTGGATGCATATGTTTCTGGCAAACAAGAAATATTTGCACTTGGGTAGAGGCACAGAATACGGTAGAGGGGATGGTTTCTGTTTTCGCGCGCTTAGAAGATAGTAGTCGTGTACCTCGAGGAAGAGCTGGTGGTGAACTTAAAACGTGGTGTTTTAGACAACTGTGAACGGTATAATTTGCGAGTTTGCTAGACTCCAGTGCTTTTAATATAAGTGCTTTGTTATGAATCCAGTGAACGATATAGTTTGCAATTTGTTAGAAACCCCATTTTCCAGGTGGAAAGATGAAGACAAGAAAGATGTTTTAAGCTTTGGGCGGCCCACTGATATCATCGATATATGCATTAAAAGAGAGGACAAGAAAGTAGGAAAGTCATATAACATTAAATTCAAAAGCTCTTGGTTCGATAATTATTCTTGGTTATGCAGTAGTCGCAGTTTGCAATTGCTATTCTGTTGGCCTGTTTACTTTTTAGCAACAAAACTAACGTGTGGAACAAAGAGGGATTCACAGATTTCATTAATATAACCCGTTCCCTTCACAAGCACAATGATTCGGCGGAACATTTAAAATGTAAATTACAATTAAATACTTTTGAAAAAAACAGAAACACAATAGCTGACGCTCTTCAAGAAAACAGCAGACTTTTTCATGTGCGTTTCAATGAAAACGTGAGATTAAACAGGCTTTTTCTGCAGTTGATCATTAAAGCAGCATTGTATTTAGGTAAACAAGAGCTTGCATTCAGAGGTCATGATGAGAGTGCGCTTTCGCTAAATCGGGGAAATTTCAAGGAGCTTGTGTCCGTATTAATCTCTGAAAGTCCATTAGAAATCCAAAACCACTATAGTAAAATCAAAAGTGTATTCAGCGGTGATTCTAAATCTGTACAGAATGAGCTGATTGGATGTATTTCGGAATACTTACAGGGCCATATTAGAGCTGAAATTAATGCCTCAGATTTTTTTTTCTGTTGAAGTTGACGACACTACAGATATTTGCCAACAGTCGCAGTGCTCTATCATTGTAAGGTACGTGAATACACAGAGCACATTGGTTGAACGATTTTGGGGATTTCATGATGTGAGTGCTGACAGGTCCGCAGAAACATTGTTCCTTTTACTGCATGGTATTCTTGCAAATTTTAATTATGAACATAAATTAGTTGCACAATGTTACGATGGAGCGAGTGTTATGTCAGGACATTTGAATGGACTTCAAAAAAGAATAAAGAATAATGCTCCTCAAGCAATTTTTGTACATTGTTTGGCTCACCGTTTAAATTTGATTTTAAAACAAAGCTGTAGAGCCGTTTCTAAGTGTCGCACATTTTTTGCGAATGTTAGCGGTATTCCATCATTTTTTCATTGTTCGGCAAAACGGTCGTACGTGTTGGATTCCGTTTTGACCAAAAGAATACCAACATTAACTGAGACAAGGTGGAGTTCCAACTCAAAGGTCATCCATGTAATGGTTCACAATTGGCCAAAGCTGAAACGTGTGTTTGAAGTTTTAATAAACGATGTAGATTCAGATGACACAACAATCACATCTAGCGAAGGGTTTCTCAACAAAATGAACAATTTTCAGTTTACCATTCTGGCAGTGGTATTCGATGATATTTTCAGTTTAACGGACATTTTGTTTGACATCCTTCAGAAAAAGTCTCTCGACATTAACTACTGTGTTACGAAAATTCAAAATACCAGCGACTTAATAAAAAGCAGACGCAATGAAGAATATTTCAGAACACTGTTTAACAAAGCGTCACAGCTCACCAGTCTGGGTACTGCAAGAGAATCAGCTGACAATTCTTTCCAGAATTCTAAGCTCATTTACTTTGAAATTCTTGACAAAGTATTGATGCAAATAAGCGTTCGCTTTCAAGATTGTGAGAAATTGCAGTTCCTGTGTCTTGTCGACTCGTCAAAATTTCAAAATCATTCCGTGAATTTTCCTTCAAACGCTCTCTGCCAGTTGCAACAGTGTTACCCTCAATTATTCAGCAAGCCGCAACGCCTTAAAAATGAACTGTGCTTGTTTTACGCAGATCATTTGATCTATAAGGATTTTACACTCCAAGAAGTGCTGTGCTCATTGAAGAAAAATCGTGATGTGTTTGAGGAAACCTACAAACTTTTCTCCCTGGTTCTAACAATTCCCTCAACCAGTGCATCCGTTGAAAGAAGCTTTTCTTGTCTGAAGAGAATCAAGACTTGGTCAAGGAACACCACTTCACAAGAACGACTTTCATCTTTGGCGATCATTTCCATTGAGAAGGAGCTACTAGCTGATCTTATGGAACGTCATCCCTTTTATGATGACATTATCGACAGATTTGCTGCTCTAAAAAATAGGAGGATCGACTTAGTTTTCAAGAAATAGGTGAGTCGGGCATGCTTATTTTATGTTACACTAATGCTGACAGGCACTGTTTCTTTTGTGTACAATTCCATTGGATACAAAAATTTTGGTAAAAAATATTGGACCCTGGAACACCGGCTTTGCATTGTATTTTCAGCATGCTTAAGTGAACTTCTTCACCTAGTTTGTAAGGCACGAGCCGCCACTGGCACGAAGAGGATTTAAACGCCTCACACATAGACAGTGCTCCATCGTCGGCGCTCCCAAATACCAGCAATGTGTTCAACGAAAACGTTTCAAATATCTTCCAAGTGGGGGATTTTGTGGTGGTCATTTTCAAGGGTAAACGTTTCCCCGCAAAACTAACTGATATCAAGCATGAGGGATAAATAAGCGTCATGGAACGATCAAAAATCTATGGAAGATGGCTTGTCGTTTATCAGAGTTTGTACAATGCTTTTAATCAACCTTTCATAACTTAAGTTTGGGCAATCATTTTTCTTGTAGTTTTTCAAGATGAAAAAAAGGTGACACAAAGTTACCCCACCAAGCGGGACAACTTCTTGATAACTTTCAACTACAATTTGTCTGTCACTATTAAACATGTAGATGCGCGGATTATAATACTGCATAAAGGAAGGATGTGTAAATATTGTGCAACAGTCTATTTTGGGTTTCATTATAAATTCAGCACGCAGTTAAAAATTATCTGCCAGAATGATCTACTGAAATCGCGGCCTGCATAGCGTTGTTGATATTTTTCTGTTTCTTATACGAGGTAGCTATGCACTTCTGTAATTTGAAAGGTGAAAACATCACCGTTAGCACCTGCTCAATCTCTCTCACATTATTGGATACATTCCCATAATATTTCTTGGCATAAGAAGATCTGTTGGAAAATGCGCTGATGCAACAGCCACCTAATTATGTACACACTCCCCGGAAGAAATGATGCTTCTTACAAACACGACATATTTTATATCGATTTCAGAAGAATCTCTGTTCTTCTGACTAACCTAATTACAACCCTTTATTAGTCAATGTCTGATACATCTGACCCAACCGATAATTCTCAAGCAGAACGACAAAATTTATGTTGGAAGGTAACACCTTCAAATGATACTTATCCGGACAATTATATAAATAAAATGTGAATTTAAATACTATATCGGAAAGATTTAACCCGGAAATGTCTTATTCTATGAAACATAACCTAATATATATTCATTAAAATAGTGTAATTCAATTTACCCAGCACTGCCAGCTAAGGAAAACGAAATACAAGAATTACAAGCATTTCGATTTCTCCCGTTGGTACAACAAAATAAAAAACAGTTTGTAATCTCAAGCAAACCTTACTTTATTTTTAACACTAACAAATAGCCTTTCTTCTGGAAAGTTACACTAATTATTAAAAGAACAACTCATAAACCCAACTTGTCGAATTCAAATGGAGTGTTATTTTGATTGTTAACCGATAATAATAACAATAAGAAGAAGAATGGAAGATAAAAGACTGATTCCACCCGGAAGGATGAGGAAGGGAAGAGCACCGATCACACGGATCCAAGCCACTGAGGAAGCAAATAGGGGGTGGAAAATTGAGGAGGGCCTATGGCTCAATAGACAAGAATGCAAAAATGTCTTAGATAGGATTTGTTAATTTGTTTTGTGAATTATTGTGTGCCGATAAATATGTGTATTACATTATATGAAAACCGGAATAATAAAATAAATAAATTAGAACCTGTGTTTCAGCGATTGGCAACATTAAACCAAAAAATGTCCTAGTGATAATTTATACAAAACAAAAGACCAGCTGACAATCCGTATATGACAACTTAACGTTTCTAAGCGTGAAATAGATATCTCAGGTCACAACACGCAGAGCTCAAATGTCATACGAATGTAACAATTGCAGAGAGGAAACTTGAGTTGAGTACTTCAACATGCTCAGGCAACAGACCACAACGTCACATTAATAATAAACTTATATAATAAAATAATTAAAAAAACACTTAATATTTTATTACGGGATTGTAGCAGATGACCTCATCAAGCCAGACAAAAGTAGAAACCCTACACCTCGGAAACACATTCTGCTTAAACCTGCATCTCCTTGACGTGACATACAACAATGTAAGATAAGAAGAAAAACTATTGTTTCCGCCCGGGATTGAACCGGGGACCTTCCGTGTGTTAGACGGATGTGATAACCACTACACCACGGAAACTTGTTGTATAAAAACATTCATTTGTCTGAGATGATACAGTCAAAGGGAGATCACAAGAAAAACTATTGTTTCCGCCCGGGATTGAACCGGGGACCTTCCGTGTGTTAGACGGATGTGATAACCACTACACCACGGAAACTTGTTACATTAGAACATTCATTTGTCTGAAATGATACAGTCAAAGGGAGATCACAAGAAAAACTATTGTTTCCGCCCGGGATTGAACCGGGGACCTTCCGTGTGTTAGACGGATGTGATAACCACTACACCACGGAAACTTGTTACATTAGAACATTCATTTGTCTGAGATGATACAGTCAAAGGGAGATCACAAGAAAAACTATTGTTTCCGCCCGGGATTGAACCGGGGACCTTCCGTGTGTTAGACGGATGTAATAACCACTACACCACGGAAACTTGTTGTATTAAAACATTCATTTGTCTGAGATGATACAGTCAAAGGGAGATCACAAGAAAAACTATTGTTTCCGCCCGGGATTGAACCGGGGACCTTCCGCGTGTTAGACGGATGTGATAACCACTACACCACGGAAATTTGTTGTATTAAAACATTCATTTGTCTGAGATGATACAGTCAAAGGGAGATGACAAGAAAAACTATTGTTTCCGCCCGGGATTGAACCGGGGACCTTCCGTGTGTTAGACGGATGTGATAACCACTACACCACGGAAACTTGTTATATTAAAACATTCATTTGTCTGAGATGATACAGTCAAAGGGAGATCACAAGAAAAACTATTGTTTCCGCCCGGGATTGAACCGGGGACCTTCCGTGTGTTAGACGGATGTGATAACCACTACACCACGGAAACTTGTTGTATAAAAACATTCATTTGTCTGAGATGATACAGTCAAAGGGAGATCACAAGAAAAACTATTGTTTCCGCCCGGGATTGAACCGGGGACCTTCCGTGTGTTAGACGGATGTGATAACCACTACACCACGGAAACTTGTTATATTAAAACATTCATTTGTCTGAGATGATACAGTCAAAGGGAGATGACAAGAAAAACTATTGTTTCCGCCCGGGATTGAACCGGGGACCTTCCGTGTGTTAGACGGATGTGATAACCACTACACCACGGAAACTTGTTATGTTAAATCATTCATTTGTCTGAGATGATACAGTCAAAGGGAGATCACAAGAAAAACTATTGTTTCCGCCCGGGATGGAACCGGGGACCTTCCGTGTGTTAGACGGATGTGAATACCACTACACCACGGAAACTTGTTGTATAAAAACATTCATTTGTCTGAGATGATACAGTCAAAGGGAGATCACAAGAAAAACTATTGTTTCCGCCCGGGATTGAACCGGGGACCTTCCGTGTGTTAGACGGATGTGATAACCACTACACCACGGAAACTTGTCGTATTAAAACATTCATTTGTCTGAGATGATACAGTCAAAGGGAGATGACAAGAAAAACTATTGTTTCCGCCCGGGACTGAACCGGGGACCTTCCGTGTGTTAGACGGATGTGATAACCACTACACCACGGAAACTTGTTGTATTAAAACATTCATTTGTCTGAGATGATACAGTCAAAGGGAGATCACAAGAAAAACTATTGTTTCCGCCCGGGACTGAACCGGGGACCTTCCGTGTGTTAGACGGATGTGATAACCAGTACACCACGGAAACTTGTATTAAAACATTCATTTGTCTGAGATGATACAGTCAAAGGGAGATCACAAGAAAAACTATTGTTTCCGCCCGGGACTGAACCGGGGACCTTCCGTGTGTTAGACGGATGTGATAACCAGTACACCACGGAAACTTGTATTAAAACATTCATTTGTCTGAGATGATACAGTCAAAGGGAGATCACAAGAAAAACTATTGTTTCCGCCCGGGATTGAACCGGGGACCTTCCGCGTGTTAGACGGATGTGATAACCAGTACACCACGGAAACTTGTATTAAAACATTCATTTGTCTGAGATGATACAGTCAAAGGGAGATCACAAGAAAAACTATTGTTTCCGCCCGGGACTGAACCGGGGACCTTCCGTGTGTTAGACGGATGTGATAACCAGTACACCACGGAAACTTGTATTAAAACATTCATTTGTCTGAGATGATACAGTCAAAGGGAGATCACAAGAAAAACTATTGTTTCCGCCCGGGACTGAACCGGGGACCTTCCGTGTGTTAGACGGATGTGATAACCACTACACCACGGAAACTTGTTGTATTAAAACATTCATTTGTCTGAGATGATACAGTCAAAGGGAGATCACAAGAAAAACTATTGTTTCCGCCCGGGATTGAACCGGGGACCTTCCGTGTGTTAGACGGATGTGATAACCAGTACACCACGGAAACTTGTATTAAAACATTCATTTGTCTGAGATGATACAGTCAAAGGGAGATCACAAGAAAAACTATTGTTTCCGCCCGGGATTGAACCGGGGACCTTCCGTGTGTTAGACGGATGTGATAACCAGTACACCACGGAAACTTGTTGTATTAAAACATTCATTTGTCTGAGATGATACAGTCAAAGGGAGATCACAAGAAAAACTATTGTTTCCGCCCGGGACTGAACCGGGGACCTTCCGTGTGTTAGACGGATGTGATAACCAGTACACCACGGAAACTTGTATTAAAACATTCATTTGTCTGAGATGATACAGTCAAAGGGAGATCACAAGAAAAACTATTGTTTCCGCCCGGGACTGAACCGGGGACCTTCCGTGTGTTAGACGGATGTGATAACCAGTACACCACGGAAACTTGTATTAAAACATTCATTTGTCTGAGATGATACAGTCAAAGGGAGATCACAAGAAAAACTATTGTTTCCGCCCGGGATTGAACCGGGGACCTTCCGCGTGTTAGACGGATGTGATGACCGCTACACCACGGAAACTTCATGTGTTAAAGCATTAATTTGTCTGGCATCATACAGATAAAGGGAGATCACAAGAAAAACGATTGTTTCCGCCCGTGATTGAACCGGGGACCTTCCGTGTGTTAGACGGATGTGATAATCACTACACCACGGAATAGTAGTTTTGGAAAACAGAACTTTCGTGCAATGGAAAGTCGTTGTTAATTTTTTTTTTTTTTTTTTTTATGTGTTAAGTTTGCAAAGAGAACGGAATCTCAAAACTTTAAAAGATTTGACTATCACTCAAAGCCTACTGTATTCTAATATTCCCCTTTCAACTACAAGGAAATAAGCAATAAGATGATTTGTACAAATGTTTATCTTAACTAACATGAAGCAGATACAGGAGTAAGAGTTTGTAAGAATGGTTAGTACAGGAGTAGAGAAAGTCACGTGAGTGCAACACATCAGATTTTTTAATTATGCTGCTTACAGACTGCATGTGCTCAGTGTCGAATCTTTTACTACAAATGCCGTTTTTTTTAGGGGGGTAATGCCTGTGTTACTGAGGGGGACCCCGCGACCACGACTCGGATCTATTGCTGGCTGCTACCACCCCCAGCGAGAAGGGATGAGGCGAAGTGAGACCGTAGGCTTGTCAGAGAGTGGAACCAGCGAAGTCCAGAGACGCGCATAAGTCCATAAGTGTTACAGATATTGACACCTGGTGCACAACCAAAGTGTTTCCTTTACCGACGACGGGAGAGGCGACGAGACGATCCTTGCGGCCCGGGCAGCAACTTCCGGGGAGGGCCAAGGAAGGAGCTTCAGAACGCAAGCAATATACCATATGTCCGCATTCGCCGGAACGTACAGGGTTACCAACCAAACCTGAAAGAAGACAAGGGAGGGACATGAGAAATGAAGAGAAAGGAATCCATGGAGAAGAGACTAATTTGACTAATTGACATGGGGAAACTACTAAACCCGTGCCACGGGGATCGAATCCGCGATCTCCTGAATTTAGGCCGTAGTCTTTACCGGCTGAGCCACCCTGCTGGGTCATTTGAGGTGTTCGGGGGTCTCAAGACATGTAGTTCCGGTGTAATCTCCATAGAAAAGTTTTTATAAAATATTTCCGCTGCCTATCATTGTTAACTGGTAGATGAAGTAAGAAAATGCTTCTAGTTATAATTTATATTTGTTATGACTAAAAACTCGCGAGGTTCGAGAATATAAAATGCTATGTTTTATTCCGATTAATAAACTTTGTATGAAGAACCTTGAGGTACATATGCACGTATGTGTATGTGTTATTGGATCTGTCTGTGTACATACCAAAATGCGGCAGCTCTTTGATACCAGAGTGCAGGTCTCATCAAACAACGTATTTCACGAGCCAGTAATACCTTACATTACTACCAGTTGATCAATCAGTCATGCATAGTTCATATAACTATACTGTACTGGCTTTGATGTTCCCAACAACATGACTTGGAAATTTAATGAGCTTTAAAAACATAATCACAATTAGGGTTGGCAGACGGATCTGAACTGTCTCCTTTTTTAAAAGAAATGTTCCAGCATCCCAAAAAATGCTTTTGGGGTTTCTTTTGTCCCATATTTAGCTAGAAAGTATAACATATTAACATTCCAAAATAATTTTGCACAAGAAGTTGGTAACAATTTACAAAAGGGACAGCTCCGTGTGTAATGCAACCGTGCCATGGCTTCTTCTTCTTCTTCTTCTTCTTCTTCTTCTTCTTCTTCTTCTTCTTCTTCTTCTTCTTCTTCATCTTCTTGTTCTTCTTCTTCGTCTTCGTCTTCTTTCTTTCTTTCTTTCTTTCTTTCTTTCTTTCATGAAGATTAGGCCATGTGACCTGTTCCATTCTCGTGCTATTTTTTTCTTAGGAGTAGGACATAGTAACTTGTAATTGGTTTAACATTTCTGCACTTTCTTTTCTATTCCATAGCGGTCTTTTCTATCCTGCAGCTTTCCTCATATTCCTGTTTACTCTGTCAAAAGCTTTCTCATAATCTAGAAATGCTATGTGTGATTCATTATGGAATTCCCATCTTTTTTCTATTAATAATTTCAGTATGAAAACTGCGTCGAGACACGATTTGTCTTTCCGAAAACCATTTTGTTCCCCTAGAAGATTATCTTCTGCGTATTTGTTCAGTATATTTTTATTATAGATTCGTATGTTTTATAGCGTGTGCTTAGTAAGCTTGCCCCCGATAGTCTTTTGTCTTTTGTATTACCTTTTTATAGAGTGGTATAAGTAATGCTTTCCGCCATCCGGAAGGAATTTTTACATTTCTCCAAATATTGTTTAAAAATTCGTTGTTGGAATTTGAGGCCTGAGAACCATGGCACTATTTAAAAACGGGAAAATCGTATTTTAGAACTGTTTGTAGGTAAACCTTGAATGCAGTCATGCTTACCGTTTTTCAAGGCACAATGAAATGTCTTGTGTAATAACAAAAAACACAGAAGCTGAAGGAAGGGAGTACTATGGCCGTTGCAAAATTTGATGGCGGATGCCTCAATACAAAATCCAACCATACGCTTGCCACGGCTTGTGGTGTTGTGTAGTTAAACACGCTATGAAATCACGTTCTAAAGCTGGTGATATAAATGTCATTTGCGCCTACAAAGTTTATTTGCACAACAGGAAAGAGAATAATAATTGTCAGCCATATGCCGGCGTTATTTTGCATCTACCATAGTTCCAAGGTTGGCCTAGTGGTTAGACCGCTTGACTCACCAACACGACCCGGGTTCGATACCAGGCGTCCGAATGTGGGATGTTTTGTGGACACCTATGCGGGAGGTTTTCTCCGGCTTCTTCGGTTTCCCCCGCCGTCACTCCACCATTTGCTCCATCATCACCTTTCCTGTTATCTATGGCCATCATTTCATATCACCTACTTCCTCACTCTCACGCCAGGCTGCAGTCTTATCACCCATTCTGGTTCCTCTGTATGATCAACTCTGATTCCGAAGACCGGGAGGGCTTGGGGCGCTGGCCACGTCCCATTCTCCACCACTGGACCCCGCTCATGACGCCTGTAGTGGGTTGAGGTGGGGATCCAGCGGCCGGGCGGTGCCCATGTTCCACACAGTAATAGCAGGAGCTCAGTCATGGTTGCAAACTTACAACACTATTGTATTGTGACGAAAGCAATTTGACAAATCCCACTTCTGATACCAGTGTGACAAAATGACAGGAGTTCAGATACTTTTTTCTTACTTCATTCTCTTCTGTCTGAATGCATAACAGTAGTAGTAATATGTTCCTTTTGGCTCAAGAAGTGGCATAAGTGACATGTTCCCTTTGGCTCAAAAAGTGGCATAAGGGACATATCAGTCACGCCCCCCCCCCTCCCCACCTCCCCCTCCCCTCCCCCCTTAAGTGACATGGGTATTTCTTTGGACACGTGGGAATTCCGAAAAAAAGAGGGTGGATGGTCTGTCGCGATCAGGATGACAAAGGAAGTGTAATTTATGACCCCCCCCGTCCCCCCTGACCCTCCTATTCTAGTGTCTGCATGTGTTTTCGAATGTGACAGTTGGAAATGTTCCCCTCTGACAGTTTTGAAAAGAACACGATACAACTTGCAAGGGGGCGAGCATAGAGGATGACAAAGGAAGGGAAACAGAGAGGGTGGATGTCTGTCGCGAATAGGATGACAAAGGAAGGATAATTAATGACCCCCCGTCCCCCCTGACCCTCCTATTCTAGTGTCTGCAGGTGTTTTCGAAAGAAGAACGCGAGGGTAAGAAACCCTACAATGAATGGCCCCCTTTCAGATCTTGATATATTTATGTGACAGTTGGAAATGTTTCCCTCTGACAGTTTTGAAAAGAACAAGGCTTCATCTTGCAAGGGGGCGAGCATAGACATACACATTTTTCCTGTCTGAACAGGCTTAGTGTTTTTCTCTTAACAAAGCAGCCAAAGATCGCCCACCTGCAGGAAGAAACCTTTTCAATAGCGAAAGGATACTTCTGTATTGACGCGTGGACCACCCATGTGGTCCCCCACTGTGAGGGTTTCCCTGCCTTCCCATTGTGTTGAATGGCTGTCCAACCCCTCCAACACTTCAATGCGTTCTTGCTACAAGTGGATGTATTTAATCATCATTTATCTTGACAAGACAAGCGACTGGCTTTAACCCTCACCCCCTACCTACAAAGGGGACCTTCGGTGGCATGTAGGCGTTCTTGCTATCGTATATAAAGGCATCGCTAAGACACCGTTCCCTCAGTTTGACTTGAGACGTCTAGGAGTGTATTTTTTTGAAGCTTATACACAGCCAGTGAGGAAATTACACTTGTGCTACAGTCACCATTATCTTCATTGAAGGTAAGTCTAGTGTTTTTTTCAATTTTCTATACATTATTTAAATGTATTTATTTTAAGATGTGAGATTAGATGGTTTTAAAGGGGAAAGAGAAAACATTATATACACATTGTCTATATGATTTACAAATTATTTTATCACAGTATGTTGTTTCGTGTCTATCGCCGCAGTGTTTATATTTAAGGTGATAAATATACCCGTATAAGGCTTAAAACATATTAATTAAACAAGTTTAAAACTATTTTTAATGCTGAGAAAGAAAGTATGAGAGAAAGTATGTTCTGGAAATATTCTATCTAAATGATGGATCTAATACGCAACAATAATAAAAAAATCAATGAAAAAGAACATTGCTAATGATTAAAAACCTAAATATGGTCCTAATATATGTCTAAATTAAACACTTTTATGTCATTTCAGTGAGTCACATCGTTTTTATAGATAGCATTACAATGTGTTCCTACCGTGAAAATTATAGTTATTATCATGTTTATGTATTTAACATACATACTAACATTGAAATTTATCATATCATTAAACAAAAACAAAGGAAAGGCTAAATATTTTATATATTCAGCCAATTTATGTCCTTGAAATTATCATTTCAGTCAGAATGAGAACTTATAATCAGGGCAACAAGCTGACCCTGGCTGGACGAGCTCGAAGGGCAGCTGTTTCTGAAGGGTCTGCCAGAGGTGTTGCAGAGCCTGAAGCAGACACCTCCCCCATTCAGGAAGATATTATTCCACCGCCCCCTGGTTTTGAAGACTCGCCATCGCAGCAGCAAATTGGTGATTGGAGAGACATCCCTGTGGAGGGGTTATGTATTTGCACCAATTGTGGTTACAAGACGGCCCTAATTCAACTACTACAGTCCTTGCAGGGTAAGTTTTCCTTACTAAAAATATATTCTAGCAATATTCTATAACTTTTTCATCATGACTTTTCACATCTTAGCTAACAACACGCTTTGTATACTACTACTACTACTACTACTACTACTACTACTACTACTACTACTACTACTGCTACTACTACTACTACTACTGCTGCTGCTGCTGCTACTACTACTACTGCTGATACTACTATTAATATTATTATCATCATCATCATTATTAGTATTACGATTACTATTATTGTTATTGTTGCAGTTCTGTTTGAGCTGTTATTTTCTTATAAATAAAACAGGGCTTATATAATATATCCTGTATTTAACATTATCTTTCACTTTATTTAATGAGAAATTTTTTCTAACTTTGAAGATACTGAACCTGTGCCTCTTCAGCCTGAAGCAGACACACACGCATCTACTGCTTTGGGTCGAGGCTGTAAGAGACCGCACAGCGATGACAGTGAAGCCCAGGGACTCAGTAATGAACATCTCTCCAACACCGCTCAGATGGCGCAAACGAGTTCTCTGAACCAGGGGCCTGTTTCAACGATCAGCGCTGCGGACAGCAGAAATATGCCGGGACCATCATCCGCATCCTCACCATCACCGGCAAAAAGGGTATGTCGGAATGATTATAATGACCTAGAATGTAGGGTTATAGAGTCTGCATTCAAAGGCCGTATATTCAATAGCAAAGTTGAAAATACAGCTGGAATAATGGACCCAAGCGAGTTCCTTAATGCATGCAAGGATCTTGTGATTAAAGAAATGGAATCCACGCTTAAGAAGAGCATGTCTGGGTTAAAGATGAGTTGTTCAATGAACGTCTCATATTTAATCCAGACACCTGATAATGAGAAAGTGGAATCGATATACTTTAATTCCAAGACAAAGGAGATTCAGCGATCATCTAACCTTGATGCAATCTTTCATGCAATGAAAAACGAAATCTTAGAAAACCTGGCCTGTTTTGAAGGCCAAGCAAGTTCAAAGACGCTGTTCGCAATCCACTCTCTGGTCAATAGTGCCGCAGAATACAATCCCCTTCGGGCTTCAGGGTATATTGAGCTGCCGGAATGCATCAAGCGGAAAAAAGCTGTTCTTAATATTAAGAACAAAGATGATTACTGTTTCGCTTGGTGCATGCTGACTTCAAGATACCCTGCAAATAAAAACAAGGACCGCATTTCATCATATCCTAGAGATTTGCTATTCAAAGCTTTCAATTATGAGGGAATCACATTTCCCTTTTCATTAGACCAAATTGATCGTTTTGAGAAGCAAAATTCTGAAGTGTCTATAGCTGTATTTGCTCTCAATGACAACAACTCGGTGGAGTCTATTCGCAAACCATCTGAGAGGAAGGCTAGCCCCATAAATATATTAATAATTGAAGAGGGTGGCAAGTCTCATTACTGCCTCATAAGGGATATATCGAGGCTCATTAGAAGTCAGGTAACTAAGCATCGTAGAAAAATGTGGCTGTGCGAGGCATGCATGACAAGGTGTCCCAACGAAGATGCCTTGAGATTGCATAAACTGAAGTGCAATAAATGTCAGATCCTCAAAATGCCTAAGCAGGGAGAGGTTCTCACATTTAATGCATTTTCAAAGTCTGCTCCTGTACCTTTTGTTATATATGCGGATATCGAGTCTGTTTTGAGGAAGGTTCACTCATGCGAGCCCTCAGACGCAAGGAGTTGGACCCGAACCATTCAGGAACATGAAGCGATATCGATAGCGCTGAAGGTTATATGCAGGCATGATCAGACCTTGTCGAGGTTCAAACTCTTCAGGGGTGACAATGCTCTCAATGACTTCTTCAGCGAACTTAGACGGATCGCTGACGAAGTTATTGAAATATACGGGCATATAGTTCCGATGCATATGTCACCAGAGGACGAGCTGGATTTCCTCAATGCTGATCACTGTCACATATGCCTGAAAGGTTTTGCTATAGATGATATTAGAGTGAGGGACCATTCACATATTTCTGGTCATTATTTGGGATGTGCTCATAATGCTTGCAATTTGAATAGAAAGTTGCCGAATTTTATTCCAATTTTTTTTTCATTGCTTAAGCAATTATGATAGTCACTTCTTGATTAGACACCTGGCTTATGACAATGGTGATATCTCATGTATAGCACAATCTTCTGAGCGCTATCTGGCATTCAGCAAATTGTACAAGGGCATTCAATTCAGGTTCCTCGACAGCTACAAGTTTCTCGATGACAAGTTATCCAGCTTGGCAGATATGTTAAGCGATGATGACTTCAAGGTCACTAATGCCGAGTATTCGAGGCCAGAACACCTAGCCCTCATGAAGTGCAAGGGTATATTCCCCTATACTTATCTTGATGCTGTCGAAAAGCTCCAAGAGGAGGAGCTGCCCCCGATCGAGCTTTTCGATGGCATTTCGGAAGAGGAGTATGCCCATGCACTTAAGGTATGGAAGACGTTCGACATAAAGAATCTCGGGGAATATAGTGACCTTTATCTAAAGACGGATACGCTGCTTTTAGCAGATGTATTCGAGAAATTTAGAGACTTGTCGCTTGAAATGTATCATCTAGACCCTGCCTGGTACTACACCCTACCGTCGCTAGCCTTCGATGCCATGCTTAAGACCACCCAAGTCAAGCTTGACTTGATAAATGATGTCAGTATGATAGAATTTTTCGAGAAAGGTATTCGTGGCGGGCTTTGCACAGTATCAAAGCGGTACTCCAAAGCCAACCACCAATACATAGCAGACTACAATCCTGACCAGAAGACGAACTTTCTATCATATGTTGACATCAATAACTTATACGGGAAGGCCATGATGGAAATGATCCCATATGGCAATCTCAGATGGCTTGAAAGGGATGAAATTGATACCATCGACTTTGCGACGATCCCAGAGGACTCCAAGACAGGATACGTTCTAGAAGTAGACCTAGAGTATCCTGTCCATCTCCACGACATTCATAATGATCTTCCCCTCTGTCCCCAGAGCGAGATACCACCCGGCAGCCAATACAAGAAACTGATTGCAAGTCTAGAGAATAAAAGCAAATATGTCTTGCATTATAAAACCTTGCAGCAGTGCTTAGATCTGGGGCTGTTATTGAGACATATTCATCGGGTGGTATCGTATGACCAATCAGAATGGCTTAAGGTTTACATTAACCTTAATGCCGAGAAGCGAGCCAGGGAAACTTCAAAGTTTGGTCAAGCGCTTTGGAAGAAAATGAACAACGCTGTGTACGGTAAGTTCATTGAAAATGTGCGCAAATACCGTGATTTCCGTATTGTACCTACCTGGAAGCAAGCACGGAAATTAACGGCTCGTCCAACATACGTACGCAGCATAATTTTCAGTGAAAACTTAGTTGGCATAGAGTTGGCTCGAGAGGAGATCCTCATGAACAAACCAATCTACATTGGTCAGGCGATTCTAGACCTTTCAAAATTTATTATGTATGATTTTTTTTATAAAGTAATGAAACCCCAACTGAATGATCTTGTCTTGAATTACATGGACACAGATTCATTCATTTTCGAAACTAGTTCAGATATATATCACTTCATGAAAACACATCCCCAATATTTCGATACTTCAAATTACAGCCATGATAATGTATATGGTATAATGCCAGCCAATAAGAAAAAGATTGGGTTGTTCAAGGATGAGTTGGGTGGAAGGGTGATGACTGAGTATGTTGGTCTTAGAGCAAAACTATACAGCTATAGATATGATCAACATACAGTCACAAAGGCGAAGGGGATTACCAAAGGTGGAATGCGAACAATCACCTTTGAAAATTATTTCGAGTGTCTGAAAGACTTAAACAAAAAGATTTTGGCAAAACAAATTTGCTTCAGAAGCATCAAACATAAAGTTTCGACTGTTGAAATTAACAAAATTGCATTGCATGGAGGAGATACCAAGCGTAAGATGATTGATGGCTCTCATGCAACTCTCGCATGGGGTCATTATTCTCTTAGGTCTGAATAATCAAATCCGACTTCCCTGGCTGCCTCATCACCATCAAATTGTAAATTTTTATATATTTTATTTATTATATTAAATTATTATTGTAAATTTTGTAAATATTTATTATATTCAATTAATATTGTAAATTTTCTATGCATTTTATTTTAATATATATTTTTTGAAAAAATTGTATATACTTTATTTTTTAGTTGTTGAATTATTGTATATCTATTTTGTATATTGAATAAAAACACATATATTGGAAATGAAAAGACTCTTTATTTCAGAATTATTATCATTGCTACAACAAATCCTTCCTCTCAATCCACTCACTCTCAGGAAATCCATACCATTTAACAAGAATTCTGTTTCCTTGACGCCTCAGAATCTTCTCCACCAAATAGGTGTTAGGATACAGTGTAGACTGAAGTTCATGTCCATAGAATGTTCCCTTTATCACCTCACCATCCTTATCCTTTAGTATGTATGTAGTAGGATTGCTGCGTTTCACTTGAGCCACTTTGAAGATTTCAACACTCCAATTAGCTTGAAAGCCTTTCTCGAAATGTCCCTTATTCTTAGATATCCTCACATAATCACCAACACTAAACTTCCTTGGGCTCATCTTCTCTTTTTGAGGATGATTGTAGTTGTAAACAGTCAGAAGAAGATCATTGTTCCTGACTTCGCTAGGCTTCATCCTGATGGTTGTGTGGTAAGTATTATTGTACTTTGTGATGATTTGGGGTAAAAGATCCAGCCACTTGTATGATCCTTGCGTTAGAAACTCACGATACATCATGTTCTTTAAGGTTCTTATTAAACGTTCAACAGCTGCAGCCTTGACATTACTATAAGTGCTGTAGTGATTGATATTATACTTGTCCATTAAATTCTTAAAGTACTTGTTATAAAATTCCTTTCCATTATCACTCTGAATATTCTTGGGAATCGTTTCCAATTCTTGTAGTATATCTTCCATAGCCTTCGTAACTTGTGGACCTGACTTGTCCTTTAATGGTCGTGCATATGCCACTTTTGAATAGAAGTTAATTGCAATAAGGATGTATTTGAAATTCTTGTTGATTTTTGTATGAGGTATCATCTCAACCAAGTCGATCTGTAGCAAATCATTGAGTCCTTTGCTGACAATTTTTCGACGTAAGAATCTTCTTCGAGCAGGGGCATGGAGCTCTCTCGCTATATTTTGCTTCACTGTTGTCATGCTATGATTTGGGCTGATTTCAACTCTTGAATAATTTCTTCAATTTCTTGAGTGTGGTTGTTATTGCCAGCGTCTCTGGATGCAATGAGAAGTCGCAAGCGATTCACTAGATCATTGGGGTCGTTCCAGTAGATGTAGTCATGCTTCAACTCAGGACGATGTTCTTTCCACTGCAAGCCTAATCCCTTATGGTTCTTCACTAAAGGACGTATAATGTTTTTATACTTATAGGAATTACCGTGTCTCAGTTGTCCCTGTCTGCTGTAGTTTCTGCGATGAACCCTTGATGCTTTCAGTATTTTGCTATATGTATGAAGATCGTCTTCTGAATAGGAGTGCATTTCAGGTATCTTCTTGAAAATGAGATCAATCAATCCAGGTGTAACATCATACATTTCATCTCCTATTCTAACTTTATCGTTAATAAAGTCAATGCTCTTGTTTCCTAGCATATAGATTCCATCTTCGTATCGTACTCCATATGTCGTATCTATTTCTCCCTTGTCATTCTTTTAAACTTTCTGTAGGTAGCTCAATATTTTTTCATCTTTCTGATTGTTAGGGGCAGAATTCTTCTTTTTCTGACTTTCCTCCTTATCTGAAGTAGTCATAGTATCCTTTTTCTTCTGTATTTCCAGTATATCATGTAGCGGTTCTGTTACTGGTTGAAGAGCTTCACTCATTACCCTCTGAGTTTCAAACTGTTGACCTTTTAGGGCGCGTAGCTTTTCTCTTATAGCCCTAGCATGCTTGGCTACAGATTCTTTAAGCCTTATACTCTCGCTGTCCATCTTAAAATGACACTAAAACACGTTTTCATGTCAATATATATGTTTTTTTTATTCTGAATGGGTCAAATTATATGAAAATTTCAACTCAATATTTAAAATATGGCCGTCTTTTGCTCGATTGGCTGGAGCAGTGAAGGATAGTATATCACCTATGTGAACGGTCGCAGGGTAACTTTCAACTAATCGACCGTTTATTGCAAACATTGTACCTGATCTTGTATTCGGTTGCGGCGATGATATCATAGAGCAAGAAATCACATCCCCGTTTATAGTCGATTTGTAGTATTCGAGTCCTGATGTTAACATATACCTTAGCGAAGGACCTCTGTAAGGTTTCGTCTGTAATGTAATAATGAGCTGACCTTTCATTTGCTCTAGAATAGCATTTATGACGGTAACCTGTGCTTTAAGAGTATTAACATTATTCATGGTTGCTGTCAGGTGTTTATCCATGGAACTCTGTCGATTTGCTATATTTTCTGTGTGTTTTCCCATTACTTCAGAAATGTCATTTCCAATAGTTTGTATTCTCCTGTTGAACTCTTGCTGTGCTTCATTTTGTTTCCTTCCAATGGCGTGTTTAACAAACCTTTTGGTTGCTGCATCACTGTCATCTATAGGATCTGCTATTTCTCTTAATCTTCTTTGTTGAAAGGAAATGTTCCCATTTGAATCGAGCGGAGGCGTTCTCGAGTTTACAAAGTCTATTACATACTTCTTGTTCGGTACATCGTGATCATCCTGCGGCGCTAGTAATGACTTCATTCTTATTGTATCGAGTATGATATTGTTTCCATTATCTCGTTTAAGTGTATTTTTGTCTAAGTAGCTCATAAGATTATCATGCTGTTTGTCTAGTGATTTCTGGATGTGGCTCCTAAGCGTAGATTGAAGTTGCTCCATGCGTTGATATGCCACCTTTTCGGTGAATTCTTGCAGACGATTTTCGCTAGAAGCCGTAAGCGAATCAACGTAGCGTTTAGTGGCCCCATCATTATCTTCCTCAGGGTCCTGAACAATACACAATCTTTTGTTCCTGAATTGGTAGTTTCCTTTTCCATCTCTGGCTATCATGAATTGTTGAAGTGATCTTTTAAGTGGCGCTGTCCTGCGGGATCCGAACCGGTCAATACTCATCTTGAACTACAAATGATCATTTTCTTTCTTTTGCACTTTAATATATACATCAAATCCATTCCTATATCGACCCTCATTCATGGGGAATTCGGGGACTATCACTACAAATGGTCTTCCCTCTGAGGTACTCTCCCAGACATTTTTGCACAATTCTTTGAATTCAATGTAAGACATGTCAGTGTTCACATAATCTTCATATATATGCTTCAGGTTTAAATTATCTTGCCTGAAAAGGATAATCATGTTTGTATTATCTCGAATGAGATGTTTCGGTACTTTTGCATAAGACTGGGCTAAATATATAGAGTCGACATTGCGATGTCTCCCCATACTGTAAAAGGAGGCTATCTTGTCCTGCTTTTCAGTTATGACATCATCGAATACAAAGATTGAGTTTTCTTTAACTTCTGAAGGATGCAATACATTTTCGCCATCTTCATAGGTATTCACTTCTATTCCCTCAATGCTTTTAAGTAGGCTTATTAGATATTGATACTTTGGCTGATATAATGACTTTGAATAAATGTACAAGTTCTCAAAACGTAATCCGTTCTCATGAAGCAGCATATTCAGTAATACATTTGTTTTCCCTGCACTGGAGCTCCCTAGGATTAGAGCTCTGACATTGCTAGGAAATAGCCTTCCGTGTCGATCACTTCTAAAATCGCTTTCAAAGTCTAGCACCTGAATAGGCAGAGAACATTCCTGCTTAACAAGCTCCATCCTATCGACTAAGTTTTTAAATCCATGTCTAATATTTATATATACTAAATATCCGGGGACTCTCACTACCTTTTACGCACTTTAATGGAAAGTATGATGCATTGATTGGTTAATTGGCTTGGAAAACAAGGTATAAAAGCACCCCTGCAAAAATGAAAATCAATTAGTGTACCATGAGAGCTAAGAGGATAAGGGTCTCGAGTGGCTCGGGTTTACTTAATTCCCTCATCAATAGGCTACCGTTTGAAGCACATCTACCTGGTTACAGATATTGCGGACCAGGGACGAAGCTAGAAAAGCGTCTAAAGAGAGGAGACCCAGGAATCAATCCGTTAGATGAAGCTTGCAAATTTCACGACGTTGCCTACGCCGAGCACAAGGACACTGCATCGAGAAATATTGCTGATAAGATCTTAGCAGAGAAGGCGTGGAAAAGGGTTCAGTCATCGGATGCTACCTTAGGTGAAAGGTTGGCTGCAAGACTGGTAACAACAATTATGAAGGGCAAGGTTGCTGTTGGTGCTGGCTCAAGGAAGAAGAAACGTGGCGGATTTCTGCCGATCATACCCATTATCGCAGCCTTAGGTGCTGCAGCTGGTGGTGCGGCACAAATTGCCACCGCGGTGAATAAGAAAAAAGCTGCTGATAAAAAGCTTGCAGAAATGATGCGACATAACAGAGAGATGGAAACAAGAGGAAAAGGTCTTCGGCAGGCAAAGAGGAAGAGGAATAAAAGGAGAAGTGGAGGTTTTCTACCAATGCTACCGCTGGCTGCATCTTTAGCACTTGCCTCCAAAATTGCTTCAAGTGTAAAGGGAAATAAGTCTGCTAAAGGAAATGGACTGAAGAAGAGAAAGAATCGTCAGATCAAAAACAAGATATCAAAAAACTCGGGGGGAGGACTATACTTATCCCGGAAAAAGCCCTAAGTAACATCGAGCTCAACCTATATGCGCGACGTTTAAACATTCCTTATTTTAGAGGTGTATATATGATTGATAAGCTGCCTTCAAAACCAAATTTCCGAGAGAGAATTATTGTCAATCTAGATTCATCACAGAATGAAGGCACACATTGGGTGGCTGTAAAGAAGGATGGAAATACTGCATTTTATTTCGATAGCTTTGGAAACTTGAAACCTCCGAAAGAGATAGAAAGGTACCTCAAAGGCGTTAAGTTGATGTATAATACTCGAAGATTTCAGAGTTTTAGCTCAGTCATCTGCGGACACTTGTGCTTGCAATTTCTATCGCAATGAGCTACACTATTGCTGTTAGCGGTAATGAATCTGTTCTTACCACGTATCTAAATCCTCCACTCAGGATTGATCCTAAATATTATTATGAGATTGCGCTACTGAATTTCGAAACCTTCTATTCAATCCCCAACGTTGATCAAACTAATAACCAGTTTCATTACATTTACAATGAAGAGCCTAAGGTTATTCATATACCTCACGGTACATATGAAATTTCAGACATTAACAATTATATAAAGGACAAGCTTGAAGTGGAGGAAAATGCCTTCTTTATTCGACCAAACAATAATACCATGAAGGCTGAAATTAAATGCCCATTCCCTGTAGATTTTTCCAAGGAGCACACTATAGGATCTCTTTTAGGATTCGATGAAAAGAGAGTTGTGCCTGCTAATCAGCTGACTGAATCTGATTTTCTAGTAAACATATTTAAGGTGAGCATCATTCGAATCGAGTGCAGTATTGCAACAGGCTCTTTCATTGACGGTAAAAGCGGACACTCTATCTACGAGTTTTTCCCTTCCGTCCCGCCTGGATATCACATTTCGCAAGAGCCTTCAAATCCCATTTACCTGCCTATCATAGACACCAACCTTATTGACCAAATCACTCTTCGAATAGTCGACCAGAACGGACATACAATAAACTTTCGAAACGAAGATATAAGCATAAGACTCCACATTCGTCGGAATGGGAATCGATTTTAGCAGAAGGAGAAGAGGCTGGACAGGATATAAGAAGTCTAGGATTCATCATGTTCCTCATACTCTGCATTTGACATTCAAGGCGTTAACATCAAGCAGTCGCAAGTTCCTCGAAGCGTTAGGATTCAGAATTCTGTAATGGATATCTTCAATGTGACCGAAACGCCTACATTTGAGGACAAGATTGCTAAAGAAGAGGAGCATGTGTTTCTACCATATAATACATCAGCTCTGGACGCTAATGATGAGATTAGAATACCCTGTCAAGCTGAAGATTTGTATACTCTACCTAGCCGGAGTTATCTCTACATTGAGGGATCTATTACGAAACCTAATGCATCAGCTACTACAGCAAAGCTCTCTAATAATGCTATGGCATTTATGTTTGATGAGATTCGCTTGGACATGAATGGAACAACTATAGATAGAACAAGAAATCCAGGGATTTCATCAACTATTCGCAACTATGCTGCCCTCAACCCCATGGAATCAAATCGGTTGCTAAATGCTGGATGGTGCTACCCTGGCAAAGATGTGGATATTGTACATTCTGAGAGTGGAGCATTCAACGCCGTAGTACCGCTGTCAATGCTTCTGGGGTTTGCAGATGACCACAAGGACCTGATTCTCAATAGCAAGTTTGAACTGGTGCTCATTCGTTCCAAGGACTCTAAGAACTGTATTGTTACATCTGCCGGAGAAGCGGATGCGTCTGTTAACCTTATTCGCATTGAGTGGAGGATGCCTGTAATGCGCCTTTCAGATGCTGAAAAGGTTGAGATCCTCAAGATTGTCAAGTCGGACAGACCGCTACATATTGCCTTTCGAACTATGGATCTTCATACCCAGCCTGCTGTACCGCAAACTAGATCCTTTACATGGAACGTTGCAACAACATCGAAACTAGAGAAACCAAGATTTGTCATTGTCGGAGCACAGACTTCAAGACTGAATAATGCAACTAAGGACTGCTCCATGTTTGATCATTGCAACATAACAAATTTGAGACTTTACCTCAATAGTGAATGTTATCCCTACCACGACATGAACTTGGACTTTGGAAACTCAAGATTTGCAGCATTATACGAAATGTATTCAAAGTTCCAAAACTCTTATTATGCTAAAGACAATTACCCCTTATTGAAGAGAAAGGATTTTCTTAAATATGCACCAATATTTATAATTGACTGTTCACATCAGCCTGAGGAGATTGTAAATGGAGCTGTCAATATTAGACTTGAAATTCAAACAAGTGCAAATATTCCTGCACAGACCTCACTGTATTGTCTAATAATACATGACAAAGTATTTACATACAAGCCCCTCACTCATGTGATGCAGTCATTATTTTGAAGAAAAAAAGTGTTCCAATGTAAGCTGGATTTTCATGAGGAAAATAAGGAATGTAAGGTGTTTCTTAATGAATAAAAAGATGTTATAAGCAGACAATCATTTATTTATTCTTTTTTCATACAATTCCAGCATCTTCCTCCTCCAACTCCTTGTCCCTACATATATATCATTACTTGCAGTGGAGAGGTTTCGCAAATGTCTATCAATATAGGGTTCAAGTCTTTTCACTTCTGCTATTTCATTACAGTCTAAAAGTATTTCACCATTACTGAAAATTGTATTCAAAAGTCTTATTCTCTCATTTTGCATAAGTGCAATTAGATTATACGAGTACACAATATTTTCACCGTAAGCACTGCAAGGGCACTTTTTCACTTTGAGGAAAGTTTCGAACATGGAAAGATTTTGTTGAAAAATCTCCCAGTCCAGCAACGACATGTAGACAGATTCGTTACTGCATGTTTTTTTTATGAAGATCACTGGAATATCATGAAACAACCCTACATTTACGCTATGGTTTCTTGAGATGGATGCGTCTTGGAGCACGAGTGTTACTGGCGGTGCTTCCATCTGACTTTGAGTTGTCAAGTCGTTTCATTCGATCTTCCAAGAGCCTGAGCCTTCTATGGAGATCAGAAAATGTATTCTTCTTCTTCTTCTTCAATGCTTTACTGGATCTGAAACATTTCACATTGACTACGTTAGAAATTTTAGGTCTCGGTAAAGGCAAAGGGTGATCTTCTGAAAGAAATACATGAGATATGGTTAAAGCTCTTGCATAGTTTTATGCAATAAAGGTTCTTTCAGGATAAGGTTGAATACTTACATCAATTTTTTGTGTAGTTCTGCTTGTTTACTGGGTGAATGCTCTGGAGTCACTTGCAACAGATCGTCTATTGGAAGGGTATCACGCTCTGCAATGCATGCATCTACTTCATCCACCCCACTGATGTACGGATCTTCACACTCTTTAGGATTTGGTGTTGTCATTCGTATTCTGAAGTCAAGAATGTTTTCGTTAATAAATATTAAATGATCTCTCACTGTTAAGTATATTTAACTATTTGCTGCGATGCTACTTACTTTAAGTTTCTCTGCCGGAGTTGATATACACCACAGTTTTCGTTACACAGAAAGTATGATGTCATTTGGTTATGAACCTCTGGCTTGTCACATAGGGTTGCATGAGTGTAGCCGTTACAAAACTCTGAATGGCACTCTGCAGCGTGGCTTGAAGCAAATGCGTCTACCTCATCCACTCCACTATGTTCTTGATCCTCGTCGTCAGCTTCTCTGGAAAAAAAATCCCTTGTATTGCAATAAACATTTTCTTAAAGACCTGCTAAAGAATAGTATTTATAAAAAATGTAACAAAGAATTATCTACTTACAAGTATCTTCTTCTGTATATGCGGCAGTTTTCCGTACATACATCTCTAGAAGACATCTGATCGTGATATGAAGGTTTGTTGCATACAATTGAATGCATGAACCCATTGCATGACTCCTTGTGGTAGTATGTATAGTGATGTGCTTCCTCTCCACATTCGCTCCAAAAGTCATCCATTCCACTCATAACAATATACTTCTTTTGCAGGAAACGTTTGTAAATTTGTAATCCAACTAATATTTCCCAGTCTTAGCAGGCGTGCTTATATACTACTTGAGCTGTGACGTAGTGTGGGGGTGGGGGTAGCTTGCAGAAGGGTGGGAATACGCATGCGCCTAAACAGAGTTGGCAGGAGGGACATAGGACTGAAACAGGTTCAGACAGGAAAAATGCAGGTGTCTATACTCGCTCCTTAAAGAATCCATTAAGATTACCCTCTTCTATTCTCGCTGGAAATTCTCTCACACCAACATAAATATACTAGGCCTGTTCAGAAACTAATAATAAGGCGAGATATTACTTACTGTCTGAAATTTGTCCATTACTTTGAAAATGCGCCCTTATGCAATTTTGCTTCTATTTTATGATGTAATAACAAGAATAACATGTATTGCTGATGGTTCAATGATTCAGCTACGTTCCTCGGGTGCTTACTGTTCCTGCATTGTGGTATCGTTATTCTTAGAGTATCCTTGTGAAAAGTGATGCATTGGCTAACATAAAGTCCTTAATTTAAGGAAATTATAAATGAAGCTTATGCGGTTTTGTGCGTGTGTTTGCGCGTATGTATGTCTGTTTGTGTGTGTGTGTGTGTGTGTGTGTGTGTGTGTGTATGTGTGTGTGGTTGTGCATTCATGTGTGTAGGTGTGCATGTGTATTTGTGTGCATGTGTGCGGGGTGTATGTGTGTGTGCGTGTGTGTGTGTGTGTGTGTGTTTACGTGTGAGTATGTGTGTGTGCCTGTAGGATTTTTTGGAGATATTTCCATGATTTTAGTTGAGTTTTGGGAACATAAACAAATGCGAAGTCAAGAGATGTGGATGGACCCAAAAAATTCCCTTGTGAATGCTTTTTCAGTAGAATTGCATGTAGCTTTTGATCAGTACACAAAGCCTTCCTTACTCTAATATCCCCCCTTGCACATAAAAGGAAATAAGCAGGGAGATAATTTGTGAAAACGTTTATCTCAGCTAACACGAAGATGTTAGTGCAAATAACATTTTGTATTAATTGTTAGGGCAAGAGTAGAGAAAGTTGCGTGAGGGTAACAGACGAGACAATATTTTCAGCTTAAGTAACATGTTGTCAAAGCTTAAATTTGCTTGAAAGAAACGAGAAACAGCCTCTCTGATCGTCGAACATGATACTATACACAAAATGAATGTTGCAAGTATAAAATAACGTTATTGGGCGATGCTCCCTAAGAAGCAAACAACACTGTCCTTTCTCAATACAATACTGTTGCTGTCTTTGCCTCTATGTGTAAGAGAAACCCCTTAACTTTTTGTCGTCATTGTCAATGCTTAAATAATGCTTGAAGCAGCCACCTGCAAGTACAATAGGGAGAATGAGTTACCCTTCCGCTTAATGGATAGTGCAAAGTCAAAGATGTGTGCGGTCCGAAAATTTCAGTGAGAATAGGTTTTTCTTCGGAAGAATGCGTGTGTGGGGGGTAGATTTTGATCAGTAAAAGTTTCGTTATGTCGAACTGCAAGTTTGTTTTTTCTGCTAAGAGTTATGTTACAGGTTTCCTTTTGTCCCCACTGTGTGGGAACGCATTGAAGTGTTGGAGGGGTTGGACGGCCATTGTGAGGGAAGGCAGGGAAACCCTCTCAGTGGGGGACCACATGGGTGGTCCACGCGTCAATACAGAAGTATCCTTTCGCTATTGAAAAGGTTTCTTCCTGCAGGTGGGCGATCTTTGGCTGCTTTGTTAAGAGAAAAACACTAAGCCTGTTCAGACAGGAAAAATGTGTATGTCTATGCTCGCCCCCTTGCAAGATGAAGCCTTGTTCTTTTCAAAACTGTCAGAGGGAAACATTTCCAACTGTCACATAAATATATCAAGATCTGAAAGGGGGCCATTCATTGTAGGGTTTCTTACCCTCGCGTTCTTCTTTCGAAAACACCTGCAGACACTAGAATAGGAGGGTCAGGGGGGACGGGGGGTCATTAATTATCCTTCCTTTGTCATCCTATTCGCGACAGACATCCACCCTCTCTGTTTCCCTTCCTTTGTCATCCTCTATGCTCGCCCCCTTGCAAGTTGTATCGTGTTCTTTTCAAAACTGTCAGAGGGGAACATTTCCAACTGTCACATTCGAAAACACATGCAGACACTAGAATAGGAGGGTCAGGGGGGACGGGGGGGTCATAAATTACACTTCCTTTGTCATCCTGATCGCGACAGACCATCCACCCTCTTTTTTCGGAATTCCCACGTGTCCAAAGAAATACCCATGTCACTTAAGGGGGGAGGGGAGGGGGAGGTGGGGAGGGGGGGCGTGACTGATATGTCCCTTATGCCACTTTTTGAGCCAAAGGGAACATGTCACTTATGCCACTTCTTGAGCCAAAAGGAACATATTACTACTACTCATAACGTAATTCTCTTTTACTTGAGGTATTTCAGTCCTTCGTGATATTACAACCCACAACTCTTTTCTTCATATCCTCAACGCACAATTTTCTGTTTTTCTTCACTTTCTCTATCTCTCAAACAAGTGGCTGACGATATGATCACTCAACACCAATTAACTGCTTTATAGCTTCCCTCACGACGACCGTACACACACACACACACACACACACACATACACACACACACACGCACGCACACACACACACACGCACTAAAACTAAAAAATCTGATGTGTTGCAGTCACGTGGCTTTCTCTACTCTTATACTATTCCTACAAACTCTTATTCCTATATCTTCATGTTAGTTGAAATAAACATTTGTACAAATTATCTTATTAATTTTCTTGTAGGTGCAACTAGAATACAGTAGGCTTTGAGCGATAGTCAAATCTTTTAAAGCCAGTCGCTATATGAAGGCTTTGAAATTGGGTTCTCTTTGCACGCCTAAGATATAAAAAGTGAATAATGATCTTTCATTTGAGAAAAGTTTAAGTATTGCAAAACTCACACAAATAAGAAGGAATATCTCCAAAATGGCTCACTCTTGGTTCTCTTTGCATGGTCCGAGGGGAATCAAAGAACACCAATAACGACTTATATCTGAGAAAAGTATTGTTTTAAAATGAAAACCAATAATAAAGAATACCTCGGAAATTGTTTAAATCAAAACAAGAAAGTATATATATTCCAGTAATTACTGATATATTACTGATTCCAGTAATTTCAAGATATGCATTACATTTGCATTAAAATATCTTAAACATAATATGTAAATCAAAACTGTTAGAACCATTATTGGCAAACCAAATTCAACCTTTTCAACAAAAATGTTCCATGTAAAGAGTAGCTTGGGTGGGAGAATTTTTTAATTCTTCTTGTCACATCTTTTGAAGATGCTAAACAAGTTCGGTATTTTATCGACTTGTTCGTTTTTGTGTCATACTGGTCATAATCACGCGACGCAGACACACACACATACATGCAGGTGCGGAAGATTGTCTAAAGATGCTTTTGTTTTGGGGAGTTTAGGGGTTCTCAAAAGTTACATTTCCGGTGAAATTTCGATGTCCAAATTGATGGAATACAACACTTTCTTAGTTACCATATGTATGTGGTAAAGAAATTTATTATTGCATACGGGAGATAAATCGAAAATTTTAATTGTATAAGTATGGGTCTTAACACAATAACTAATGGTTTCCGGGAAGAAAAAATACAAGTGTTTCCGCCCGGGATCAAACCGGGGACCTTCCGCGTGTTAGGCGGATGTGATAACCACTACACCACGGAAACCTATATGATGAGAGCAACGAAAGTAGTGATGTCAAGCAAAATATATCTAATATATTTTTGAGGTTAAAACATTACCACCCGGAATCGAACCAGGTACTTTCCACGTGTTTGGTGGATGTAATAACTATAACGCATAACGGACTAGTGCATTGTTTTTAGGTTTTTATCTGATTTATACAACATGAATATTTCAAATAGACAAAAGAAAGGTAAAAGCTTCTTGCAAGGATCTTGAGCTTATTAGATCATGTGAAAGCATTGCAACACAGAAACCTGTCCAGTATGTTGCTTTATAGAAGTTTTCTTCATTGATACGTCTAAATTTCAGATTGGAAGAGAAGAAAAACTAACTTTTCCTGGGATCGAACCGGAAATCTTAAGCATATTAGATCACGTAATTATCACCAATACATACACCTATGTAGTGTGTTATTGTACATGTTTGCCTCTGAATGGAACCACTTTAGTACTCGTATTTTAGATTGGATGAAAGAGAAGAATGTCTCTGCTCGGGACTGAACCAGGACCCTATCGCGTATAATAAATATGTCAAACACTAATACACTATAGACTTCTTGCTGGTTTGGTGTTTGATAGGTCTTTGTCTCGGAATGGAAGCACGCCAGTATATTAGAAAATGAAAGGTGCGAGACTTTCTGACAAAACTCATATTATTGCAGCTGGCAGATGAGAAGAAAGCTACTGCGGGGTGAGACGCTAGACGAGTTCATGTCCTCACATTGTTTATTTCTGCTGCCTTGCCCAACGGTACCCAGATGAGGCTATATGCTAACGTTGGCAGTTTCTTTTTTATTGGGTAAATGCGGACTCCTCGGGGAGATCTGATTTATTCACTTGGTAACCCTGCCGTTTATGTCTGTGTATGACAGTGTTGCCAACAGTGAATTGGGATTTCCCTTTAATTAACCTATTCAAAATCACCAGAAACCACTAGATTTGTTTTTGACAATGTCATTTATCATATAGCTAGAAGCTTAGAACAGTATTATAAAATATGTCTCCGCGAACTCGCCTCATGCTCATAATCGTAATTGCCTGCCTTCAGTTTGCGAACACAAACACAAAAAGTGAAATCACAGGTTTATTGCTTGGAATATGAACTTTGCTGCCTCAACTATCTGAACCCCTCGGACGAGGGACAGAAAGAGTTCCTGTTCACATATCATCCCTGCCAAGCTGCACCCAACACTTTCGCTGAAACTTGCGACCCTGAAAGAACAAACGGGATGAACGATGAATGAAATTATTAACGAAGTGAACTGGAAGGACAGGAAATTTGGGGGATTAGTTATCCCTACCAGCCTCACCTAGGGACCCAGGGAAACCCCCGAAAAAATTTATGGGTCAGGAAGTTCGGCCACGGAAATCTAATCGCCGTCATGAGCAGGGTGCAGTACTGGTGGTGGGACGAGGTCAGCGCCCCGGTCTCTCCCTGACGGTTATTCGACCTTCTCTCAATCAAGTAGCTCTTCAACTGGCCCTTCAGAGACCTAAGAGGCTGAGTGCACCCCGGACTAGACCTCCCAGCGAGCAAAATGTCCCCAGGCCGCACAGTGTGCGATTTTCCAATCTAGGCAGCTAAAATTAAAAAAATTACTTTTTACAGTAGGATTATGGTGGTCTGGTATTTTATTGTAGACACCCTTAAGCACCTATTGCACTTTTCCTAATCAATTTGAGCAAGACATCTGACTTATACCGCAATCTGACTGACTTATTCTTTACCGTAAGCAACAGAATTCTGTTAGTGGCTCCAAACTACTGCAAAACAGCGATAGGAAACAGTGATATTTCTAGTGTGTTCTAGCATAACATTTAAATTTATACTATTGCCACCTGCATATTACGGCAGAATTTACGTGTGTGCTGTTCTAAATATTACTCCGTGTGTTTTTTTTTTAATAAATAAATAAAAATATATATATATATATATTCTGTAATTAGAAAGTTATGAAATGTTGTAAAATTCTATCTCTGAAACTTGTATATATTATTTCTTCATGTCTCAAGAACATGCATGCATGCGTCGGTCTGGGTGGCTCAGTTGGTTAGACGCTGGCCTACCGATCCCAAGGTCGCGGGTTCAAACCCGGCCCAGGCCGATGGTTTTTAAGTGTGCTTAAAAACGACAGCTCCATGTCAGTAGATTTACTGGCATGTAAAAGAACTCCTGCTGGACAAAATTCCGGCACACCGGCGACGCTGATGTGATCCTAGCAATTGACAGCGTCGTTAAATAACAAAAAATTTAATTTAATTTTTCAAGAACATGCATGCAACAGGTTTCGCTGCTCTGTTTGCTTCATTTTGAGATATTCATTTTTTTCAGTTGTACGATTTCTCGAAGACATGTTTTTGGCGTCGCAAATCCAGCAAGAACAAAGAGGATATTCTTTTTAATTACATTCTAAAGAAAGTCGCTATTGAAAAATATCTCAGAAGCTTTGTCTATTGGTATTAAGAAACGCGTTACATTTGTTCCGTTTGAATGTAAAGGTCTGCTGATAAGCACTCATTTGCATTAAAATATCTTATACATAGGAATTGAAATCACATTTGTTAGAGCTATTATTTGGCAACCAAAATCAAAATATTCAAAAAATATTCCATGTAAGGGGTAGTTCGGCTGGGGGAATTTTCTTGCAATTCTTCTTGCCGCATGTTTCGAAGATGCTCAAATATCAAGTTTGGTATTTTACTAAATTGTTTGTTTTTGTATTAAGCTGTTTACAGGCACTCACGACAAATAGATACACCTATACATACACTCGTAATATATTTACTTTCTCTACTACGTATACTAGGTAGAGGAAGTACTGTACTCGACCCAAAATTTCCATGCAGACATTGCACTGCAAAATACATGTTTTGAGGGCCCCCTAAATACAAAAAAGCCTTTTTAGAAAAACGTCGGTCTCTCTCTCTCTCTCTCTCTCTCTCTCTCTCTCTCTCTCTCTGTGTTTGTGTCTCTGAACAACAAACATAACTAAAAAACGAAAAGTCGGTTAAAAACCAAATTTGGTGTGTAAGTTTAATACCTTTTAAGGATACGACACAAAGATTTTAATTAAAATTCCTCCAACCTAAACTACCCTTTACATGGAAAATTGTTCGAATATTTTGTTTTTCTCAAAAATGTCTCTGACGATTTTGATTAAAGTGTCATATGTTAAAGATGTTTTTATGGCAAATGAAATGTATATTTTAAATTTTCTAGCTATAGCCCATGTAGTCCTGTTAACTCTTGATGACTTTTATATAACTGGTAAACCGCAAAAGATAGGCCAAATCTTACTATACAAAAAATGTGATCTCGTTAAAATACACAGTTTATGTTCACATGTGGAGTGAACCATTTCGAGATATTCCTTGTTATTTGTGTGAGTTTTCCAATACTTATACCGTACATGGGAAGAACTGACTCAATGTGTCACTTCTACATCGTACTTTTAACCCCCTCCATTGCCTCAGAGCGATTAGCTCCAGGCCACGCCTCCGCTATTGCATGTCTACCACAGAAAACCGGCCAGTACTTCAAAGTGTGTCAGTAAGTGTACAGAGTAAATACTCGATGGCATCCCTGTCACCCCTCTTCCCCATGCCCCACTTTAACTTTTCTCAAATGGAAGGTCATTATTAACTTTTTATCTGTTTGGCCGTGCAAAGAGAAGGCAATTTCAAACACTTCATATAGGGAACAACTTTAAAATATTTGACTATCGCTCAAAGTATTTCCATATTCCTCTTTACGCACACGAAAATTATTCTGTAGCAATACCATGAAAGGTTTCATATGACGATAGTTTTACGAGTGCGAAGCGGCACTAAAACTAAAATTAATGCAATAGGCTGTGAGAACAACAAAAATAATAATTTAGGTATTTAATCCAGGGGATGGGAAATTAGACGTACGAGTATAATGAACATAAATGAACGAATTTGGTTAGTAGGTGATTCATTAAAAATAGCTCTGCTATATTTTAAATTACAGCATTTTGTCTTCGTCTCTTAAATTAAAATATCAATATCCTCAATAAAATATTCGTCAAATCTTTCGTTTGCCATTTTTGAATGGCCTACTAATTATTTTTTCACTGCGCATAGCTACTTCAATGTTTAAAAACGCAAGAACATGTTTATAATGGCGGAACCTAAAGGAGGAGGTAAGCAGAGAAAGCCATGTGGTTGCAAAGCATCAGATTTTTAAAAAATGCTTTGGTTTTCTTGACTTCAGGGGGCTTCAGAACTTACATTTCCGTTGAAATTAGGTCATCGAATTTTGTGGTGGAATTCAATAGCTTTCCCTTTTACCCTAGCAGTATGTAATAAGGAATAATGAAGTAGACATTTCTTGGATAATTTATGTTACTATTTCATAAGAGAGACTAGTCAACAGTTTTTATTCTATTATTGCGTATTTTAACACAGTAAAGAACAGTTCCAGAAAGGAAAAAACTTATGTGTTCCCGCCCGGGATTGAACCGGGGACCTTCCGCGTGTTAGGCGGACGTGATAACCACTACACCACGGGAACTGACAGCAAAAGGCGTACGAAAGTTGTAATATAACCTTATTCTGTCTTTTGAGATTAGAAAATATGCAAGTTTACTTGTTTTAAATGTAGAATGCTGGCGCTCAATAGTTCGTATTGATCCCTTCCCTCCGGCTCTCCTAAGACAGAGCAACAAACGGGTGCGTTCGATCAAAACATTTATTATATGGCACCTATGGAGTTAAATGAAAAAGTCGTTTTATATAATAGTGCGTGCACATGCCTTTGTCGGTGTGTGCGTGTGTTAAAGACAGTCCTTCAGAATGTCCACTCATCACAAGAGAAAAATGAGGAATATATACACACCTACATAAAGGAATAAAGAAAGAAGGAAAGAAAAAACAAAGAAAAGGGAAGGACGAAAGAAAGAGAAAGAAAGGAAGAAAGAGAAGGAAAGAGAAAAAGAAAGAAAAAAGAGGGAAGGAAAGAAGAAAGGATGGACGAAAGAAAGATAAGAAAAGGAGAAAGCAAGGAAGAATGGATGAAGGAAAGGAAGAAAGAGAGAAAGGAAAGAGAACTAAAAAAGAAAGAAAGAGAGAAGAAGAAGAGAGAGAAGGAGAGAGGGGAGAGAAAGAGGGGAGAGAGAGAAAGAGAGAGAAAGGAAGGAAGCAAGGAACAATGGAAGGAAGAAAGGAGGATGGAATAAAATGTTTTCTCTGGATGACTAATTTTTCAAAGATTACTTTGACTATTTTAACTGTAATTTTAAGAATTTGGGTAAACACAAAATATAGATACTTTGAACTTTCTGTAACTAGCCTCCAATTCCTTGCCATTCTTTAATTTCTCTTAAGGGGTAGTCCTACCAAAAACTCACTTCAAGAAGTTGATAGTTCTTTATAATTTACACTTCATGCTTTTTTTCCAGCATTAACTGTTTCTGAGACACTCATTCAAGTTTTAATCTATTGCAGGATGCAATTTGATGAATCAAATATGTTACATGTCTGATAATAGACAGTTTTTTCTTTTGCATTATCTCATTTGAGAAGCAATTTTTCAAAACGCACAATGTCCGCCGGTGGACCAAATAGAGTGTGATTTGGAATCATATAGATTCCCACACATTCTACGCATCCTGCAATCACACTCCCGGAAAATACGCCACAGAAAGTTGTTTAGTCTGTTGTTTCATAGATGTTTACCTGTGACCAGTGACCGTATTGTGAGTACAGTTTTCACTCTCACTTCAAGGCCTCTTCTTCCTTTGCTTCGCTTGCTAAGGAGTCGAGCACAAGACGTCTCTAATTTCTCGCAGAAGCAGTACTCAGCGTACAGCACAACCATCCTCGCAACTTCACTCGGAGAACGCATTGAGTAACCACCAGTTTATTTCGCACAAGAAACACGCTCACTAACTCGCAAGGCCGACCGCTTATATAGCCGCTGGAATTTTCTAAAAAGTACTAGATTATTCGTGAGGCGGAGAGAAGGGAAGATTGCGGTGATCACTCGATACGGCTTCTGGTGACATGCTCTGCGTACCTTTTCAAACGGACGGATCGTCGACGTCATGCAATCGATAGTTCCAGCCGTAGTTACGTCATTGTATTTTATATTGGGGTAAAGGAAAGCATATTACTGGCTGGAGTTGAAAAGGATATGTGTGATAACAACTACAACACAGTACCGAGGTAGTGTTTTGTTTTATAGATCTTTACCTGATACGACGTCAATATTTCAGACTGGCAGCAAAGAAAGAATACTTCTCGCAGGGATACAACCAATGACCTCCGACCTTTTAGACCATATGATAACTACAAAACACAGAAATCTGTCTAGAAAATTATTTTCTGGAACTTTATTTTGTTGATATGCCTATTAGATTGGAAGAAAAGAATAATTCTTTCGGGGATCGAACCGGAGATTTTACGTGCATTAGACCATGTGATACAGCACAACCGAGCAAGGTGGTGTCGTGGCAACGTGTATGACCCACATTCCGGAGGTCCCGGGTTCGGTCCCCGTCAGCCGTCCATTCTCACTTTGGATTTTCTCTGGTTTCCCCTTGTCACCAGGGAATGCTGGTGTGAATTCTCTTCTCCGCGGATTCCTTTCCCTTATTTCTCATTTCCTTCCCTTGTTATTTATCAGGTTTGGTTGGTACCGCGGTACGGTCCTGCGGATGCGGACAAATGGCACAGATGCCTGCGTTCTGAAACCCCATCTATAGCCCTCCTGGATTATTCCTCTGTTACATACTTATTAGAGAAATCGTCCCAAAAATTCGATGTCAAGATTTCATCAGAAATGTATTACTTTGAGCCCCCTAAACTGCCAAAAACAAAGCGCTTTTAGAAAATTTTCCATGTGGACGTGCGTGTGCGTGTTTGTGTGTGTGTGCTTGTGTGTGAGTGTTTGTGTGTGTGTTTGTGTGTGCGTGTGTGTGTGAAATATTTTAAAGCTCTGAGATCCCGTTCTCTTTACACGCTTAACATATAAAAAAATGAACAACGATGTTACATTTCACGAAAGTATTAAGTTTTCCGAAACTGACACAAATAACAAGGAATATCTCCGAAATTGTTCACTCTACAAAAACATTTATTTCATAAATTGTGTTTTAGCGAGATCTACATTTTTTGTATAGTAAGATTTTGTCTATCTCTTGCGGTTTACGAGTTATTCAAAAGTCATCCACAGAAAACAGGACTATGTAGGCTATAGCCAGAAAATTAAAAATATACATTTCATTTGTCATACAAATATCTTAAACATATGACATTTTAATCAAAATTATTTGAGCCATTTTCAAGAAAATCAAAATTTTGGAAAAATTTTCCATGTAAAGGGCAGTTTATGGTGGGATTATTTTCTTCAAAATCTTCGTGTCGCATCCTTGAAAGACATTAAACTTAAATACCAAATTTGGTTTTTAGCCGACTTTTCGTTTTTGAGTTATGCTGTCCACAGACATACACGGACGTTTTTCTAAAAATGCTTTTTTTTTTTTTTTTTTTTTTTTTTTTTTTTTTTTTATGCCGGGGATCTAAAACACATATTTATGGTGAAATCTCTACATTTAATTTTAGGGTGGAATACAGTACTTCCCCTACTTACCAGTAGAGACAGTAAAAAGACAGAAAAATAGAAAATCTGGTGTGTTACATTCACATTACGTTCTGTACCCATTCGTCAACAAATTATTCATAAAAACGCTTATTGTTCCATCTAAAAATAAAAATAAATTGTTGGTGCTGCAGTGCGATAACGGGCCTAGACCTACCGCCCGACCGCTGCGTTCCTCACCTCTGCTCACAAGGGCATCATGAGTGGGATGCACATTCTTCTAATTATTGAGATAAGTATTTGAAGAAATGCTTTTGTTACATATTTCCCTGTGCGTACATTGGGTAGGTTTAGGGAAGAATAAAATATTTTAAGACCTCCTCGACATGTGACAGTTCTGAAAGTCGTTGTATTTGTATGATCAGGAGAAGAGAAAGAAAGAATCAACAACGACTTGCATTTCAGAAAAAATACAAACCAATAAAAAATATCTGGGAAATTGTTTTAAAAAGCTATATTGTGTGATTTAACGAGATATACATTTTCTGTGCAATAGGATTTTCTATAGTCGGTGAGCGAGTGAGTGAGTGTGTAGGGTTTAAGGACCTGTCGACATCTAAGTCATTAGGGCCAGATTTTGTCTATGTCCTGCCGTTGTGCTAGTCATTCAGAATGAGGTGTTCAGAGACTGTTCCCAGAAAGTTTAAGACATGTACTCACTTACATAAAAGATATCTTACATATAGAGATTGAAATCAAAATTATTACAGCCATTACTCGGAAACCAAAATCAAAATTTTCGAAAAATGTTCTATGTAAAGGCTAGTTGGGTGGGGGAATTTTCTTGCAATTCTTCTTGTCACAAGTTTCGAAGATGCTGAACTTAAATACCACGTTTGATATTTTACTAAACTGTTTGTTTTTGTAAGAAGGCAACCGCACGACACACGGATTTATGCATAAATTCAAACACGGAATATTTTATTTAAAAATGTCTTGTTTCTTAAGAGTTAAGGGGGCCTCAAAACTTACTTTTCTGGTGAACTCTCGACATGGAATTTTGGGGCGGAATACAATACCTTACCCTTTTACCCTAGTAGTACGTAATAAGGAATAACAAAGCATACATTTTCTTGAATTTGATGTTCTCTCATAAGGGACATTAGTCACCAGTTTGAATTGTATTATTGCGGATTTCAGCACAATAAAGAATAGTTTCGGAGAAGAAAAAAACTTTTATGTTCCCGCCCGGGATTGAACCGGGGACCTTCCGCGTGTTAGGCGGACGTGATAACCACTACACCACGGGAACCAGTAACAAGGAATGTACGAAAGTTGCAATATAGACTCTTATACTGGCTTTTGAGGTTAGAAAATTATGCAAGTTTACTTTTTTTAAATGTAGAATGTTGACGCTCAATCGTTTGTATTGATCCTTTCCCAACGCCTTTGCTAAGAAGACACAGCAACGAACGGGTGCGTTCGGTCAAGAGGGTGAGTTGACTACGGTATACATTTATTATACAGCCCCTGCGGATTTAAATAGAAGTCGTTTTCTATAGGTAGTGTGTGCACGTGCCTGTGTCGGTGTGTGTGTGTGTGTGTGTGTGTGTGTATGCGCGTATGCGTGTGCGTGTGTGTGTGTATGTGTGTGTGTGTGTGTGTGTGTGTGTGTGTGTGTGTGTGTGTGCGCGCGCGTATGCGTGTGTGTGTGTTAAAGGTAGCCTTTCAGTATATTCACTCATCATTCATCACAAAAGAAAAATGAGGAATACATAAAGACATAAAGAAAGAAGCAAAGAACAAGACCAAAGTGAGAAAAAAAGGAAGAAATAAGGAGAGAAAAAGAAAGAAAAAACAGAAGGAATGAAAGAGGAAGAAAAGAAGGAAGAAAGGAAGGAAAGATTAAAGGAAGACGGGAAGAAAGAAGAAAGAAAGGATCAAAGAAAGGAAAAGAGAAAGAGAGAAAGAAAGAGAAAGAAAAAGGGAAGAGAGACAGAACTAAAAAGAAAGAGAGAAAGGAAGCAAGAAACGATAGAAGGAAGGAGCGAGGGAAGGACAGGAAGGGCGGAGGGAGAAAGGAGGTGGGGGAGAGGGAAGGAGGGAGGGAAGCAAGGAAGAAACAAATAGAATGTTTTCCCTGGATTACTAATTGTTAAAGAAGAAAAGGGAAAGGGCACAGACAGAAGGGGACACATCGTGCATTTAGACCTACACAGATCTTGTGAGTACCACCCCCAGGAGGCAGGGATGAAATGAAGGAACCGAAGGTGCCACACATGGTCGCAGGTAGACAGGCTACAGAGACGCGCGGAAGTCTCTAACAAGGGCTCAGATCTCTTCATCCCGGCGCCAGACCCTGCCAAGCAGCCATCACACCGCAGATCCGGAGGACAAGGCCTACCAAGCGCCACCTAGCGCCGAGAACAGCAGTTACCATGCGCAGTCATCCACGGCATCTACCCGGCACTGCGATCACTACACACCTGGAAGATGATAAGGAAATGGAATGAACGGAAATGGTGGAAAGGAAACCGTGGTGTGAAATAATGCGCCCCAGCATTCGCCTAAGTGACATGGGGAAACCACGGAAATGCCCATGTCAGAGTGCGTGACCACGGGGATCGAATCCGTGACCTCCCGAATGCGGACCACAGACATTACCGCCTGAGCTATCCCGCTCGTTAAAGAATGACTCAGTACTTTAATTCAAATTTTAAGTATTTGAGTAAACACAAGGTATAGATACCCTGCATTTCCTGTACCTAGCCTGCAATTCCTCGGCATTCTTGGGTTCACGTAACTGGGTAGTCCTACATATAGACAGAAACTCACTCAAGCAAAGTTGAGATTTCTTTAAAGTTCACACCTCATTGCTTGATATTCTTTTTTTCGCAGTATAAACTGTTTCTGAAACAGGCATTCATGTTTTAATATATTACAGGATGCAATTCAGGTTAAGGGAAAACTCCGGAAAAACCCTTATCTAGATAACTCACCCTAACTGAGATTGGAACCCGGAACCTGTGAGACAGACACGCTACTCCCACACAACAGGGGGGCTTTGCAATTCTTCTAGTCGAATCTTTCGAAGATGAAATTAAACACCAAGGTAGGCTAAAGAAGGAACGACTTGCATTTGAGAAAAGTATTCCTTTCAAATGCAAATTAATAACAAGAAATATCTCGGAAACGCTTGTGCTTTAGTAAGATCCATATTTTCTGTGCAGTACTCCTACGGTTTATCAGTTATACAAAATTAATTCACAATGAAGAGAAGTTCACAATTTGAAGATATGAACTCATTTGCATTAAAAATATCTTACAAATAGGAATCGAAATGAAATGAAAATTAGTAGAGCCATTATTGCGGAACCAAAATAAAAATTTTCGAAAAATGATCCAAGTAAATGGTAGTTGGGGTGTGGGATTTTCTTGTAGTTCTTCTAGTAGAATCTTTTGAAGATGCTCAACATAAATACCAAATTTGATATTTTATGAACTTGTTTGTTTTTGTATTATGCTGTTCGCAAGCACTCACACGACACACTCACATACATACACACGCACGGAATATTTTTTTAAAATGCATTGTTTTTTGACAGTGCGGGGGGGGGGGAGTTTTCAAAACTTACATTTCCGGTGAAATCTTGATGTCGAAATTTTGGGTGGAATACAATATTTTTCCTAATTACCGTAACTATAAAATAGACCAAGTAAAATAAAGTACACACTTTGATACCGAAATTTATAGATAATTTAAAAACATTAGTTATTTAAAAAAGGGAAATCACGCATTTAATAATAATAATAATAATTATAATAATAATAATAATAATAATAATAATAATAATAATAATAATAATAATAATAATAATAATAATAATAATAATAATAATAATAATAATAATAATAATAATAATAATAATAATAATTGCATTAATTTAAAATAAATAGTAATGAACAAAGGGAGAAAAAAGCAAGAAGGGGGCAGACTCATGGGCGGGAATAGCGAAACAAACGTTTTTAGAGCGTGGCTTCTTCTCTGCTAGTCAGTCTGTCAAAGGGAACAAACGTGCATTTTGTTATCACATCAAATTGATTAAAAACAACAGACACAAAGAGAGTGTCTTAAAGTTTATTTGTGTCTGCAAATTGTGTTGATTGCTGAATTAAATCTATGAGAATAGAGATATTGGTCGGTAACACGAGTATCTCCAGGGAAAGAAGTTTAAAAATCGATTCTTCATTAAAAGCCGTTATAGCAAGAAATCTGTGTCATCCTTTCGAAACTACCCACGCAAACCCAGAGAAGGAATCCTCATTGCTTCTATCAACGGCAAGAGGCTTCTACACATTGTTGAGCAGCGGACAGCGTTATCGATTCAAATAGATTAACCGACAACAGTGCGTGATTTTGCTTCAACTTGGTCTGTCAACAAGCAGTAAAGATATTCTACTTCAACTTTCTTGTATTGGTGTTGTTATTTCCTAACGGAGACGAACCGGCAGTTTTAATCCTATTATTGCAGGTTTTAACAAAACAAAGAATAGTTTCCGAGAAGAAAAAAAGTGATGAGTCTCCGCCCGGGATTGAACCAGGGACCTTCCGCGTGTTAGGCGGACGTGATAACCACTACACCACGGAGACCGACGCGGAATACTGTACGAAAGTTGTAATGTAGAGCCATATATTGTTTTTTGAGGTTAGAAAATTATGCAAGTTTACTTGTTTTAGATGTAAAATGATGAAGCTAAATGGTTTGTATTGATCCGTTCCCCGAGGCTTTGCTAGGACAGAGGAACGAACGGGTGCGTTCGCTCAAAAGGCCGAGTTCCACATTTTACGATATACATTTATTATACGATACTTACGGAGTTTAGTGAACAATTGTTTTAAATAGTGAGTGAGTGCGCATGCCTGTGTCGGTGTGTCTGTGTGTGTTAAAGACAACGTTAGGACATTCCCTCTTTACAAAAGAAAAAAGAGGAATATACAAATAAATACATAAAGAGAGAGGGGGGGGGGAGAGAGAGAGAGAAAAAGAAAGAAGGAAGCAAGGAAAGGGAAAGGAAGGAAAGGTGGAAGGAAGGAAGCAAGGACATATTCTTCTCCGGATTACAATTTTTCAGAGTTTACTTTGGCTCTCTTAATTGGAATGTTAAGTAGTAGTTATCTTTTTTTCCGCATTATCTCATTTGAGGAGCGACTTTTCGAAACGCATAATATCCACCTATCAAACAAAAAGCACGTTTTCACTCTAACTTCACAGCCTCTTCATCCTTCGCTGCGCTTGCTGAGGAGTCGAGCACAAGACGTCTCTAATTTCTCCCTGTGCGTTACATCCATCTTCATTCGGAGAACGGATTGAGTAGCCAAACGTTTATTTCGTACAAGAACTGTATTCACTAACTCCTTACTAACTCACTAACTAGCGAAGCCGATCGCTTATATAGCCGCTGGAATTTTCCAGAGAGTTCTGTAATATTCGAGAGGGGGTGAGAGGGAAGATTGCGGTTATGTCTCGATACAGCTTCTCGTGCTACGCTCGTGAAACGGAAAGATGCTTCGCACTATCCAATGGATACTTCGAGCCGCAATTGCGTCACTGTCTTTTAGATTGCAGGATAGGAAGGAACGTTACTGTTATGTTACTGTTAACGTTATGTTTAAGATGCTTTAACCGGTTAGGTCGTATCGGGCGATCAATGAAACGGTTGAAATGATGCTCATGTGATGTTCAGAGAACTTAGGGTTACCAGATATTCTTCTTTCGGGTTAAGGGAAAACCTCGGGGGAAAAAGCCTTATCTAGGTAACTCACCCTAACCGAGATTCGAACGCGGACCTGAGAGGGAGACAACCTATTCACACACAACAGATGCTGAAATTAAACACCAAGATAAGGGAAAGAAGGAACACCAATAACGACTTACAATTGAGAAAAGTATTCCTTTCAAACGCAGATCAATAACAAGAAATGTGAACTCATTTGCATTAAAAATATATTACACATAGAAATTGAAATGAAATCAAAATTACTAGAACCATTATTGGGAAATAAAAATAAAAATTTTCGAAAAATCATCCAAATAAAGGGTAGTTGGGGTGTGGGATTTTTTTGCAGTTCTTCTTGTAGAATCTTTCAATATAAATACCAGGTTTGGTATTTTATCAACTTGTTTGTTTTTGTATTACGCTATTCGCAGGCAATCACACGACACACAGCACACGCACAGAATATTTTTTAAAAATGCATTGTTTTTTGACAGCTCAGAAGGCTTTAAATCTTACATTTCCGGCGAAATCTCGATATCGAATTTTTGGGTGGATTACAATACTTTCCCCTTTTACCGTAAGTATGAAGTTGACCAAGTAAAATGAAGTGCTCACTTTCTTGAATTCCTGTTGTTATTTCATAACGGAGACGAATCGACATTCTTAATCCTATTATTACAGATTTTAACACAATAAAGAATAGTTTCGGAGAAGAAAAAACGTAAGTCTCCGCCCGGGCTTGAACCAGGGACCTTCCGCGTGTTAGACGGACGTGATAACCACTACACCACGGAGACCTACGCAATAGGTGATACGAAGGTTGTAATATAGAGCCGTAAACTATCTTTTGAGGTTAGAAAATTATGCAAGTTTACTTGTTTTAGATGTAGAATGATGAACCTCAATAGTTTGTTTTTGCTATCCCTGCGCTTCCCTAACACACAGGAATGGAGTGTATTCGATCAAAAGCTTGAGCTCCACGTTTTACGATGTTGATCATACGACACCTGCGGAGTTAAATGAAAAAAAATTGTTCTATACCGGGTGGAAAAGAAGTCATTGCATTAATTTAAACCAGTGGTAGATCTCCGTATTTGGAACACATTTTGTATTTTACGTGTTTGTCCCTGACCATTTCCTAAGGAGAAATTTTAGTTGTTCGAAAATAAGCTGGCAACACTGCAGATTGTATGGGTGTCACTTTCCCTAGCTCAATACATAAACAAACGCGGTAACGGTGCGTCTTGAGAACATAAACACATACCCTGCTTTGTCCTCCCGTATTTACTGTGCGAGGGACCACGCTATAGCCGAGTGGTTAGACTATTCGCTTCTCACCAAAGCGGCCCAGGTTCGATCCCAGGCAACCGCATGTGGGATTTGTAGTGGACGAAGCGGCGCTAGGGCAGGTTTCCTCCGGGTTCTCCGGTTTCCCCCGCCATCTTATTCCACCGGTGCTCCATCTTCATTCCATGTATCACCAATGTCACCGCCTGCGGTGCCGTATGTAGTAAAAGAGGACGTTAAACACTACAAACAAACATTAATGTGCGTGCGTGGGCCAATAACAAGCTATGTCAGAAATAAGTTACTCTACGCATTTTACGAGTAACAAACTGTTATCTTCTTACATTCTTGTGGAATTGCGCATCCAATTTGGATCAAAAGCCATTTATTTTTTCGAAATCGGCTGATCAAAAGACAGCGTATGGGTTTCTCTGTGTGTGTCTTAAAGACGAAGTTAGGACATTCTTTCATTACAAAAGAAACAAGAGGAATATATATATATATGCATACACAGATAAATAAAGAAGAAAGGAAGGAAAGAAAGAGGAAAGGAAGGAAAGTAGGTAGGAAAAAGGACTTATTCTTCTCCAGATTACCAATTTTTCAAAGATTGCTTTGAATGTTTTAATGTTAAACATTTCCGTAGACACAAAGTATAGATATCTTAAATGTTCTGTAACGTGTCTGCAATTTCTGGTTTTCTTGGTTCACGTAATTGGATAGTGCTACATAAAAACTCACTCCAAAAGGTTGAGAATTCTTTAAAATTCACACTTCATACTCCACGTTCTTTTTTTTCGCAGCATTAACGGTTTCTGAAACACTCACTCGTGTTTTAATCTATTTCAGGTTGCACTTTGAGGTATCAAATGTTTTAGATGTCTGATGACGTATAGCTATCTTTTTCTTCCGCGTTATCTCATTTGAGGAGCAACTTTACAAGACGGATAATATCCACCGGTCAAACAAAAAGCGCGTTAGTATTGCGACTGCAGTTTTCACTCTCACTTCACAGCCTCTTCATCCTTCACTTCGCTTGCTCAGTCGAGACCAAGACGTCTCTAATTTCTCGCATAAGTAGCACTCAGTTTAAGTCAGCCTCGCAACTTCACTCGGAGAATGCATTGAGTAACTACCAGTTTATTTCGTACAAGAACTGCATTCACCAGCTCCGTACAAATTCGCTAAGTAGCGAGGCCGATCGCTTATATAGCCGCTGGAATTTTCCAGAGAGTTCTATAATATTCGTGAGGGTGAGAGAGGGAAAGTTTCATAAGATTGCGGTTATCTTTCGATACAGCTTCTCGTGTTACGCTCGTGTAACGGAAGGATGGTCCACACTATCCAATGGATACTTCGAGGCGCAGATGCGTCACTGTATTTTAGATTGCAGGATAGGAAGGAATCTTACTGCCCGATCGAACTGGGGAGTTTCCGCATGTGGGTTGATGTGAAAACACTACGAAATAGAAACGGTCCAGTATGCTGCTTGTGTAAATCTTTACCTGATTATTACGTCAAGATTAGTAAAAGAAAAAGAATATTTCTCCCTGGCATCGAACCAGGGATCTCTAGCTTATTGGAGACCTTGTCATCATTATCATCATCATCGTTCAAGGTTTGTACCATGAATCCGTTCCGTCCCCACTAATCAATATCATCCCCCCATCTCTTTCTCAGTCTTCCTATGTCTCATACCGATTGGAACGTAGTCGGTCACTACCCTAGGGAATTTGTCCTTGTTCATCCTGCGTACATATCGTCTCTAGTTTTCTTTATTCTGTTTAATCCTCTCTATTTAGTCAAATATGTTGAAACCTTCTGTTATTTCTTCATTTGCTTTATAACTTAACAGAAGCTAGAAACCAAAGTTTGGATTTAATTTTAATGTCTTTCAAGGATACGATACATTTTGAAGAAAATTCATCCACTCTAAACTACACCTTACATGGAAAATATTTTTAATTTCCTTAAAATGGCTCTAACTATTTTGATTAAAATGCCATAAGTTTGAGATATTTTTATGACAAATAAAATTCGTATCTTGAATTTTCTGTCCACAGCCCATTGAGTCTTATTTACTCTGAATAACTTTTGCATAACTGGTAAACCGTAAGAGATAGAGCAAGTCTTTCTATACAAAAAATGTAGATCTTGCTAAAACACTCAATCTATGTCCAAATATTGCTTGTTATTTGTGTGAGTTTTCGAGAACTTAAACTTCTGTCAAATGGAACATCGTTATTTTTTTATATGTTAGCCGTGCAAAGAGAACGGAATTTGAAAAGATTTGACTATCGCTCAAAACCTACCGTAATGCCACATTCCCCTTGCACCTACAAGGAAACAAGTAATAATATAATTTCTGCGAATGTTTATCTGTATTAACATGAAGATATAGGAATAAGAGTTTGTAAGAACGATTAGTTCAAGAGTAGAGAAGGTCATGTGAGTGCAGCACATCAGATTTTTGAAAAACAAAAAGGGCCACGTTTAACATGCTTTAATCAGTTAGGTCGTATCGGACAATCAATGAAACAGTTGAAATAATGCTCATGTGAGCTCCGGGTCCATAAAATTTAAGAGATAGCAGATATTCATATTTCTGGATAGGGGAAAACTCCGGAAAAAGCCTTATCCAGGTAACTCAACCTAACCGAGATTTGAACCTGGAACCTGTGATGGCAGACACGCTACTCCCACAGAACAGAGGTTGGCTTTGCATGTTTTGAAGGTGCTGAAACTAAACACCAAGTTTGGTATATAACCGACCCGTGCGTTTTTGTGTTATGTTGGTCACACTCATGTGGCATACACAGGCGAGCGCGCGCGCGCACACACACACACACACACACACACACACACAGAGAGAGAGAGAGAGACACACACATGTGTCGAATTTCCGGACACATGTTATATTGAATTATTTTGTCTTAATATGGGGAGTACAGGCCTGAAATTATGCCCCCTATTTTTGAAACACTGTGTATACATATATGACCGATTTGAATAATTTATTTTTTCACCTCAGTTCGGTGAATTAGAGAAAAAGCATTAGGGAAAACCTAAAGGAACAGCCGAAAAATCGAAAAAAATCGGAACCGGTAATTTTATATGGGAATTGCCACTTCGGATTATTTTCAATATATGGCGTCTGTGGCTATCGTTTGAAAGATCTTCTTGACAATCAAACATTTTTATGGAGCTATTATTTTGTTGTCCGGTGATTTTCATCAGAGACTTCCCAGTTACACCACGATAAACTGTAGCTAATGAGCTAAACGCGTGCTCAAACCATCAAATTTATGGCGACGCGTAAAGACACTTCACTTGTCAACTAACATACAGTCTTTTTGCAATGATTTCTGTCAGTTGACCGAATGAAGGATGAGCTCACTCGGCGTGTTTTTCCGAATGCAGCGCAAAACTTGAAAACTTGAAAACTGGTTGAACAAAGGAGCCGCATTGGCAGCGAAATACAAAGATGTCGATTATCTCAACGAGTCTATTCATCGTTTAATTACGGGACAGTTGTTTTCCTTCAATTCTGTTGGCACAGTTGTCAGACAGGATGGTGTAACAAAGTATCCCACAGAATTTTTGAATTTGGTTGAATTGCCTGGTGATTATAACGGACTTAGCATTCGATTTCAAAAGGCTGCAATACCCCATGCGTCTTGCTTGCGCGATGATCATCAACAAAACACCAAGGCTAGTCGCTGAAAGTTCTCAGAATTAACTTGGGGTTTTCGTGTTTCGCGCTTGGACAACTATGTCGCGTGCTCGCATGTCGAAAATCCATCATCTTTGTTTATTTACGCACAGGAAAAGAAGTGAAAAAGCGTACTCACCAGAAAAGCTACGTTTTATGTTAACTGCATTTATATTTCACTTAAATAAAATACATTAAATTCATTTGAATTACAAACGAGTTTCATTTGAAACCAAAACAACATTCAAACCGTACACGATGCGTTTAATATCGATCTCAATGAATTGTAATTTGAAGGTCGATTAAAATCGATGATCGGTGGTATGAAGTTCACCGGGTCATCTAGTAAAGCATAAATTGTCTCCATAAGGGAGACGAATCGACAGTTTCAGATGTATTACTGAAGATTTTATCACAATAGTGAATGGTTTCAGAGAAGAAAAAACGTAAATGTTTCCGCCCGGGATTGAACCGGGGACCTTCCGCGTGTTAGGCGGACGTGATAACCACTACACCACGGAAACCTGTATGAAAGTGATTACGAAAGCAGTATTGTAGAGCAGTATAGGCTCTTTAGAGGTTAGAAAGTTATACAGGTTTATTTTTTAATGCAACATAACGAAGCTGGATCGAAAGCTTCACTTGCACAAGTTACGATGCACATATATTACACATTAGCTTCTGAATTAAACGAAACAACATGTTACGGTATAAGGATGGTAAGTGGTTTTTACCGAACCAAGGAAAGGTTTGAAAAGAGTTCGAGTCGCGGTCAATTTCGGAGAGTAGTAAAAATACTTAATTCACGTGTATTGCATACAATCTTTTGGGAGATAATTAGTAATAATTGTGGTGTATGAATGAAATGTGAAGTACTAACCTTGGAACATAACATTCATCTTTCCGTGGTGTCTTGATGGTTGAACTTAATTTGGATATGTTAACTATAGCATATTTCTTATGCATCTTTAGTTTTTCACGTATGAGAGAAGTACAGCATATTTTTTTTTTTTTTTCAATTGTATTCGATTTTAAAAACATTTCTTTGACTGTTTTAACTGAAATATTAAACATTTGAGTAAATACAAAGCGTGCCTTGAATTTTCTGTAACTGTGTGTGAACCCTTAACTGGGTAATTCTACTATATAAAAAAATCACTCCAGGAAAGCTTGGAATTCATTAAAAAGCACTTCGTGTTCAAGCTTTTCATAGTAGCAGCTATTTCTGAAGTACTATTTAACTAATCTATCCCACGCTAAATTTCACGCAGTGTGTTATCTGTTACAAAATGTGCAATTCTTTCTATTCGCATTATCTCATTTATGTCCCAGTAATAAAAGAACACACAAATGGTGTAAACATTTGATTGTTCTCTGATCTTGCAGGTAACCAGATTAAATAGCGAAATGTGTAATAAAAATTTCTGCAAAAGTTTACCTCGATTGCCATGAAGCAGATAGACGTTTGTAGAAGTGCGGTTAGAGAAATTCATGTAGTGAAAGGAGCTAACATATCAGATTTTAAAAATTATGAAGGTTTATTTTCTCAAGTTGGTGTGTAATGGTAGAGAAAGCTCTGTGATTTTCTCCTATTTACCCCCATGAGAAGGTAATTGGATATAAACATAGCTGTTAAATTTTACGCTATGATTCTATATGAAAGGCAATAAGCACGAATTGGTACAGTAAAAAGGGAAACGTTTGTCTGTTGGGTACCCTGAATAGCTGCGCTGTTGCAAGTAAAAGTTACGTAAGGGTTATGCAACCATGCTTCAAGGGGAATTACCTACAATGCCCTCTTTCAACCTTTTAGCATTCCGCACTCGGGTTTTGCGTATACGAAGGACGGCCTTTTCTTTCTTTTTGCCCATATACTAGTTGGGTTTCCTTTTGGAGTGCTTTTCCTGCAGGAACTAGAAACCAGAAATATCAACTAGTTCCAAATGTACAGAAAACGAATTTAGTAAAATGCAAAGTTATTATGATTGTTTAACGAGGCCTTGCTAGCTTTCGCTTCTTTAACCCTCTCCAAGGACAACAGTATTCATACTACTGGTCCAACATATGTAGTTGTAACTAGGACTAGGATTTTGATGCCCTATAAAATTGAAATTTTTTTATTTTGATACCAGTTTAAGGGGAGTGCAAAATTACACAATATAAAATAATACACTTAAGCTAAGGACAAGCTTATTTTATGCAGTTACACAAATTAAAATGGCTAATCTATTAGCAATTTTTTGTGGGAAAATACTAGGTGTTCATTTCATCAGTCCTGAATTGCGATCCACAAGAAACATCATTTGTAGATTTTCAAAGGAAATGACTGCCGATTATCTGCTGACAATTTTACTATCGCTCAAAGACTACTTTATTCCCATATTCCCTTTGCACAGGCAAGAAGAAGAGCAATAAGATAATTTCTGTAAATGTTTATCTCAACTAACACGAAGAAGATAGAGGAATAAGATTTTGTAAGAATGGTTAGTACAAGAGTAGTGAAAGTCATGTGAGTGCAGCACATCAGATTTTTTTGACTAAGTCTCTCTGCTCCAATAACTTTCCTGCAGTTTTTTCTAAGCAAGTTGTAGCACTACATAGGAATCCAAAATTTGACCAAAGTTTACCTGCACGTTTCCCGTCCGAAAGAAGTTCCTGAGCTACTTTGATAGAGGCCACATCACTACTGTCAAACGTAACAATGATCTTTTTCAGAAACATTGTTTTCACAGTAGTAGTTGAGTGCTTCTATCCAGGTACCCATCATCTGGTCAGAGCAGGGGATGGTGACAAAGGAACATGGAATGTTGGACTTGAATGCTGCAACTCGAGAAGGTGCCTTCCAGAAGATTCTCTTGATGCATCCTATTAGCCGGTCAGCTTTAGGAAACTGACCCCGCTACTATGTGTAAAGCGAACTTTTCTAACATCAAAAGATAGTACAGATGCTGCTATACTTTCGTTTCATCTTCCACATACGTTTCCGTGGTGTAGTGGTCATCACATCCGCCTAACACGCGGAAGGTCCCCGGTTCGAACCCGGGCGGAAACACTTGTTTTTTTCTTCTCGGGAAACATTCGTTATTGTGTTAAAACCCACAATCATAGAATTAAAATAGGATGTATCTTAAACAAACAACATGGTCAGATTCATTTGCACTGGAGGAGGAATAAGTAAAGGAATATTCCTTCATCTCTCAGCTGAACTAAACTATTCGGTGACGGTTTCCACTCCATCATATTTCTGCCTTCTATATATGTTTGCATACAAAACTCTTGAAAGGATGCGACACGAAGTATTTCAAGAAGATCCCTAACCTCAAACATTGTCTTTACATGGATACTCTTTTAACGCTTTTGTTTTCTCAATTTTTTTCTTTGCTTCTTGGTCGTGCAAAGCACATAGTGATCCGCTTTTAAGATTTCACTATCACGTAAGTCTACTTACTGTACTCCCCTGTTTCTCTTCTCGAGTATCTACAGGGAAATACGCAGTAACACAATTTGTGCAAATTCTTATTTCTATTAACTTGAAGCAGAAAAATATCCGTTTGTAAGAATAGTACAAAGCTGAGTAGAGAAGCTCATGTGACTGTAACACACCAAATGTTCTTAAAATGCTGATTTTAGAATTTTTGGTTGAATAGAATATTTCTTGTAGCTACTATGAGTGAGTGAGTGAGTGAGTGAGTGAGTGAGTGAGTGTGTTGGGTTTAAGGGCCCGTCGACTGTAGCTACTATGGGGTAACCGGATGACGCCTATTTCAAAATTAAGCTATGAATAAACTTGAAGATTTATGTGACACAGGAAAGGTGAAACAAATGAATTCTGCTGCTCCGTTAGTTCGTGCTATTTATCTGCTGTCTAATTATGATGAAAACTGTTGGAAAGCGAGAATGTTGTGTTGCGTCCTTGGTTGCGCTAAGACCACAATATCATTACACACATCTCAGGTCTCGCTTGACTGTGTAATGAAGTGAAAAATCTTCCTCTGCAGGTGTCGAGAGATAAATCTGACAGTAGTCACGTGACCAACACATGTTCTTCAAGTGGTTTGGATGTCTCCTTCACCTGATGCCATGATACGAGACAACTGGTGGAATTTACTATCCAACCAGTGTTGCCAACACTAGCGACAAATTGATATATACTGAATGAGTCTTGATGCAGTCATTTAAGGACAGAATTGTTAATAGATGATCTCTTACATTCACGTGAATTTCTCTACACATTTTTCTTGAAACTATTATTGTTTCGCCTGCTTCATGATAATCAGAACATGACTTTATTACAGAAAAGTGTAGTAGTTGAAGGTACATACAAGAGGAAAATAGAGCAGGCTTAAGCGAGTCAAATCATCGCTTTGAAATTCCATGCTCTTTACATGACCACTGGGGGAAGGGGGGGGGGTGGAGAAAGAAAAGGAAAAAAAGTAGAACAACGAATTAGAACTTACAAAAGCTTATTTTCCATCCAATACTGGTTAATCCCAATAAACTTGCATTACATATGTTAACATATTTCGTAGCACGTATAAGACGAATACAGGAAATAAAAGCGATTATAAGATTTTCATAAACACGTACTGCTGTGATGGTTGTGCAATTCACACTTCTTGCATGACCACGAGGGAGAGAGAGAGGGGGGGGGGGGAGGGACAGAGAGAGAACAAACAAAAGAAGAAGAAGAAGAAGAAGAAGAAGAAGAAGAAGAAGAAGAAGAAGAAGAAGAAGGAAAAGACGAATGAGTAATCACTTTAAAAAAAACGTGTTTTGTGTTCACATGGCTTTCTCTACTCACTCTACCGCAAATTAAAGCTCATTTATTTTAACTACTTGTTAACCCAGATGAATTTTCAATTCACATTTACACATTACATTGTCTGAATACAGTAGGCAGCTTTTTAAAGAACGAGTTGCTGTGTTATGGATTTAAAATGCTGTTCTTTGAATGACCATACTTTTCACATTTGAGAAAATACAAATTTGGTCGGTACAAGAGTAGATAAATTCATGTGAGCACAACATATCAGGTTTTTTTCTCCACTGAACGTTAATAAAAGAAAATGGTACTTCCATACTTGCCTTCTTGCTGAGATATAAAAAAAGTTCTGTCATTTAACATTCTCAAGAATAACTTATTGTTAGGAATTGCTAAATAACTGCACCAAATCTCATTTATTATTTCGTTCAAAGCTGTCAAAAGATTTAACAAGATATCTCAATTGCCGATAAAATAGCTTCCTAACTTTTGTCCCCAAATTTCTTCACAATTTCCGAAAATCCAATAAGATTGTTCTTTTTTCCCCTCCTTTTAAAATTGACTTGATGTCTTAATAATGACATAAAATGAAACACTAATGACCGAATACTTTTCTACTTAACGTCTTTTAAATTCCCATTATATAATTTATTGCTGGTAAGCAAGAAGTCATTATCTGTGATTACGTAACTACTTATCAGATGATCGTAAACAACTCAGAGAAGTATGTAATTTGCTTTGAAGTATGGAACTGGTGTAATCTTTATTTCTGGGGTGATTGCAAAAGTCAAGGCATTGCAGTTGTTATGGTTACAAGCCTTATCACAGACATGCCTTGCCAACTCTGTTCAAGCAATACCAATTCTGAGTAAAACTGGTTTTCTGTGAAAATGAAATATTCTATTCGACACACCCTAAAAAATTCAGGGCGCTGCACTTCGACCAATACAATATCCGATAAGATTGCTCGTGGTCTCAAACTCTTGGCTAGAGTAAATCAGCTCCCGATCACTGTCTTCACGTCTGCTGTTATGGCAGTATTCCCAACCTTGGAATATGTATTCTCGCTAGATTAAAGCAAAATCGCTATATGGTCGCGGAAATTGAAGTTCTAATATAGGGAGAACAAAAAAGGTCTAAAATGTATGGACAACGACGGTGACCAGTTTCACTATCTTAGTTGGTAAATGAAACCTTTAAAAGTAGTTTTAAAAATGTATGGTTTCATCCGCGCCTTTCTATGGTAGCGGCAGATGGCAAGGAGCGCTGAGGATGCGAACAGGCAAAACACCGCGCAGCCGGTTTGTAAGTTCTTTGGTTCTCCCGTTAGTTTAGTCTTATATGTATATTATACTTAGCTTATGAATAAGATCGCACTTCTTACTAACTGATATGGGGAAGGGAGATGAAAAAGAACAAGAGCTGTTCATATTTCCCAGCAAAACAATATTACTGTGAACGGCGTTTTTCACAACTATACTGCTGCCAGTAATAATTTTCTTCCCTGTCTACAAGTTTGCACAAACCTGCTAGTCTGTTTCGGTCGGTCACAAGCGTTTTATCACGGCGATAAGTCACCTGTTACGTTTATATCTCTAACTATTCGTGTCACCTTGGGCAAGGTTACGTTATTCCAAAACCGAAAAACAGGAAAGAAACGTGATAACTGCACTAAAAGCATTATTAGTGTTTACTTTTTGAGGAAAACATATTTCGTATTCAAAACTGAAATGCTGTGATTATTTATAGATCTATGATCTGTTTCCTGCTATGGCTTTCAACGTCCCCTTCTATATTAGGTGTGAAAGAGCACTTGGATATGTTCATAGGCTTCTTTATAAGCCTTGAGATTTTTTCACGTGTCGTAAATCAACGATTTGGGACCACCGACTTTACTTCTCTTCCAAAGGAATTTTACTCCCGAAAAAATTCATCGCCCTCCGGCAGGTTTGAACCGCGACCTTGGGATCTAGAGCCTAACATGTTACCCCTAGACCACGGAGGACGACACATATGTTTTTTACTCCCTCGAGTCTTTCTGAGAAACTCGTCTGTACATTTAATACTGTCTGAGTTGTGAAGAACAGACATTTATAATGGCATGAAAGTCCTCAAATTTGTTAGTCATTCTGTTGATAAGCTATATCTCTCATCTGACCTGTGAACATTTAATAAGGAAGATATCCTTTCTGCGTCAGCGTTATGGACCAGGATTGAAAAGGAAAGCTGAACAATTTTCAACACTTCGATTCATTTGAATCGTCTGAATGACTGCTCAAAAAATTACACCACCTATACCATAGACTTTCCTAAAAATGTTTTATTTCCGATCCTAGCTGTTTCATGAAAGAGTAGGCTGTCGTTTACTCTCTCTCTCTCTCTGACTCTGTGTCTCTCTCTCTCAAGTACAAGCTTCAATTGAGTGATTCCGTAATACTATTTTACGGCGCGTTTGGTTTAAATAAATAAACGAATAAACAGATAAATGAATAGTGAAAGCATGTTCCAAAATAACGGCTGCTAATTGATTGTTGGCAGAATCGAGCCAGATGTCATTCTTCTTAAGATAAACATGTATCTTTGGTTTTAAAGAGGAAGTTGGAAAGGAAAAAGCTGAGGGTTTCTGGGAATTGAGTTTTCCTGTCAGGATGTGTGGACAGCAGGTAATGAAACACTCTTAATTTACTCTTTAGCTGTCCCTTTGTTTTTCGAAACAAAGAGTTGCTTGCTTCCAACATGACTACGCGTTTATCAAATCCCACACTTATAGCAAAATTATCAGTTTCTTCTAATGTTAATAGCATTAAAGAGTTATCTCCCCTCATTTTCAAAGACTGGCTTCCAACTGACGTGAAATTGCCTAAATCACATTCTGGGCAGCTGAATAACGCATCTGCACCAAGCCAAGACACCGAATGGTAGTTTGAATACTATCAGGAACTGAGCTCGTAGAATAGAGACATTTTCTATTTCCTCTAGTTTCTTTGCTAGTCACATGACTTTAATTACTTTTTATGGTTGACGTAACAGGTTCTAGCTCTTTTGATTTCCTCCTACATTTTTAGAAAGTAACCATGGAATAAACCTTCATTTTAGGCTTTTTGCGTGTTTACAGTAAATGTTTTAATTATTTTTAAAAGTTTTGCTTCGTAGATCAGTACAGGCAACAATAATTTTACGTTCGTCTTAGTTGTGGCAGATTCATTCAAACAATTGATACGGCCAGTTCTTTGGAGCTGGACTCGTTTTCACTGAAGGAGGAAGATGAAAATGAAGAAGCCTCTTTCTCTTCTCCCAGTGAAACAACAGAACTCTGGATGGCATCTTCTACAGCTATACTGGTGTCAGTAATAAGTTGAATCGAACCAGATGTGATCCTTTTGCACATAAATATATATTTATATATCTGGATCACAATTAATTAAACACTGTTAAGTAATTACTCCTTAACTATCCACTTATGTTTTTCCAAACAGACTTGTTTGCTTCCAACTAAAAAAACTTTAAATCCCACACTGAAGCACTAGTTTCTTCTAATTTATTCAGCTTAATACCATTTTACCTTATTTTTACATACCTAACTTAGCTAATTCCCAACTGATGGTGCAATTGCACATTCTCGCTGGCTCAATGACGGATGTGCATCTTTAGCACCAGTATAAGAATGGCGATATGAATGTCGTCAGGAACTGAGCTGCTTCGGCAGGAAAATGTATGCCTCATGTTCAGTTTCTATTTCCTCTAGTTATAATTGCTTTCATTGGTTCACGTGACAGATTCTAGCTCTTGTTTACTGGCTCCTACAGTTTTAGGAAGCAAGTAACAGCATGGCATCTGCAGTTATGACTAGGGACCGAGTTTTATGGGAATAACCATTTTTTTACGTGATTGTTTAGACTTTGGCTCATGGATCAGTACAGCAGTGATTTATGAGATTTATTTGTGACTTTTTTCCACGAAAGTTTACAATATTAAATATATCCATAAAAACTAGGAAAGCGGTACTTATTTACTCTTTCTTTTGTAGGTTATTTTTTTGGTATTACTATAGATGTGCACTCACATTTCTGGCGTAAACGATTTCCTATTATTATGTAACTCTTTCCTGTATGAAGAAAAAGAAGGTAAAACAGCTGTTTAGGTTTTTTAGGTGCAATGAAATAGGCACATTCTACTTCAGAAAGATCAGTAAGGAAAAGAATAGGTTAAAGCCTAAATCCAGGCAGTAATTACGAGATTATTTCACTGTGTTTCATATTCTGTCCACTTTAGTTGACTAACTTTTCCCCCATATTGTGTAAGCTCAATTCCTGCAAGTTTAGTTCTTTTTGCCTTCTTTTTTACCTTTGGGGGCTGCTTGCATATGCACAACCTTCCAATCTTAGCAGTAGGTATTCTACCTGTTGTCAAATACATTTGTTTTCCTTAATAACTGTACTATCATATTTAATTAATATAGCATTTAATTTATACTGTTAATAATTCTCCATTTATTGTCGCTGTTTCTTTGCGTGTTTTTATTTATTTTATCGTTATTTACTGAACATTTATTTCCTTTTACTTTGTTAAATAGTTTTCTAGCATTTTTATGTTATCATCAACATCATCGCCATAAACATCTTTTTTTTTTTTTTTTTTTTTTGTAATTTTTAAAAAAACTTGATTAAGCCTAATATAGCTCGTTCCTGTCTCATTTCTTTTAACGTTTGAGCCCGTCTTGTTTTCAGTCTAACAGTCTACCAGTCTTGTAAGAAAGGTTAGTACAAGAGGAGAGAAAGTCGTGTGAGTGTAACACTCAGAACTTTCGGTTATCAATCGGCGGAATATTTCTATCTCAGAAGCAGGCAGTTGGATTGCATGCTGGGAAATGTCTGCTGCAAATTGTTTGAGTCCTCCCTGTATTCATTAGGAATGGCGATCCTAGCTTCAGTCTGAAGGGAGGTTAGCTCACCTAATTGTTTGAGTGTAATCCAGAGTAACTGCTGACAGAGAGGTTTAGGAGACGAGGTCAGAGGGGCGCTGTTATCAATGAGGAAATCCGCAGTTTAGGCGGGTAATCATCTTCAATGTAGTGGGTGGAAATTGGCACACGGGTCCAGGTCTCAAGGTTACCACTTTGTTTCATTACCTAGAATTGGCTACATTCTACTGCGTCTTTAGTTTCTTTATCACTTCTATTGTCTGTCCAACACTGCTATTTTATCTAATTCGAAATTTCACCAGAAACACAGAGGACGTAGTTCATTGATTTGGAGTGCAAATTCTGACATTTACCTACGTAGTTTGTCATGAAGTTAATATGTTTATCACTCCTCAGTGTGATCGTGCTTCCGATAAGTGAAATATTATACGGCCACGTCTTCATGCCTTTTTCTACCCACTCTACTATTTTTTACATAAGCTTATTGCCTTCTCTACCACGTATATTACATGAGAAAGTAGGGGAAGTATTTTATTCCATCCAAAGGTTTGATGTGGGGATTTCATCGGAAATATCTTTAAAAAAACATTGTTAGTAAAAGATCTGTGTATGATATGTATGTGCGCATGTCTGTGCGTGTGTGTGGACAGCATAATTCAAAAACGAAAATTGGGTTAAATACCAAACATGGCATTGAAATTATTATATATCCAGGATGTGTCACGAAGATGTTCAAGAAAATCCCCCCCCCCCCCTCAGAATACCCTTTACACAGAGCATTTTTCAAAAATTTAATTTTCTCAAAATTTGCTCTAACTACGTCAGTTAAAATAATACGTGTTTAAGATATTTTTATGCCAGATGAAATGCATATCTTTAATTTTCTGGGAATATCCTCTGAAGTCCTCTTAATTCTGGGTGATTTTTGCATAACTGCCAAACCGTAAGAGATAGACCAAATCTTACTACAGAAAAATGTAGATCTCGCTAAAACACAATTTATGTCAATACATTTTTTTGTGTAGTGAATCATTTCCGAGATAGCCATTGTTATCTGTGTGAAATTTAAAATACTTTCCTCCTTTTTTAACATCGTTGGCCAGAATTTCAATGCCATCAACAGTGACCAGCTTTACAACATTTAACTATTGCTCAAAGCCTACTGTATTCCCATATTTCCCTTACACCTACAAGAAAATCTACAATAAGATAATCTCTGTAAATGTTTATTTCGGCTAACAGAGGAATAAGCGTTTGTAAGAATAGTTTGTACAGGAGTAGAGAAAGTCATGTGAGTGCATATATCAGATTTATTTTGATACTTCATATTAATCGGCGTAAACGTTTGTAAAAATATTTTATTACACATTTCATTGTAAGCGTTAAAAAGACAGCGATTGCTTGATTTTTGAAAGGCAGATCGCTATGTGGTGACTTCGAAATTCCATGCCGTTACCACCACATCGCAAGAAATAAATTAATGGTAAAGTAACGTTTCGAAAAGTGTATGTCAAAGTATTGGAGAATTCTAACTAATGGCAAGAAATATCCCGGATTTGGTTAATCCACCTTTATTGACATAATTTATCTCTTACACACGTTGCACTGAATACTTATTTCTCATACTCTTGATCCAGAATGATTCGTTAGGAAACGGATTTTTAGCTAAATAAATCGGCTTCTGCTTGTAGTTATAAGCGCGAAATCAAATATAGTTTGTTCACCAGCTCATGGTCCTTGAGAGCAATGCAGCCAGCCAGGACGTCAGTAAACAATTACAGATGAACAGTGATGCCTCAGTCAGAAGTTGCCCTTCTATTCGAGTTTACGATAATGTTGCCAACCTTGGAATGTGCATTCACGCTAGATTAAAGCAAAGAACTCGCTCGAAATAGCACAATTTAAAGTTATTTTCAGTTCATGCAGTAAATTTAGCTTATAAAATGTAAACGATGTTTTCAACTACTCCATCTTTTCCCCACTGATCATTTTCTGTCTTTTCCATATTTTTCAAAAACACTGCCAGTCTGTTTCGGTCTCAAGTGATATATCCTCGAGTATTTATCGTGCAATTCCTGTAAGAATAAACAATCTGTTACATTTCTTTAACTATTAATTTTACCTTGGCCCAAGTTAGTCCTGCGGGATTGAGATCACACATGTATGGGGGGAGGGGGGGGGGGAGTAAACAAACGACAGTGTGGCCCAATAAAACCAAAAATGTGTCTGCTTTAAGAGACTTTTTAGGTTTGTTTGATTTAATCATCTTATAAAGATCTGTTTTACACACAGAAGTGTCACTCTGAACCCCTTTTGTTCTACAACCACAATATGATAGCAGATTTCACAATACTCCTAGACGGAGGATTATCTGCTTCTATATTACTTTTACCATTACTTCCGGCATAACACTAGTGACAAGCACGATTTTACAACTGAAGTTAAGAGAAATTAGCAGCGAGTAAACATTGCGTGAATAATATTGTAGATGAGTTGGCAACGTGACCAGCAGAGCAACGTTTACACGGAAGTGTACTAAACTTAGATCACACTCCCCTTAGCCCATGACCTGGTGGACAGACAGTATAAATACTAAATATGACACTATTTTCACTAATACAACATTTTATTTCAAATAAAATGCAAATTTTAGAATAAAAATATCATCAAATAGTTTTTATAATATAGTCATTAGCACATATTTTATGCATACGTTAGCAATAAACTATATTTTCCATGAGCGTCGTTTCCCCTTTACTTGTGTGTGGCAAGCAACATTAAGATCTTGGTTTGCTATTATAGAATAGAAGCTGTGCAACCTTCAGCCATGTCCTGTAACCTCAGATTAGATTAGGTGATGTCAATAGTGGTGTCTGTTTAGATAACACTAGATTATAAACATATATACACAGGAAAGAAGTTTCACGTGTCAGAGTATTGCATCGTGCACTGTAAGCTCAACAGATTCCCCTTTCTGCTTATTCATATTCCTTCAGTTGAAAAGTGCTCGGCTGTATCCAGTATACGTGTTCAGTGATTTTGAATAGTTATTGTCGCCAAAATGCCGAAGTTAAGGAACAGTGAAATCTTTCTGTTGCAGCAATATGTTGACTCTATGACAACTTTGTGTGGGGAGGTGGGGGGGGGGGGGTAGCACCTCGATCTAAAGGCGATCTTTTGTCCTATGCTCCTGAAGGGGCATCCCCCGGGAGGATGGATGAGACGAACGGATTCTAAGCGCGGCCGGAGCGTTGCCACAAGGAGACGGTTGCAGGGTCCCTACGTTTTCACAGTTACAATCACACCGGCGGAAGCTGTCTCAGCCCGGTTCCTCTCCCACTCCTTCGGTTCGTACTCCCAAAGGGTGCGCGGGACTTGGAAATCGACTCCCTCCCCCCGCCCACTTCAGCTTGTTTCAAGCCATGAAGGGCCCGGAAACCAGTAGGTTTGCCTTCTAGTCCGGAGGACGAGATTTTCAGAGCGCATTCTTTCCCCCTGCCTGCTGGTGCCGCGACTCTCGCCGACGCTTCCAACTCTAAAAGAAGTTACCGGGATGAATGATGAAATGAAGCGATTAATGTAACGAAATTGAGGGACAGGAAATTCTGAGGATATAGAAATCCTTCCCAGGATTCGCCTAGCGACCCGGGGAAACCTGCCAAAAACACCCATGGGTCAGGGAGGTCGGCCACGGGAATCGAACCGCGACTTCCCGAAAGCGAGTCGCACACATTGCCGCGTCGCCATCTCATTCGGTTGATATCTTAATAACATTTTGAAAATTAATAAAATATTACTGCATACAATAACTTACATTTATAGCGAACTATTTATAATGAGTCGAGGCTTTTCTTACAGCATCTGTGTGAGAGATCCTTAATTAAAGTTTGTGTGGGTTTTTGGTCTCCTTCTATTGACACTTTTACACAAGCTTGAAGTACATATATCGTGACTCATGCTATTTTTTTCTTTATTTTGTCATCACCGTATTCATTGTGCACAATGACCTCTCTACACTGACAGTGGAAACAGGAATGACAGCACATACTCGGCGCGTTACCTTAGATGAAAGAAGCAACAGAATACGAACTTGCTCATTTATTACTAGCAAAGCGTTTCCTATTACATTACACTACCCATGGGCGTCGCGAAGGGCGGGCAAGGAGGGGCCGCGGCCCCCTCCCCCTTGGAAGTTGATGAACTTAATGTGCAGCCAATTACTGACTATTCAAGTATGGTTTTAATTTTTATGTAAAGAACAATTTTATGTAGCACAAAGTAATATGGTTATCTGCAACAAATAATATAAATTTTGACAGTAAAATAATGATTTAATATTATTTGATTGCAAACTTCCAACATGTGCCCCCCCCCCTGGAAAAAAGTCTGCCGACACTCATGACACCACCCAGACGATAACTTAATTCATACATTATTTTAACTTGTAATGCTATACACATTTATAAATAGATCTACATTTCTTGAGGAATTTCTCGGGAGAAAAGTTTTAATTTCCGGAGTTCCCCACCCCTCCGAGCCACCTCTTGAATTCATCACTGACTCACATACTCATTGCGCGTACTTCAGCTCCCACGCTTCCAGCATTTATTACTATACCTGGCGTCTAAGAACACCATGAAAAGGACCCATTTGGTCAGCAAGGCTTTCAGCCCACGACTAAAGACGCAAAGGCCTGGACTGAGTGAAATGGTTTCCATAACGGGTAGCAGTATCCATTAAAACCGGGCATTATGTTTATGTATACCTGAAAAGTAACATAATTGTACTCGTATTGTTCTACCCGGCGAAGTCATGAAGCGTTAGAGGCCTGCACGGGCCGGCATTCTTAGGTTCGGCCCGGCCCAAGCCCGAGAAGAGTTTATAGCCCGGCTCGGCTCGATTGTGTAATTTCTTCTTCTTCTTCTTCTTCTTCTTCTTCTTCTTCTTCTTCTTCTTCTTCTTCTTCTTCTTCTTCTTCTTCTTCTTCTTCTTCTTCTTCTTCTTCTTCTTCTTCTTCTTCTTCTTCTTCTTCTTCTTTCTTCTTCTTCTTCTTCTTCTTCTTCTTCTTCTTCTTCTTCTTCTTCTTCTTCTTCTTCTTCTTCTTCTTCTTCTTCTTCTTCTTCTTCTTCTTCTTCTTCTTCTTCTTCTTCTTCTTCTTCTTCTTCTTCTTCTTCTTCTTCTTCTTCTTCTTCTTCTTCTTCTTCTTCTTCTTCTTCTTCTTCTTCTTCTTCTTCTTCTTCTTCTTCTTCTTCTTCTTCTTCTTCTTCTTCTTCTTCTTCTTCTTCTTCTTCTTCTTCTTCTTCTTCTTCTTCTTCTTCTTCTTCTTCTTCTTCTTCTTCTTCTTCTTCTTCTTCTTCTTCTTCTTCTTCTTCTTCTTCTTCTTCTTCTTCTTCTTCTTCTTCTTCTTCTTCTTCTTCTTCTTCTTCTTCTTCTTCTTCTTCTTCTTCTTCTTCTTCTTCTTCTTCTTCTTCTTCTTCTTCTCCTCCTCCTCCTCCTCCTCCTCCTTCTTCTTCTTCTTCTTCTACTTCTTCTTCTTTCTCCTCCTATTCCTCTTCCTCTTCTTCTGCGCGTCATTATTATTATTATTATTATTATTATTATTATTATTATTGTTGTTGTTGTTGTTGTTGTTATGTTGTTGTTGTTGCTACTATTAATTACTGAAACATGGAAATTTAGCAACAAAACTTAAGTCGATGGAAACGCATTTTCTAAAGAAGTCCGCGAGAGGTTCAAGATTGGAAAAAATATGAAATAATGTTATAAGGGAAAACATGAATAATGAGAACTCCATGTTAGACTATACAAGATATAAGCCGCTGAATTAGTACGGGCATAGAAGAATTAAGACAGATTACGGGAATAAAAACTTTGGAATGGAGTCCACCTGGAAGAAGAAGAAAAGGAAGACCTCGAAACTCATGGATGTGGGAAATAAGAAATGGAATGAGAGCAAGAGGACTGGAAGAAATTGAATGGATAGATAGGGATGAGTGGAGAAGGAAGATTCTTTAGGCACAGAAAAATATGTAAACATTGAAACTCTGTATACTCGTATAAATAAAGTATAACTATTATTTGAAAAGTTTCAACAGAATAATCATATAGAATATCTAGCAAAGACATGCTACGATAATTATGATATTCTCAGAATTTCGGCATCGATGGTCAAAAAATATAATAAATTATTTCGTATCTTTTAATTTTCAAGCCCGGGCCCGACAAACAATTTTGAAATTAGTCCCGGGAGCTTGGCCCGAGCCCGTGCACACTTCTATGGTCTATGAAGCTTATCGGAAAGAATGTGAAACTGACGAGTTGTTTACGTGAGCTTATCGCATACACACGACGAGACATTGCACATATGGATACAATCATATCTTCAGGACATCTCTTATAGCGGCATGCGTGAGAGATCATTTACGTTGCATTACAAGTTACTAAGTAGTATTTCGCAGGTCCTGATTTCGCTGCTCTAGTAAACGATATAACGAGCGATCGCAGCGTCGACAACCAAGGTCAGTACGCCCGGTCGCTTTGCCAAGAAGTTTTTGACTCAGGAGTTTGGCTATGACCAAAACACGATATAATATTGAAGCAATACTGGCACTCCTTGCAGTTCAACTGCCTTGTAGACACTATTGAGCTGCTGGTGTTAGTCTATTTGAACTATACCAAGAAACAAGCTCCTCACTCCACAGCACAATTGCGCATTCAAGAACAAAGATATTCTCGTGAGGAAAGAACGGTACTAAAATTTTACAAATATAGAAAGAAAGTATAAAACATTGCGAAGGCCAGTGTTCAAGTCCTGAACATAACTACAAATGAAATTTTCCAACTTGAACAGAGTTTAACAAAAGATGGAAATTGTACAATTTAGACAATTAAAAAGATATAACGTTAACAGAAGCATGGTTTCTCTAATCCTTTTGCATGAATATAGGGAAGATGACGCGCTGTTATTTAAAAGGACTTAAAATTAATAATGTTTCCGCCCGGGATCGAACCGGGGACCTTGCGCGTGTGAGGCGCACGTGATAACCGCTGCACTACGGAAACGTTGATTGTTTATGCTCCAGTTTCCTATGACCATGTCATTAATTTTGTTTACTTTCGTTAATATGTGTTAGGGGTTAATTAAACCTTTTATTAGTAATTTACAAGCAAGTTTGCCACAGAAAAGTTTATAATTCATTAATGGATGCCAGAAAGGGTAAAATGAACAAATTGCAAAGAATTAAAAAGTTACTGTTTCCGCCCGGGATCGAACCGGGGACCTTGCGCGTGTGAGGCGCACGTGATAACCGCTACACTACGGAAACGAGATGGAGAGCGAGGAAATTATACCAGTACATAAACGTACGTGTTGTGATTTGGCAAAATGCTAAGAGCTTTAAAACTGCATTCTTGGATCGATTTCACTTTTTCTTTCTTTCTGTTCCAACACAGCGTGTTCGTACATATATGTACACAGTGCTCAGTGTGTAGAATTGAATGGGAACTACGTTGAATTTAAATTCTCCTCTATCGCACCGGAGTTTTAGGCCGATTATCTACATAGTTAACCAATAATAATTTTTGGAACACCATCAGAAACATTTATCTCTTAGACTAACGTTTCTTAAAATACTTAATGTAGAAAAGATTCTCAATTGTGTTGGAAGCAAACATAACTAACTTGATTAACACCGGACAACGCTCGTTAAAATACGTTCTGCAGAAAACATTCCCAATTGTGGAAGCAAACATAACTATATATGTAGGTATGAATTAACTTGTACTCAAGAGTTGTTCATAGTATCTTCGCTAGCTTCTATGATTCTACACTTCCCTGGAGCTCCCATAATGTGAAACATGTAACGCTGGCCATTCTACGCCATACGTTTTAATGCGTAATTTCTTTTTGCAATAAAATTCTCTGAAGACAGAGCTATCCCACCTAATTAGTATGCATAAACTAAGTAAATATATTACTTTACTGACATTTTACCAACAGTAAAACATTGATGTAACATATTTTATAGTTTTAGCGGCTAAGCTACTGTAGTGGCTACAAACATTCTCTACTCTGTTCAATTGTTTTGTTTAATTACATCTTGTTTACAATTTAATGTTCTCTGTATATTGTACTTGAATTAAAAATGACATAAAGGCATTAAAAATTACGCCTAGCCATTTAAAAATTCATTTAGATTGAAATATAATTATAATAGAAATCCACACTGCAATATCAAGGCTCCCCCCAAAAATTGTAAGTAGCGGAGATGAGTGGAATAAAAACACACAAATTAAAGGTTTCGTACAAAATGTCAAGTAAACACTTGGTAAATCTGAAACCATGCTTCCATCCTTTTAAATTCTTGTATAGCAAACTCGTCATGGAATATGAACAAAGTACATCTTGTTACTACTTACTGGGCATGCACTAAAGGAACTACCAACCTAAGCGGTAAATTCGCGAGAACAGGCGTGACGATGTCCGAATATCGCTGGACACGTCCTGTTTTTATAATATTTGGTGAGGTCTGGCAGCTTTTTACGATAAAGCAAAATATCTGACTTTTCTGCCTCTCAACAACATAATATACCAAACGTTGAAATACAGAATCTAAGATAACATCCGAGATCAACAGTATATATTGCTGTTGCTATAATTATGAAAATTTCCTATTCTATAGGGAGTTTGCTGTGGGTAAAGTTTTGTCCCTGCTTCTGGTAAACTGCCACAACACTCGTATTTTCTTAGAAACAATAGATGAATGCAGTACATTTTTTGGGTAGGTCATGATTTAAATGTTTACCACATTGCTGTATACATGTCAATTTGTTTATTCAAGAATTGCTCACAGAGACGATGTGGCAAGGATAGTTTTACTAAGTAACGCTCGATATTATCAGTTAAAGCTGTGATGGATGTAACAGCACAACATACCTTAAAGCATTTTACATGTAAGTTGTAAGGAGCCACATTCCTCTTCATAAAGGTATGAATAATGAAATTGTAAGATTCATAATGGTTAGCATTGGTACTACATCTGCATGCTTTCATTGTTCTCAGTGCATAAAAGGAATTTAATGTGTTGTCAAGACATTTTCTCCCGAAATATCTTAATTTTTTCCTTCAAACGCCCTACTTATTAACCTCGACCCTCTACTTATTGGGATATCGTACATATATGTACACATACTAGCCAAGGCATCGTAACTTATACTCGGGCTAAATGTCGATACCATAGTACCCTGCAATCCCACACACACACACACAGACACATACCCACATACACACAACCACGTACATATATATGCTTTTATTGACATTTTATAAAAGTGGCTGTCATGGTTGTAACTCTAAGATTTCCCTAAAGCCACTACCAATACTCCACTATATGTCAAAATGATGCTTATACATGCAGTTAGTATATATATACACACACAAACAAATAATTACAGGAATACCTGCTTTAAAATTTGAGTGTTATAACTTTGTGTACTTGACACATGCTTAACCCAATTTATGACTTGTGACTTATTAGTTTGTTGTTGATTATACTATGTAATAATTTCCTACGTCCAATATTATTAAAATTAGATTTTGTGTCTCTCACAGCAATAATAATTCTAGCCTATCGTTAACTTTGCTGAACTGCACACTCTTACTACCTCTAACACGAGCCTTATAGGTACCTTCAGCTGAATAGACACATTTTATCTGCTATTGCCCATAAATTATCGTTTGTTTAGTCGTTTATAGAGATCTAAATACTGTTCTTAATCACAGCAGTGAATTAAACAGCAGTGATCCATTGCTACAATACTTTTATTTCATGTCTGAAACTAGGTTTGAGCAATCTGCTAAGTAACAGACTTTAGGGACCAATGGATTCATTGAAGACTAAACATCCATTAGAATGTCTTCAGGAATAAATATTTCTCCCTTTTCCGTAAACTTTTCAATTTTCACTGCCAACAATTTTACTTCATTTGTGTCCATTATCTTCGAGACAAGCTGCATTAGTGCCACGGGTGATATGAATAAACACTTGTGCACACTTTGAATAATTTGGCAAGAGGGCTTAAGACTGTCTCAAGGTCAAATGCCACTGTATAAATTTGAGACACGTTTTATGACAACACGTAAAGCACTTGTATAATAATGCTTCCCAGATTTACGCCCTTCAAAGTGTTGGGATATGCAAAGGTATGCTCACTTTATTCCGAATTTCAGAGGTTTAGTGTGGAATAAAGTGGCATTTTACGTAATACTAAAAGTCCTCTTTTCAGAAAGGGGAGGCAAACGGACATTCAGTAGACAAAAGTGACATTTTATGTAGTGAACGTCAATATAGTTTTACAAAACAGTGAAATAGAGAAGAAATTTAGGAATTTTTATATGAAATCATGTTCACAACCATGATGCTAAAACTTTTTTGTATAACCTTATTTTGTTATTTGCTTATTTTGTTAAGCCGTTATACTGCGAGGGTGGAATTGTTTATTAAACATGCCGAATCACTTGGTTGCTTTTACCATTAATTTCCGCCCAAAAGTTCTCGCTAGTGTGATTTTTGTAATTGTCACATTTGAAATTATAAGGACCAGGATTCCGCCTCTTAAGTCGATTAAGAAACACAAAATGTATAAAAAAATAAGCATTATTAGATGAGGTAGCGGCGCGAATATGAAAACTCTTCTGTGCATGCTCCAGAGCTCGCGCCTCAACGCCTCGCCAACGCCACGCCACTTGGGAATCCCGCCTTAAGGGACACTGGGAGTGAAATTTGAAAGTTCCACATTTTTTGATAGATTTTTCTGAAATTTTTACTGTGTTTGTATTTATATGAGAATAGGAGGTACACCAAATTTCATTAAAATTGGATAATTCGTTTATGATATATAAATTATTTTATGAATTTAATTGGCACATTTTCAAAACAGAGCTCGCGTCTTTTCAAAATTCATTTATATTGTCAGAATTGATACTCTAAAACGTGGGTAACAATTGTATGAAGAGATATTTCAAATACGTTTGCTGATTATGCTGTACATATTTTTTTAATAACAAAGAAAATTTAATCTTAAAAAATATTGATTTTTTCATACAAAAAAAAAGTTTTGGGAATTCATGTTAATGATAGCATCAATATTGAAGCATAGTTTTGTTTAGCTGCTATTTATGAATACTTTTGGAAATTTTCATTGAATTTGAAGCAAAACTCAGGCGCGACCTTCTTTTGGAATGTGCAGAAATGTAGTTTTGAGAAAAACAGGCTTTTATATAGGAGCATCCTGTCTACGTTAAGGGAAGAGCGCTGTTTGAAAGGGCCGTAATGGCCACATAGAGTGGGGGATATGAAAAATGTTAGCTGATCCAAATGCACCAGTGTTCCAGGAACATTTTAAGCTAAAAAAACAATTTTCGACTTTTTGACAATTTTGACCAAAATTTCACTCCCAGTGTCTCTTAAACAATTAAACAATCGTTAGGCTGTGCTCTAAAGATGAGTTATAAATGTAATTTAAAATTCACCTAGTCCCTTGATTACCATCCAGTTCCAAAATAATGTGTTGTATTTCCTTTTCCTTAGGTCCTACACTTGAACAGGAACTACTCTCGTCTGCTAACAAAGAAGTACTTACCAATAACGTGTTGAATGTCTGCTTACTGTGAATTTTGAGTGCAGATTTGGGAAGAAGTTGTCTTTCAGAAGTTTCATTTTTAAGACACCTCATAACATGAAGTATGAAGGCATAAAACAAGTTTTATGGGATTCTGATGCAGGAACTTCAAATTTTCATATTTGACAGCATTACAGTTTTCAGGTTGTATTGGAAAGCACGAATGCTAATGGCTTCATTGCCAGATGTAAGGCACTAGAAAACAACAGTTTTCAGGTTTACACTCGTTTAGTAATGAAGCTGCTGGAAGTTTCCAGGAAGTGGAACCAGAACTTGGGAAATTGCTTTACGTATAGAAGAACATTCCTTTTTATTTTAATCGTTAGTGGTCTGGTATTACACATAGCACCACATCTGTTTCAATGGTTCTCTCAGTCAAAACTCCATATTGAAAATCTGGCAGAAAGGTGTTTGGAGGATAGATTAGCAGCATTCCTTTTTGAAGCAGAGGAGTTTAATGCCAACATAAGGCATGTTCCTGCACGAACGGGAGAGAAGCCATATTTAGCTTTTATAGGAAATGGAGTGTTTGGCTCCCTAGTTGAAGACAATAGCCCTATGTACATACGCAGTGGAAACGCACGTACCCTGGCACTTCCAGTGCATTGGTATCCCATAGTTTCAGTGAGGCAGAGCATGTTTTCAGGACAACTACATGAAGCTACAGTAGTGCAATATTTATCTGGCATAGCGTATAAATACCAGTGCTTTAGCAGCGGACTCTATGTTTCCTACAGGTACGTGGCTCATAGGGCCCTACCAAATGTCCTTGTGCAGAACATTAAAATAACAAATCCAACAAATGAAAGTTTTGAATTGAATGTCGAACAGTTGAGGTACTCCAACTCGCATACTCCAGAAATTCATGCTGCTAAGTTTGAACATGAATATGGTGATCAAAAATATCACGCTTTTACTGGAATGATAGAGGTTCCTTCCACCGTGGATGTTATTGCTGTGTCATTAGTCTCCAAAATACTACCTAATAATTTGGTCATCAAAGCACACAGCACAGAAGCTCTTCAAGTACTTACTACTATATATTATTCAGAGCCAATAGTAAAATCAGAGTATGCAACAAAGAGATATGTCGTTGAGACGCAAGCACTTCTGCATATGAAAGGAGCACTTGCTCATGCTGGTAGATGGAGCTTCATAGAGGATCATACAAACATCTGGCAACAGTTATGGAGCACAGGAATTAGTATCAGCTACTCAAAAGCTGCTGGTGCCCTTAATGGGGATAAAATCAATGCTACAATGTACTATATTCTGTCTCAAGTTCGTTCACCATTTCATGAAAAAGCTACATCAAAACAAAAGAAAGCGGAACTAGTGAACAGCCTCTCCTATACTGAAGGTTGCTATTGTGGTATCCTTACATTAATGGCACCCAGTTTATGGACTAAGTTGTCTTCAATAGAAGATATGAATTCAGTTGTATCATTATGGTTACTGACTTTGGAGAAGCAGGGTTGCCACAATCTACTGAAGGCAGGTGCAAGTGGTGTGGTGCAGGCAATAGTCTTGAGTTTCGGGGGCTTCCGTTTTAGCAATCAGCATCTGGAATTTAACATCCATCCAAAATACTTGCACAGAGACTATAGTTTCCGGAAATTGAATTATGGCAATTTAACGCATGTTAATGTCAGTGTTGTTGTACAAGATGACAATAAAGCAGTACTTCATGTTGCTTTGGATCGCAGTGACAGATCATACTATGCCTGCGATGGTGGCTGCTTGGATGACCCTGTCCAACTTGGTCCACAGAGGAAAGTGTTTCCTGTTAAATTAACAGAGCCCGTAACAGCAGTTCTGTATATCACTTATGATAAGCAGCACATCGAGGATTTGAGACATACAATACACGTGAAGGAAGTAAGAGAAGCTCCGGCGCATGAACACCATGTCATTGCACTCCATAGACACGGCCATTACCTAGAAGGATTGCCTCTATTGTTTTGGGTGTCAATTGGCTTCCTCATAGTGGTTTTTCATTTATTTCTATTTAAATTCGTTTATAATGAATACTGTGAACAGCAAGAAGATAAATATCGGGCTCGTTAATCATTTTATTTATTCCACAGATTAAACTCTATGTTACAACTAGTAGGTATATTAGGGTTGTAGTTTTATAATTTAAAAAGGACTAAAAATATCGTTATTGACATATTATAATGTTCGCTGGATGTGATAATTGTTTTGATATTATTGATCATATTTGTACACACGTAAACGTACTTTCATGTTAGACTAGAAATGACAGGCTTAAAAAGTGATTAATTTTCTTAAATGTAAGGACATGAATTCACAGAGAAATGTTCTACAGTTTAAAATCGATACGCCGCTTCAATTAAAATAGCGTATTAGTTTGATTGCAAAGCCAACGTGCTTTCAAAATATATCCAAAATACGTTTTTGATGTATAATGTAGTGTGTTAACAATACAGACTCATCAGTTTTACACGAATTACAATTTCCTGATTATAATTAGGACTTATATTTAATGATTATTGTTGTCATTATGTTCTTTCCTTTGTTGCTGGTGTTTATTTAACTCGAAAGACCTAAACTATATATAGGTACACATTACTGTAATGCATTTTGACTTTTACCAAGAAATAACTTATTGTGTATACATGAGTGGTGTATTTTGTGTGTTATTTTCTTACATTTGCTAATCACTGTGAATAATTTTTGTATAGCAAATTTAAGCACAATTTAAAAGACTGAAATTTGGTGCTATATAAGCTGATAAACTGTATCTTCTTGCTGGGCATTAAAGGCTTCCATTGTCTATATGTATTTCAAATTAAAGATATATCCAATGCATGATTGAAGCTAGTTTTCTATAAGAATGAAACTGTATGGATCATACTGAAATACAAAAATGAGGACGGGCATTTCATGAAAACAGTTATAAATATGTTAAAAGAATAAAGTTAGGTTTGGCAAAACCATGATGTAAATTACCAAATAATATGCAAAAAAACAGTTGTGCTGCATTTACGTACTTTCTCTACTCACTTCTACAAAGTATTAAAATAAAAGCTTATTCTTCTTCCTACTTCTTTATAATACAGGCGAATCTTCTTTATTCGTTACTCATTTCATTGGGTGTAATAAGTAAGCTAGAGTAATAGTCAAATATTTTCGAAATCGCTCAGTCTATGGTGGCTTTGAACTGAATCTTTGGATCTGATCCTCTTAGAAGTGGGACTGGATCGACATTATGTTGCATGGAAACACATACTGGATTCAAATCGATTTGAATCCGCCAAAGATGCTAACTTCTACTGCACCCTTTGAAAGACACTGCACGCTCGTCATGTTTCTTAGCGAAAGTGGTGTAATAAAACACAACAAAGCCACTTTTATTGTTTCTATAATCTCACAACGTATTCTCCTGAAAAACATCCACTAATCTCAAAACCTACTTAAAATAAGCAGGAAACTTATTTTTTACAGATTCGCCAACGTAAACCAAGTGACCAACACAAAAGCTTGAATATTTATGCTTGAGCCTTGCATATCCAAATCGATTTCATTCCGGATCTCAGTCAACATGCAACCGCAGATCGCACTGAGAATGGGATTGGAGTCAAATCGATTTCAATCCCCCATGAAAACGTAATTAATGAAAAGAACGGCAAAAAAGTAGAAAACATCTGAGAATATAAACCAATAACAAAGAATATCTTGGAAGTGGATAACACCACAACATTTTTATTTGAGATCAAAAGTTACTGTATGCTTATACATTTTTTTGTTCAGTAATATTTTGTCTATCTCAAGTGATCATAGTTGTACAACAGTGGTTCAGATTCTTCGCAAGCTATGTCCAGAAAATTCAAGATATGTATTTCATTTGTCGTGAAAACAGCTAAGCATGTGGTATTTTCATAACAATCCTTAGGCCTATTTTTGAGAAAGTAAATCACGAAAACTTTCTCTTGTAAAGGATTGTTTAAAGTGGGAGGATTTTCTTCAAAATCTTCGTGTCAATCCTTGGGATGTTCTGAACTTAAATATCAAGTTTCGTAGTGAACCAATTTTTTTGAGTTATGCTGTTTACTGACAGACCACATCGACATTTTTCTAAAAATGCTTTTTTTTTGGGTGGGGTTTCAGGGGGTCTTAAAACATGTATTTCCGGTGAAATCTCAAAATCGAATTTTAAATATACTTCTATGCTTACTAAGCAGGCGATGAAGTGATAGAAAAAGTAAATTACTTTTCTCAAACGACCTGATCTGCTGATTTCAGTGACTAAGTATCAAGTTGTGACTTATGTATGAGTAATCTCAACTGTTTATGTGCTGTAATCATACACGGAAGTATAAACCCTGATTGCAGCAAACTGATAAGGTACAGGTTGACCATAAACGTTCTTCGTCTTTGTGTTTCCTTGAGTAGGTACCATAATGAGGTAACTTCCATAAGTTACTCGGGATTAATTAATTGATAATCTAAATAAAATGTCATTGCGCACTTACACGTTTCATTGTAAGTACAAGAAGATTACAATAGATTAAAGTGATAGACTCTTAAAAAGCAGATCACTATGAAATTCCAAAATAGGGAATTACCATTTGAAAAACATAAATATTTGGAAATTCAGACAAACAGCAAGGAGTACCTCCGTTATGGTTCAGTTTAAAAAATGAATCTACATTTTTCATATAGTAATACTTAAGTCTATCTCTTACGGTTTGACAGTCATTCAAAGGTCATCCAGAATGAAGAGAGCTTCAGAGGCAATTCCCAGAAAATTCAAGATATACATTTCATTTGTCATTAAATATCCAAACATGTGGTATTTTAATTAAACTCGTTTCAGTCATTTTTGGAAACAAAAATAACGAACATTTTTCCACGCTAAGGATGATTTGGAGGGAAAACTTGCTGAAACATTTTCGTGTCTAGGTAATTCTTGGAAGATGCTGAATCTATAATGCCAAGTTTGGTATTTAACCTACTTTTCGTTTTTGAGCTATGCTATTCACAACCACACTCAGACTTCTATCGCATCCACCTCACATGAAACTCATGTGAGTGCAACACATCTGATATTCTTCTATAGTAAGGTTTTGTCACTCTCTTGTTTACCAATTGTAGAAAACGTATTCTCATAGGCCATTCGCAGAAGATTGAAGATACACATCTTTTATTTGTCATGAAAATATTTTCAAGGTATGATATGTTAATCAAAATCGCTGCAGCTATTTTGAGAAAATAAGAATCAAGGAAACATTTCTCACGTAAAAGGCAGTTTGGAGCGGGGGGAGGGGATTTTCTTGAAAATCTTGTGTCGCATACTTGCGACCTAAAGTTAAACCCGTGGCGTTTTTGAGTCTTGTTGTTCAAACACACACATCAACATTTTTCTAAAAATGATTTCTTGAAATGGTATTTTACTTGAAGGACTTCAAAACGCCTATTTTCATTGAAGTTCGAATTTCGAATTTTGTGGTGCAATGCAGTACCTACTTCCTCTACTTACTAAAAGTACCTAAGACGCACAGAAAGGAAACATTTCCATAGGGAATTGAAATTGATTTGAATCCGCAAAAAATGCTAACTTCTACTGTACTATAACTAGGAGTTTTTTCCGGGCTGTTATGCCGTGGTCTGCTGGAGTTGAAGAAGCGTAGCTAACTTCTCCGAGGAGATTACGACCGCGCCACTGAAGATGTCCGCCGCAGATGTGGACGAAACGTCTGGGTTCTTCAACTCCAGCAGACCACGGCATAACAGCCCGGAAAAAACTCCTAGTTATACCGACTCCGGCCGTGAAAGCCTTCGCTCTCTCATGATTCTACTGTACTCGTAACTCGCCACACGCTCATTTTCTTTTCTTAGCGGAAGTGGTGGAATAAGACAACAAAGCCACTTTTATCGCATCTATAATCTCACAATATATTCTTCTAAAAAACATTCACTAACCTCAAAGCCTACTTAAAATACACAGAAAACATTTTTAACAGGCTTGCCAATATTAACCAATAATTGAATTATTTATCATTAAGTCTTGCTTATCCAGATCAATCTCATTCCGGATTGAATTCAACATGGGAACGCGGATCGTAGGGAACGCGGATCGTATTGAGAGTGAGACTGGACTCAAATCGATTTCAGTTTCCCATGAAAACGCAGTGATTATAAATTTAGACCTGAAGGGAGCCATTAATGGAATCTCATTTATATTTATGAATAGCGATTCACTTTCATTTTCTGCTTTAAGGTATTTATAGTACTTGGGATATTATTTATTCACGCGAGAAAGTCTAGAGTGCAGTGGTGGTAGTAATACATGAGTGAAAATAAACAGTCAGAGCGACGTATGGTATTCACTGGCAGTATCAACCTAACGTAAAATGTGATAACTGCATGGGAAGTTAACACACTAACTACCGCTGATAAGGCAATAAGTGCTTCATGAGATATATGAGGTCATGCAGGAAATTATAATCTGCACTAATGCTGCTAATATTCAGCTAAATTTTCACTGAAAAAGTTCCCAGACATAAGCAATGCAAACGAATGAATCACAGGGAAGTTTGAATGTAGATATTTCCTGCTTGTGTACAAATGATTGTTGAGGAAGTATGTTTCTTAGAAGCAAATTACCTACCAGTCACGCGACTTTGGGACAGAGGTGAGGTTGCATTCGCAGATAGTTTGGAGTAATGCAGGGTTACCAAATTCCAAAATGAAAAAAAAAAAAAAAAAAAGCCCGGGCCCCCCCGAACATGGTTTACTCTAATGATAACTACACTAAAAGTATTGTTCATGTTTACTTTTTGGGGAAAAAGTTCTTTCAGCCTTTGAACTTTTCTGAGGAACTATTTCTACATTTAATACTGTCATAGAATTGGGGCACGTGACATTTATATAATTATATGAAACAGTCAGCAACTTTCCACACATTCTGTTGATAACCTCTCATTGACCAGTTAACATTTAATAAGGAAATATCCTTTCCATTGAACAATTTTCAACACTTCGGTGCATCTGTCTGAATGATTGTTCAAAGATCACACCACTTATGGGGAACAGTTTTTCCTAAAAACGTTTTTCTAATCCTAACGGTTCATAAACAGATAATTTCATCAAAGAGTGCGGTGTCGTATGGAACGATATTTCCCTCTCAAGTATAGCATACAATTTGAAACATTTTCGGGTTTAATTATTATGGGCTGTTTGGTCCAGGAGAGACTACTATATAATTTACACCAGTGAAAGAAGACCATTCTCATCAAATGAACGTTATCTCTGTATGCAGACTTGCAGGTAGTAGGCGCATCCCTTTTGTACTACTGTTCACTGATTATGGGTTATTTGAACCAGAAGTATACCACGTTTGTATACCAGCAAGAGCAGACTTGTTTTCAGAACAGGTATTTTCTTTTGTCATTTCACACAGTCTGTCCCAGTTTGACGCATCCCGTTGTGACCGAGTTGTAATGGTTGCTCTAATTGTCTGTACAAACATGAATAATATTTTCTAAGGAGAGATAAACGACCCAATCCCACCAATATGAAATCTGCTAAATTCATAACATATTATCTCTGAAATTATATACATTGGACTCAGGGTTGCCAACATTTAAAAGTAAAATTATCGTACCAGCCCCTCGGAATTATAGATCTGGATTTAAAATTATCGTAAATTATAAACCAAATGCTACAACAATAAAAACTTCAGTATAATATTTATGAAAATGTAATAATAATGATGTTTATTATATCCACTTACAATATTACAACTATAGCACTTGTGTTTCTCGCACTATTCATCTGAAAGTTCATCTTCCTCAACCGTTGTAGCATTGTGCAAATTTGTTGTTGAGATAAACCTTAACATTTTCTCTATGACTTGCAGATTTTCAGACCTACCACATTCTTTCATAAGCTGAGACGACAGAATAAGTTCATTTACCGTATCTAGTGCCAATCTATTTCTAACTTTGATTTTTACTAAACCCAGTAAAGAAAAAACTTTCACAAGAAGCGTTTCTCTGGGGCAACGAAATCACTGATAATGCAAAGGATGCTAGTTCTTTGAAATCAGTATTTCCACCAAGGTGACACGTGTTAAACAGCACTCCAGAAACTGTCAGGTTCAAGCATGTACTTTATTGCACACAGTATATCACTTATTCCGAGTTTTCTCCATTGATCATCAATTTTCTGAACAGTTTCTTCATTGAGATTATCAGACCTGGATAAAGATTTGCCGAAGGTGCATTATTATCGTTTGAAAGCATGTTACTTTAACCCTGTGATACTTGACGTTAGAAATGCTTTTATGTACGTTGGCAGTACTGCTTTTTGGGATACTGTCATCTGCAGTTTAGTGTAATGTCGGCCATGTTGAACTCTTGGGAACTGCCAATAAGCGGTGTCCCCCTTTAAGAGGTTTCCGTTATTAGCAAACGAGGCTGTAAGTCCTACATAAGGGGAGGGTAGTCACGTGAAGAAGAAGAAGAAGCAGAAGAAGAAGAAGAAGAAAAAGAAGAAGAAGTAGAAGAAGAATAACAACAAACCTAAGGAGAAATGTTCAACATCTTTATGTAACAAGGAGAGTATGTTCTACGGACCAACGCCAAACTTAAAGCAGATAAAGATATCAAACTACGAGTGGGGTGGATTGGGTTATTCCTTTATCTTCTTCGTGTTAGTTGAGATAAACATTTGCAGAAATTATTGCTTATTTCCTTGTAGCTACAAGGGGAATATAGCAGTAGGCTTTGAGCAATAGTCAAATCTTTTAAAACCCGCTCTCTTTGCACAGCTAAGATGTAGAAAAATGAATAATGATCTTCCATTTGACGAAAGTTAAAGTATTTCAAAAGTCACACAAATAACATGGAATATCTCCGAAGCGGTTCACTCCACAAAAAGTTATTTGGATATAAATTGTGTATTTTAGCAAGATGTTCATATTTTTGTATAGTACAATTTGGTCTAAAGGCGGCGCCGCGACCGAGCGGTTAGAGCATCTGTGGTGGACGAAGCGGCGTCAGGGGAGTTTTCTCCAGGTTCTCCGGTTTCCCCCGCACTCATTCCACCAATTGCTCCACTAATCACCTTTCCAATCATCGATTTCGCTTGCATTTCATATCATTCTGTTCTTCACTATCATACCTAGGGCTTGGCTGACTACCCGCTCCCAGGTGTTCACTCTGTCCAGTCCATAGGTTCCTGTGCTCCTCGACATGCGTCTGACCCTAGGCATTGGCTTGCAAGTCCTAGGGGGCGTAAGTCCTGCATAAAGGGAGGGCAATCAGGTAAAGAAGAAGAAAGAAGATTTGGTCTATCTCTTACGGTTTACCAGTTATGCAAAAGTCATCCAGAGTAAACAGGACTACATGGGATATAGTCAGAGAATTCAAAATATACTAGCAACTTTGGTTTTTAACCGACTTTTCGTTTTTGAGTTATGGTGTCCACAGACAGACAGACAGGCAGACAGGCAGACAGACAGACAATCAGTCAGACAGGCAGTCAGACAGTCAGACATACATACAGACAGACAGACAGACAGACAGATAGACAGACAGACAGACAGGCAGGCACGCACGGACGCATGCACGCACGCACACTCAGACCTTTTTCTAAAAATGTTTTTTTTTTTTAAATTCAGGGGGCGTTGTCATATAAATGCATTCCTCTATGCTTACAAACAGGTGGACAGGTGGATTATGGTGCGTTATGAGGAACTGCCGTTCCATACATTTTGTTTTATAAAATGCCTTCATTTCAGAGAAGCATTATAATATGGAAGTCGTTTCGATAAGTTTTGGACGTCAGCAGAAGCTGCTAGATGGCAGTTTTGCTGCATCTACCGGGCCGTTACCTAAATAACCGGGACGTTATGTATGTATTTCGCTATCTATAGGGCTCGGAAGCTCATGCCCTAAAAAACACTGAAATACGCATGCAAATATGCTCTTAAAACTTTAAAACCATTAAAATAGGCAATATAGGGGTTACAATATTGAAATATTATGCATTTATCAAAATCAAGAAAATGTGCAGTTATATGCACCATAAAATCATGTCCAAATAACTGAAAATGCCATAATTCGTGCCTACATGCAAAGCACCGAACTATTTGAAACTTCATCAACGACAGATACCAGATGGCAGCATAACGGTTTAGTTGGGCAGTTTTGGAAAAAATTAGCATAATGTAACATGTAACATGAAATATGATTAACGTTTTACATGTAATATGTGAAGTTTTAGTTCTCGAAAGAGTCCTAACCCTATATAAGTAAAGTTGTCATTATTTGCTAAATTATAACTGGGCATACCAATGCAAGCTGTCCTTAAATTATGTATATTGAAATGTATGTGTGCAATAAATGGTTCTACATGCATATTAAATTCGGTTTATCTTTCTTTTCCAATAGTATTTATGGAGAAGATATTTAGATAAACTTGAAAAGCAAAATGTTAACTAAATATCAACTTTAATCCTAATTGTTGGAGCCGTTTCCGTGATGAGACCTTTAATATCCTGGATTGTATGTTGAAATTGGCCCATTTACATAGACATTATGGCCAAAATAAGGTTTCGACTAATTGTGACTGTTACGCGTAGACTAAGCCAAGTCAACTTTTTTAGGTTTTCTGAAAGCTCTTGATGATACCTTTAATATCCTGACTTGTTTGTTGAAATTGGCCCATTTACATAGACATTATGGCCAAAATAAGGTTTCGACTAATTGTGACTGTTACGCGTAGACTAAGCCAAGTCAACTTTTTTAGGTTTTCTGAAAGCTATAGACGAGACCTTTAATTTCCTGGCTTGTCTATTTAAATTGGCCCATTAACAGAGAAATTATGGCCAAAATAAGGCTTCGTGTAATTGTGACTGTTACGCGTAAAATCGCGTTTTTTCAAGAATGACACCTACGTAGATAAACTTAATAAGCAAAACCCTGTCTGAATACAAAATTTGATCGAAATCGTTAGAGCCGTTTCCAAGTTACGCGGAATATATTTATATACAAGAATTGCTCGTTTAAATATATTTTATTTATTTATTTATTTATATATTAATTAATTAATTAATTAATTTATGTATGTATGTATGTATGTAGGTACGTACGTACGTACGTACGTACGTACGTACGTACGTACTTACTTACTTACTTACTTACTTACTTACTTACCTACTTACCTACTTACCTGCCTGCCTGCCTGCCTGCCTGCCTGCCTGCCTGCCTGCCTGCCTGCCTGCCTGCCTGCCTGCCTGCCTGCCTGCCTGCCTGCCTGCCTGCCTGCCTGCCTGCCTGCCTGCCTGCCTGCCTGCCTGCCTGCCTGCCTGCCTGCCTGCCTGCCTGCCTGCCTGCCTGCCTGCCTGCCTGCCTGCCTGCCTGCCTGCCTGCCTGCCTGCCTGCCTGCCTGCCTGCCTGCCTGCCTGCCTGCCTGCCTGCCTGCCTGCCTGCCTGCCTGCCTGCCTGCCTGCCTGCCTGCCTGCCTGCCTGCCTGCCTGCCTGCCTGCCTGCCTGCCTGCCTGCCTGCCTGCCTGCCTGCCTGCCTGCCTGCCTGCCTGCCTGCCTGCCTGCCTGCCTGCCTGCCTGCCTGCCTGCCTGCCTGCCTGCCTGCCTGCCTGCCTGCCTGCCTGCCTGCCTGCCTGCCTGCCTGCCTGCCTGCCTGCCTGCCTGCCTGCCTGCCTGCCTGCCTGCCTGCCTGCCTGCCTGCCTGCCTGCCTGCCTGCCTGCCTGCCTGCCTGCCTGCCTGCCTGCCTGCCTGCCTGCCTGCCTGCCTGCCTGCCTGCCTGCCTGCCTGCCTGCCTGCCTGCCTGCCTGCCTGCCTGCCTGCCTGCCTGCCTGCCTGCCTGCCTGCCTGCCTGCCTGCCTGCCTGCCTGCCTGCCTGCCTGCCTGCCTGCCTGCCTGCCTGCCTGCCTGCCTGCCTGCCTGCCTGCCTGCCTGCCTGCCTGCCTGCCTGCCTGCCTGCCTGCCTGCCTGCCTGCCTGCCTGCCTGCCTGCCTGCCTGCCTGCCTGCCTGCCTGCCTGCCTGCCTGCCTGCCTGCCTGCCTGCCTGCCTGCCTGCCTGCCTGCCTGCCTGCCTGCCTGCCTGCCTGCCTGCCTGCCTGCCTGCCTGCCTGCCTGCCTGCCTGCGTGCCTGCGTGCCTGCGTGCCTGCGTGCCTGCGTGCCTGCCTGCCTGCCTGCCTGCCTACCTGCCTACCTGCCTACCTACCTACCTACCTACCTACCTACTTACTTATTTATTTATTTGTTTGTTTATTTATTTATTTATTTATTAAAGAAGATAAATGGGAGCTTGTGTCGATTGGTGGTGGAGTGCTTCGAGTGTTAGTGATAACTAGGGCTAGGAAGTTCGTGCATTTGCATGTTTTTTTCATAGGGGTTAAAAACGTATGCTTTTACATTATGTGCACGAATTATGGAATTTTAAGTTATTTGGACGTGATTTTATGGTGCATATAACTGCATATTTTCTTGATTTTGATAAATGCATAATATTTCAATACTATAGCCTCTATACAGCATATTTTAATGATTTTTATGATTTTTTTCCACCTGGATAATATTTTTCATATTGGTAGTGTTGCATATGATGATGTAACAGTGTAACTCGCGAGGTGGCGAGAAGCAATGCTTAGTCATGTTGTTATGTAGTGAATCCCCTGTTTCCATCCGTTCATTATATGTTTGTGCGTGGAGAATAATCAGTGCGTTATCTGAGAGGTTTATATTAACAAAGATAAAGAGCAGGTCAACGTTTTGAGCAGCACGATTATAGCAACGCTTGCCTCTGCGTGGTCTTCAAACGTAACAGTGTTGTGAACTGGTTCCCTCCAAATTAAATTAGGCATATAAAATGTTAAAAAGTTCTTCAAATGCCGAAAATAAAACCAACTTATAGTGCTAGATTAATTAATTTACAGAAAGAGTTTTCGGGTGATTTAATATCTACCGATCATAGGCCACTGTTTTGTGGAGCGTCTGACAAAAATGTAGGGAGTGAGAAAAGATTTCAAATAGTTCAGTACATAGACACAGCAAAACATAAGGAGAATTTAATCAGAAAACTCGCAAACAAATAACCTGTTCTAAAACAATTAGTAGAGTGTTTAGGAAGTAGGGTTACTGAATTTTCCTATGACTTGTGCTAAGTATTTTAGCTGCTGATATTCCCTTGTTCAAAATTAATAATCCGATATTTAAAAACTTTCTTGCCAAGTGTACTCAGCAACATGTGCCTGAAGAAAGTACACTGCGTAAGACTTGTGTAGGGCATTGTTACAATAACATATTGTCAAATATACAAAATGAGTTAGCGGATCAGTTTGTGTGGTTGTCTGTTGATGAAACCTCTGATTTTGAACGCCGTTCTATTGCTAATATAATCGTGGGTGCTTTAAATAATGAACAAAAGACTACAGCTTATCTCCTTAATGTGTGCAAATTGTTGGCCACTGACAATGTAACTGTCCACAGTTTGTGATGGACCCTTTGAAATTACAATGCCCATGTGGAATCGAATACAACTGGTTGCTTTTATTTGCTACTGATGCAGGTCCCCTTATATGGTGAAATCAGGATAAACGCTGAAAGGTATTTTTCCTAACTTAATTTATATAACTTGTTAGGTACACGCTCTTCATCGAATTTCTGAGACAATACGCGATTCTTTCCCATTGGTAGATAGATTTGTGTCCAGTACAAAGAGAATTTTTGTTAAATCTCCTAAAAGAGTTAAGTTGTTTAGATCAACAGCATCTAATGTCGGACTTCCTCCTGCACCAGTGTTAACTCGATGGGGAACATGGGTCGATGCAGTTTTATATTATTCTGAGCACATAGAAATAATCGGAGAGGTTGTTAATTCATTGGACTCGAAAGATGCTTCATCAATAGAAACTGTGCAAAATATTATGTCAGACACTGGGTTAAAGAAGGATCTTAGTTTCATATCTGCCCATTTTTCTTTCTTACCAACAGCCATAACGGCATTGGAAGCTGTAGGATTTCCTTTGTATGAATCAGTTACTGTGCTTGAAGAAACAATATGTGATCTAAGTTCGGTTCCTGGTAGCACAGGATAAAAAGTGAAAGAGAAAGTGAATTATGTAATTTCAAAAAATTCTGGTTATAAACATGGGCGTCGCGAAGGGGGCGCAAGGGGGCGGGCCGCGGCCCCTCCCTGGAAGTTGGTCAACTTAATGTGCAATCAATTACTGACTATTAAACTACTATTTTAGAAGATCAATTTCTATTTAACACAAATTAACATGGTTATATGCAACGAATATTATAAATTTTGACAATAAAATAGTGAATTGATATTATCTGATTGCAAATTTCAAACATGTGCCCCCCCCCCTGGAAAAATGTCTGCCGACGCTCATGGTTATAAACAGATGTGTGATATTCGAGACATCCTTAAAAGAAAACCATCTGTCATACCAAGAGACTTGACTCTCTCTGTGAAACAGTTAACATCATTTAAATATGCCCCTAGAACATCTTGTGACGTGTAAAGAAGTTTTTCACGTTACAAAAGTGTTTTGCCAGACAATAGACGACGTTTTACTGTTGAAAATTTGTGTAGTGTTGGTTGTGAACTGCAATTTAGCAGTTAATACTAGCAAAGGGACATGAACTGTTCTAATGAAATAGTGCATATTTCTTGGCATACTTTAATGTTTTTATGAGCATATTTGCATGCATATTTCAGTGTTTTTAGGGCATGAACTTCCGAGCCCTAGTGATAACACCGGTGCCAAAGAACCTTTAACTGTGGTGGTAAATGCGTAAATATGTGGCAAAAGTGACAAGTGACAAACAGAAGTTCAGTGCGATTGATTTGGCACTCGTATTTGGAAATATGTGTTAAGCGTAAGTGTAGAAGTTAAACATTACAATTCATTTATTTTCGTGTGTGTGTGTGTGAGAGAGAGTGTGTGTGTGTGTGTGAGAGAGAGTGTGTGTGTGAGAGTGTGTGTGAGAGTGTGTGTGAGAGAGAGTGTGTGTGAGAGTGTGTGTGTGAGAGAGTGTGTGTGTGAGAGTGTGTGTGAGAGTGTGTGTGTGAGAGTGTGTGTGAGAGAGTGTGTGTGTGAGAGTGTGTGTGTGAGAGAGTGTGTGTGCGTGAGAGTGTGTGTGAGAGAGAGTGTGTGTGAGAGAGTGTGTGTGTGAGAGAGTGTGTGTGTGAGAGTGTGTGTGTGCGAGAGTGTGTGTGAGAGAGAGAGAGAGAGTGTGTGTGTGAGAGTGTGTGTGTGTGAGAGTGTGTGTGTGTGTGAGAGTGTGTGTGTGAGAGAGTGTGTGTGAGAGTGTGTGTGAGTGTGTGTGTGTGTGTGTGCGCGCGTGCGAGCGTGCGTGCATGTGTGTATGTATTTTGTTTTGTTTTGTTGTTATTAAGTGGAGGAAGAATCCATTTATGGAGGCACAGCGGGGACTGTAGGCTTTACCCGAAGGTATACCTACCAAAAAACGTTGACGAATGGCAGCACAAAGGTTTAGTTGGGCAGTTTTTGGAAGAAAAAATATTTGACTTTAGAAAAGGACACTCCACAGACTTGCAGTTTCTAAGACTGGCAGATGACGTCACAGAGCAATTTAACAATGGGTCTTCAACGCTGGCATTAGTTCTGGACGTAGAAGCCGCTTTCGACCGGTGCTGGCATATGGCTTCATTTACAAACTGCTGCACAATTTTCTAGAAAATCGGCGCTTCTACGTCCGAGGGGGCCGCTCCTCCCGGTAGATAGTCAATAAGGCTGGCCTTCCATAAGGGGCGATCATTTCCTCCTTTTTTGTATATACTTTTCACCAACGACCTTCCCGTAGATATCAGACGTAAAGTCATATACCGACGACACTGCAGTTTACAACCACCACAAAAATCCTCATTTCGGCCTTTGCAGAAATGCAGCAGTGTGTGGACCGCTTCCTCCCATGGCTTCATGATTGGGAAATCAAAATTAACCCAAACAAATGCAATTTTTCAAAGTGGAATCACACTTTGGCAATGGACCTAACGGTCGGTGGTCAAGTACTACACTGCCATCAGTAAGTCAATTACCTAGGCGTCTTCATGAACCGTACCATGTGCTGGTTCACTTAGCTAAAAAATACCGCCAAAGAAGGCAGGCAGCGATTAAAGTTATGCCGCCCCTCTTCCGCAGCAAAAAGATGAACTTAAAATCTAAACTTACTATGCACAAATCTTTCATTCTTTCGGTGGGCCTGTATGTTTGTGTGGTTTGTGCCAACGTCTCCGCCACGTCCATTGAACAAATCCAAACCATCCAAAACCTTTCCCTCTGTAAAATCCTCTCCACTCCCTTCCGTACCTGCAACCAATAAGCCAACCTAGTGTTATGCAAGAGGTGTTGAGGAGACTCTCCTCCATTTGGGTATGAATTAAGAGACACCAGAATGCCACAATATATATTTATTGGCAAAGGCGAGCCGAAACACCGCAAACAAACACACACATGTGTGTGTGTGTGTGCGCGCACGTGTGTGTAATAATAAAAAAAGAACTCAGTTTCTTAATTCCTAGTGACAATCTCTAATAAAACTGTTCTTAGGTGGTCACTGAATGGGTTTTGTAGAAACCAGGTCTATCCAAAAAATATCTATAATTGTAAACCTATGGAAATTGTAGCCTGTAAGCTGAGGCCCATGTGCTGGCATTAGACAAAAAAACCTTTATGAATAAACAAATGTGAATCTGATACATAAATTTTACTTTACTTTACAGCAGAATTTGACTGAGGAAGTCTGAAACTCATTAAATTAGTATAGTTTATTTGTTGGTTGAAGTTTGAATCACTTGTCAACAGTGGTCACACAGCACATGACACTACGACACTGAGATGGTTGCGTTACTTATGTTTAATAATTTTACCATTTAAATAGGGTTACTGTTTACTGATATATATGTTTCACTTGACAGTGTGAAGCAGCATTTTTATGTATGATGATGTAATGACGCTTAGCTTGCCACATATTGGTGTGACACATGTAGCAGTATTTTAAATGACTTTTAACAAGACTCACGTTGTGTGAGATATGAAGTGGTATTTTTATAGAATACATTGAAGCTAGTAAATGGCATTGAGGTGCAGTTTTATAATTGCTTTAAATATTGGTCACAGCTTAGCATCAGTCAGAAAGCTAGGTGACTCTTCTTCTTATACCTTGGGGTGCAGTAGATTGTTATTTATTTTTGCCTAAATTATTCATCTTGTATCGTTTTTAATGTTTCATTTCTCCTTATTTCAGATTAACACTCAAAATAAAACACTTAATCACAGTTCGTAAGCAAAATTTTCTGTCCTTTGTCAATGATTTAATAAGTCCATGAAAACACAATCTGCACTCTGCATTATTTCTCACATTGCTGCTTTTGTAATTACATGTGTTTTATATTTGAACTATATTTTAATCTTATCCTTAATTATTACAGTATATAATATTATCAATCGTTGCATTCTAGATGCCTCTGTTTTGTCTGTTATTATTTTTGAGGGCTTAGGAAGAAGCTGTTTGAAGTGAAATCCCAGTGGTGTCGAAGTAGCGAGTCTGTCTCACAACAAGAGGTTTGAGTTTGAATTTTGGGCAGGGTGTGTTAACCGAGTAAGTGTTTTCCCTTATCCTTAAAAGATAAACTTGGGGTTATGGAAATCTATGGACATTTGTCTCATTTGAGTATCATTTCACCCATTTCGTTCTCTGAACTCTGAACTGAAAGATAAATTCCAGGTAAACAAGAGCAATGCTTGCTATAAATAAATATGTTACAGTGGCAGATGAACATTTGCACTTCTTTTTTTCTTTAACTATGTCCATTTTGGATTTAAAATCCTTTAACCAATTCGTCATATCAGGTAATGAATGAAATAGGTGAAATAATGCCGGGGTCCATAGAACTTAAAGTTACCAACATTCACCTTTCAAGTTGAGGGAAGACCAAGCAAGAAACCTCAACCAGGTAACTCACCCTGCTGAGATTCATATTTGGCATCCCTTAAATCCAAGGTAGACATGCTACCCCCATGTGACAGAAATGGGCTTTCCAGAAATTATTGCTAATTGTCTTGTAGGTGCTTATGTGGGAATACAGTAGTGATAATCAAGTCTTGTAAGACCTGCTTACTATGTGAAGGCTTTCAAACCCATTCTCTTTAAATGTCCAAGAGTTAAAAAATGAATAATATATTCCTATTTGAGAAAACTACTAGTACTGGAAAATACAAACAAATAACTAAAAATATCTAGGAAGTGGCTCAATCACAAAACAAGTATTTGACACAAATTATGTGCTTTAACTAGACCTACATTTCTTACATTTCTTGTGTAGTAAGATTTTGTCTATCTCTTTTCTTTACCACTTATGCAAAATTCATCCAGAGTGAAATATAAGGATTTTCGCAAAAGCCAAGATATACATTTCATCTGTCATAAAAATATCTTACACATAGGGTATTTTAATTAAGCTTGTTAGAGCCATTTTTGATAAAATTAAAATTTTTAACAAACATTTCTGTGCAAATGGTAGTCAGTGTGGGGAATTTTCTTGAAAATATTTGTGTTGCATCCTTCGAAGATAGGTACTGAATTTAACTACCACATTTGATATGTAACTGACTTTTCATTTGTGTTATGCTCTCTCTCACTCACACACATACAGAACTGTTTCTAAAAATGCTTCTTTTTTATGCAGGAATCTCAAAACGTGTATTTACAGTGAAATCTTGTATCAGATTTTAGGGTAGAAAGCAATCGCTTCCCTAGTTTTTTACAAACTTTTCTTACAAATGCTTATTGCTCTCTCTAGTTTGTGTTAGTTGAGATAAACATTTTTAGAAATTATCTTCTTGTTAATTTTCTTGTAAGTGCAAGGGGAATAAGAGAATATCATAGCCTTTAAGTGATAAGCCAAATTGGAAAATTCAAACAAATAGCAGAGAATATCTCCGAAATGGTTCACTTCACAAAAAATCTGATGTGTTGCAGTCACATGACTTTCTCTACTCTTGTACTAACCATCCTTACAAACTCTTATTCCTATATCTTCTTCGTGTTAGTTGAGATAAATATTTGTACAAATGATCTTATTGCTTATTTCCTTGTAGGTGCAAGGGGAATATTAGAATACAGTAGGCTTTGAGAGATAGTCACATATTTTAAAGCTTTGAGATCTCATTCTCTTTGCATGATTAACATATAAAAAATGAAAACGATGTTCCATTTCACAAAAGTTTTAAGTTTTCCGAAACTGACACACATAACGAGAAATATCTCCAAAATGGTTCACTCTACAAAAAATTTATTCAGACAGAAATTGTGTGTTTTAGTGAGATCTACATTTTTTGTATAGTAAGATTTTGTCTATCTCTTACAGCTTACGAGTTATTCAAAAGCCATTCACAGTAAACAGGATTACATAGGCTATAGCCAGAAAATTCAAAATATACATTTAATTTGTCATACAAATATCTTAAACATATGACATTTTAATAAAAATCGTTAGAGCCATTTTCAAGAAAAAAATTTTCCAAAATTTTTCCATGTAAAGGGTAGTTTAAGGTGGGGCTATTTTCTTCAAAATCTTTATGTCCCACCCTTGAAAGACATTAAACTTAAATACCAACTTTGGTTTTTAACCGACTTTTCGTTTTTGAGTTATGTTGTCCACAGACTGATGGATACAGACACACAGACTGACAAATAGAAACAGACTGACACACACACACACTTTTCTCTAAAAATGATTTTTTTTTATTCAGGGGGTCTCAAAACATATATTTCCGGTGAAATCTTGACATCAAATTTTTGGGTGGAATACAATACTTCCTTCTACTTACCAGTAAAGAAAATAAAAATATATTTGACATAAATTGTGTGGTTTAATGTGTTTTGCCCATCGGTTGCAGTTTACCAGTAATGCAAAAGTCATTCATAATGAAGAGGGCTTCTGGGGACATTCCCAGAAACTTAAAGAAGCATTTCATTTGTCATAAAAATATATTGATATTTTAATCAAAATCATTAGAGTAATTTTTGATAAAATCAAAAGTTTTGAACAACATTCCACAATAGGGTTAGTCTAGTGTGAGGAAATTTTCCTGGAAATCTTCATGTCACATCTTTGAGAGATGTTGAATTTAAGTACCAAGTTTGGTATTTAACCAAAGTTTTGTTTTTCAGTTAAGCTGCTCACAGATGGATGCTCACACAGATGCATAGGGTAGAGAGGGATTATATGGATAATTTCACACCTCTACAGAGGTGCTTGCAAGTATTAATACACAGCATTGTAAAAAAATGTCTACCACTTAATTCACAATTGAGATATTTGATTTACATCCTAAATTTACAAATTGAAAAAAATGTGGGGCAAATTGGATGTATTGTGGGGGATGTATGGGTAATACTAAATAAACTTGAAATTTCATGTATAATGCAAGTTTTACTTCAAATCTAGATAATTACCTTCAAATAATAAACAGTGATACATAATTATGAACATGAAATATATAGAAAAGACAATTTGTTTCTTGTATTGAAATGTTTAGACACTGACCATATTTAAATTCAGGGGCATAACTTAAATGGATGTGGGTGATATGTTGCATACCCTGCCAGTTCTCCATAGTTAACTTTTCCTATTATCTATATACTAGTCCAATTGGCATAATGCTTGCTGAGGAGTATGTTTCAAACAGTAGTCTGCTATAAATTAGATTCTTGGTGTATCACACCAAGCATTGAAACAGAGCGGCTGGTTGTACTTGACTCATGCCAGTCACATCAAACAATGTGCATGCACAGTGGATGCAGTGCAGAAAAGTGCATCTCGCTTGTTAATGTTAATGAGGTTTAAAGCTAAGTTTTTCAGTATTTTGTTTGGCAGTGAAGGTCAATTTCATAATTTTAACTTCTTCTGTGCATATCAGAGTACAACAAGCAGCATTTTTAACAGAAATATTTGTAAACATGTAAGAGAGAAATACACCACGAAACTGAAGGCAGGGTATGCACCTTGGTCATGTGCATCCACGTGGTTTCCCACAAGGAAAACATGTGTTGTTGCATTTCCTGGAAACCTAGTGCTCTAAATATGGAATCTGAATGCTTATAAACAACAAACTGAGCATGCAGAAAAAAATAGTGGGAGTGATTGTTCTGTAACTTTAATATTTACCAGTTGGTCAATTATAAAGTTCTATAAAAAACTATGAAACTTGTGAAAAAAACTATTTTTTCAGAGCTAATAAGTTTTATTTAATAAACCAAAGCATTATAAAAATTTCTGTTCCCAATATTTTTTGAGAGTACTTATCTATAATAGAAGAATACTTAAAATTTTGAAATCTTCATCGTGTGGAGCATTTTAGGTGTGCTGCCAAAATAATAGCTAGAAAAGATAATGAATTTAAAGGTGTTCAAGATATTAAAATGAACATTTAAATATACACTATTCCTTATATGTATTATATCTGATATGAGTTGGAACAAAACCTGCTAATAATTGTAGAATTTAGTAATTTCACTTATGCAAACCAATCATGACTGCTTAGCAAGTCATATCTACAGAATTGGTATCTCAGCCTCACCAATATGTGTCCTGTGTAACGATCCAGCAGAAATGAATGAAGAACACTTGAAGACCTGTGAAGCATTAAGATCAGAAGAAACTACAGTTCAAAAGTATTGGAAAGCACGAATGCTAATGGCTTCATTGCCAGATGCAAGGCACTAGAAAACAACAACAACAACAACAACAACAACAACAACAAACAACAACAACAACAACAACAACTTATGCAAACCCTTAGCATGAGTTCAAAGTGCATACCCAAGTCCACACACCATGCTACAGCACTGCTTAAATTGCTATATTCCTTCTGCTCCAACACAACACTTGTGGTAGCATGTTTTGCAACTTTGACTCCTTATTTCCAGTCATCTCCACTACTCTCAGATCTAAGGTGTCCTACCTGATTGTCATTGAGTTCTTCCTTCATTAGCTTTCTTACCCACATCTTCTTGCTAGTGCTCGATTCTGCATCATTGTTTTCTTCTTGTCCAAGATCCTCTTTACTGTCAGCTTTCATCTCATATTTCTTTTAAATACTTAATATTTTCAGAAGATGTGGTGTGATACACCTTAGGTTGGCACATTTACCTTTCTTTGCAGGCACCTTTTTTGGGCTTGGAAGTGCCACTTTTACAGGTGAAGTGCAATGTGTGCTGGGAGCCGGAGATGAGTTTGTCTGTTGTCGTTCTGCAAAAATGTTGTCCTCAGCAGATTGGTTGTGGTAAGGAACATCAAACAATCATCATTAATCCTGCAAAACATTATAGAATTTACCTAGCGATACACAATCCAAATTTTCCTAACAAATGATGATTTGGTTATAGTTCAAATGTCAAATTCTAGAATGTGCCTTAAGTCAGGCTATCAACTGCTAACACACCTGTGAACCACTTACAAGTTACAGCCAGTCCTCTACATTGCCACAGGTTCTTTAAAAGCTTAAGTAAATGAAGTGAAGTATTATAAGCTACTAATCAATATTGAGTTTGCTATGTATCTACCTTCCACAATAAAAATATTTCCAAAGATATCGGGTATCTTTTAAAGCTAGTCACTCTATGAAGGCTTTGAAATTCTGTTCTCTTTACATGGCCAAGAGTTAAAAAGTGAATAATGACATTCCATTTGAGAAAAGTACAAGTATTGCAAAACTCACGCGTATAACAAGGTATATCTCTGAAATAGTTCACTCTGCAAAAAAGATCATTTGGATGTAGTTTTGTGTTTTAATGAGATCTACATTAAGCTTAAATACCAACTTTGGTTTTTAACTGACTTTTCACTTTTGAGATATACTGTTCACAGACTGACACACAGACAGACTACAGACATTTTTCTAAAAAATGTTTTTTTTTTGACTTAGGGAGCCTCAAAACATATTTCTGGTAAAACCCAGACATCAAATTGTTGGATTGAATACAATACTTCCCCTGTTTAGTATACGTAGTACTGAAACTAAAAAGGGCTCAAATCTAGATTCTTTGTTTAAAGTGTGATCACTTTTATCTCCTTGATTTGGCTCTTAATTGGATCAGTTGGATGGCTCAGTTGGTTAGGTGCTGGCCAAGTGATCCTAAGGTCATGGGTTCAAAACTGGTCCAGACTGAGGGTTTTTAACAGTACTTGAAAGCAATAGCCCCATCTCTGTAAATTTACTGGCATTCAGAAGAATTCCTGTGAAACAAAATTTATGCACACCAGCAGCGCTAATATGATCCTGGCAATTAACAGATCGCTAACAAACAAAATATTTGAAATAATTGCTTCAATGTTACACTTACAATCACCTTTACATCTACTGGAATTATATTTACTTGCACAGTGAAATACTGTTTTTAAAGGGGCTAGTTTTCCTTCATATACCCACGTTTGACAAACTTGAAATGATTATGATAATTTTTATTCCAGTGTTATAACAGCTGTCCCTGTCTTCTGGTACCCAAATGCCACTCTTCTCTATCCTCCCACATTTCATCTCTGGGTTTCATTGCTGTTATTACTCCTTCCAGCCAGGCCAAGTTTGTTACCTCGTACGACAAGGTGATGATGACAATGGTAGTAGAATGAAAGGACCTACAGCTGTTATACAGTGAACTCCAAACTATGGTGGGCCTTGGGGATACTTCACATATGCTAGTCGGTGACAGCTAAGAATGCACTTGTTGTGAAATGTATTTATAGCATGATTAGACAAGACAGGCCTAGCTTCGTTCGCAGGTGAGTGCAACTTGCTCTTGCAGTCAGAGGTGGAGACTTGGATAACTTAAAATCACTACCCTTGAGCTGGCAATCGAAGTACAACACTCAGTATGAGAGCTACAGATGAAACTACTGAGCTATCCTGGCTTTGTATTTTGTTAAAATACTGTTACTATTCACTTGTTTCTTGTGATACCTTGAAAGAGTTAGGAATTTTGTAGCCAGTATATTATTATAGAGACCCTCTTTTAAACACAAGACTACAATACCCTATATTCAGGCCACCAGGAACCGAAATGGAGACAATATACATAGATCTCACCAAATCCTTGTTAGAACTGACAAGATCAAGGATCACTGATGGCCTCTAGGACTCTGCCTGGGTTGTGTAACGTGCCAGTGTAGGCAGGCATGAGCACTTGGGCAACAAGAAGTGGGCCCACCCCACCATAAAAAGGGGAAAAAAGAAAAGAACAAGGAAGAAAATGCTGCAAGACTAAGAGGGTTATGTTGAAAGATTTTAGCAGAGATTCAGAAAAACATTTTATTTAGAATATAAGTATTACAGCTTTTCAAAATACTCTCCCTGAGCACTTATACATTTCTCCATCCTTTGGAACCCCTCAAAAAATGTCTTAGTCCAAGCTTCTTTAGGGATGTCAGTGTACTGTTGTATGCAGCAATGAATTCTTCATCGGATAAAAACTGCTGCCCACAAATTTTTTCTTTTGTCTTTGGGAACAGGAAGAAGTCACATGGGGACAAGTGTGGCTAACGAAAAAGGCAAGCTGTGGTGCAAATCGGAGTGATGTATTAATGGTAGTCTGATACATGACTAACATTGTGTACCATCATGATAGAACTATAACTTTTGTAGGAATTCAACAAGCAGTTTCTTTGGTTATTTAGAATATGGATGTATTAGGTGATTGTGGTTTTAGTTCATTGGGCCATTACTGGACTAGGAGAATTATGTCACTGCAGTTTGTGCCGTGACCTGTCTTTTTCATTAGCCATGGCCCAGGTCAGGTGCGGCAAGATTCGCACCTTTTCTTTCTCCAAAAAATGAACTGCTCTGAACTGTGTGCTGAGGCATTGTCTTGATGTAGAAGAAGGTGGCCACTCTTTGACTTTGGGCACTGTGACCTCCTGTGGTGATGACTTTCAGCAGATATTCCACCACTCAGCATTAACTGTATGACGTGTGTCCAAGATCACAGAAGTGAGATGGCCCATTTAGATAAAGAAAGTGACTATCATCTTCTTTCCAGAATTCCTACTTCTCAGAACTTTTGTGGGTGCTTGCTCACCTGGAAAGCACCATACTGAGGACTGCCTCTTTGTTTCAGTGTCATAATAGCAGACCCATGTTTCCTCACCCGTGATTATATTGTGTCTTTGCACCATTCTTTATCAAATTTCCCAAGAATAAAATGACACCAATCCACTCTTGCATTTTTTTGGATTGTCAGGGAATATGGTATCCAAAGGGCACAATTCTTAATTAGGCCTAAATTATCATTAATGATGGTCTGTGCCGCAGTTGATCCAATATTTAGGGCCCATTCAGTGTCACAAAATATATGATCATCTTTATTTTCCTCACAGCATCAATGTTTTTTTGGGTCCTGCTGTTGCTGGGTGACCAGAATGAGGTTCATCTTCAAGAAACTCCCGACCCCTTGAAAATTTACACAACCAATTTCCCAATGGTGGCTCTAGAAGGGGAAGACTCACCAAAAACATGTAGTAGAAAAGAGTAGCATTCTTCTGATTTAACTGCTTTTTGTAGTACTAATATATCACTGCGTGAAAATTGGGGCATGATAGATCCATATTGCGCTACAACAATGACTATACATTCACTGACTATTTGCGGTGTTATGTGAAATCCTTTGGTGGGGGAGCCGTTGTGCACTGTTGACCTTCAAGCTCAAAAAGCATGATCACTAGAGCCCGCATTTTTATGTAATTACATATTTTAAATCCTGCATAATATTTCAATGAGAAGTAAAAATGTGGGCAAATTACGTTATTTGGGACTCCCTTACAAATTTTTATTTTGCATTTTTTTTTTACATATTTTGCACATTTCTACATATTTTAACAAGTTACATAAAACGTACATATTTTCTGGGTTTTCTTACAATTTTATTATTTTTTAAAAAAATATTGTAGTCACATTATAAACTGCTGTTTACACAAGTTTTGCTGAAAGAATGCAACAAAAATCAATCTGCAAAATAGGATGCAAGTTAAATTAAGAATGTGATAATAACCACCTCGCCTCGTTCTGATTGTTGTCCATTTGCCACTTGATAATGTTGACCTCCAGTGTCACGTTTCTCGTAGCACTTTGGGCATTTACAAGGACTGGAGAAATTGATTATTACCATTGTCGTGGTAGTCGGCATCTTGTAATATAATAGCTGCGGGGAAACAAAGTGAGCCACTGGACAACCATCAATATAGTGAGGCGATAATATTGCAGTTATAGTGCTTTTCAAATGGGAAGGGTTCTGATCTGCAACCAATGAGATACATTTACATGCACAGCGTTGCAAGCTCATTATCCCCATTCTTCATATTTCTTGGCACACGTCAAGCCCCACTTAAGGGGAAAGCAATATGACAACACAGCAGGACTCCGATTGGTTACAGGCCTGGAGATGCTCAAGGACAAACTCCTTCCCATTTGAAAAGTACAATAGTTTCTTGCAAGTCTTAGTAAAATGGCACCAGTTGTGTACTCGCTATCCTGCAAGTTGAATTCATAGGTGAAATTAGATAGTGCCTTTACAACCAACGGAAAAGTAGTAGTCTGTCAAGCATGCGACAGAAAAATTGGCTGTTCCATGAAATCTCAATTGGAACAACATATCAAAAGTGCTCTTCACATACACAACAAACACCTACAATCTTCTAGAAAGCAAGTTATGTTGACACAAATGCACCAAGAACCATCTGGAAATGATCTTTTTTAAAGACCTGTGCAGTGCAATGGTTGCAGCTAATATTCCGTGACTAAATTTCAAATTCCTCACTTTCGTTCCTTTCTAGGAAAACATTGCAAGAAAGTTATTCCTGACGAATCTACTCTGAGGAAAAAGTATCTTCATGTGTGTTATGGAGAAGCAGTTGCTCATATACAGAATGAAATTGGAGACCCCTGTATTTGGTTTACCACCAATGAAACTACAGATGACATAGGTCGGTAGGTACATAGCAAATTTAGTAGTAGAAAAACTAGATTCCGGAAGTCCAGCAAAACCATTCTAATCTGTTAGAACAAACAAATCATTCTACAATTGCAAGATTCGTAAATGATGGAATGAAGATTCAGAGGGTGTGTGTGTGAGGAAAAGGGTTTTAATTGTGTATTCAGATGCTGCAGAGTACATTATTAAAGCTGCTACTGCCCTTAAAGTTTTCTACCCGAATGTATTTCACTTCACCTGCTTGCATGCTTGCTGCATGCATTGCAACGTGTTACTAAAGTTGTTGTTTTCTAGTGCCTTGCATCTGGCAATGAAGCCATTAGCATTCGTGCTTTCCAATACTTTTGAACTGTAGTTTCTTCTGATCTTAATGCTTCACAGGTCTTCATTCATTTCTGCTGGATCGTTACACAGGACACATATTGGTGAGGCTGAGATACCTATTCTGTAGAGATGACTTGCTAAGCAGTCGTGATTTGTCAATAGTCGGAAGGCTGCAACCGCTGTTTTCCTTGGTCTCTGGGGGATTCTATCTGGGTTGGAAAGTAGTGTAATCCATTTTTTATCTTTGGCATTTGTTTCTATGAATATTCTGTATTCCTACGGTGAATAAAACTACTACTACTACTACTACTACTACTACTAGAAGACCTATTAAACTCATCAACAATGGAATTAATATTTAATTCAAATGATCCACCCACTTACCTTCATTATAATGGTTCAGGTGCAAATCCTGATCTTCTGGTGGTGTCATCGGACATAATTGACAATACAAAAAGAGAAATAATAGAAGACCCAGGTTCAGGCCACAGAATCGTGTTACTAAAGTTGTTGTTTTCTAGTGCCTTGCATCTGGCAATGAAGTCATTAGCATTCGTGCTTTCCAATACTTTTGAACTGTAGTTTCTTCTGATCTTAATGCTTCACAGGTCTTCAAGTGTTCTTCATTCATTTCTGCTGGATCGTTACACAGGACACATATTGGTGAGGCTGAGATACCAATTCTGTAGAGATGACTTGCTAAGCAGTCATGATTTGTCAATAGTCGGAAGGCTGCAACAGCTGTTTTCCTTGGTCTCTGGGGGATTATATCTGGATTGGAAAGTAGTGTAATCCATTTTTTATCTTTGGCATTTGTTTCTATTTCTTGTAGATATGAATGACAAAAATTTTTAATGATCAAGCGTTTTATTGAGGAATATGAGAAATTGAATTTAGACTTTTGTTTTATTGTTGTGCCTTTCTTTGCAAGTGAGTCTGCAGCTTCGTTCCCCATGACTCCACAGTGTGCTGGAATCCATTGGAGATGAACAGTCTTATTAACCTTTTGGAGTTGTGTTAACATTTTGTAGCATTCTCTAATTTTTGTTGACTTCTTTGTAGTATTTGAACATATTCCCTGAATTGCAGCTTTAGAATCTGAAAGAATTACTGCCTTGTTAAATTTATTTAAGGGAAGATTTAATAATTGTCGGAGAGCAATGTATATAGCCTCTATTTCTCCATCATAATTTGTTGTGTCTCTGCCAACAGAATGATAAAAGGAAAACTGTGAACACGTAACTCCAGCTCCAGTAAGGTTTTCCTTTGAGGATCCATCAGCATATATGTGCAGCCATTCTTCTGTGGGATACCTAGTATTGATTGTTTCCAGAGCTAGAAGTTTTTGTATTTCTTTTGGTGTGTCTGATTTACTTATTTCCTCTATTAATTCCAAATTGAAGGTAGGTTGCAATAATTCCAATGGATTTTCTCTTATAAGTAGATTTTCTCTGGTGTTAGGAATGTTCAATTTGGATTTAATCTGTGTTACCTTTTCTAGGAAACTACTATGAGTTTTAAGGATTGAAGGGGGGAGGTTCTCTTCTCTCCATTTAGAGTTTGGCAGTCGTAACATTTTCTCGTGTTGGAGCAATGCTTGTTCTTCTATTTTTGTTGTTATTGATGGGGTCCGTGTTAAGGCAAGCATGGCATCAATAGGTGTGGATTTAACTGCTCCAGTGATTAGGCGAAGAGCCTGATTTTGTATTTGTTCAAGTTTATTGATGTTAGCATTTGCTGCTATTATTAAAGCTTCAGAACAGTACAAGAGGTTTGGTTTAATATACATTTTGTATGTCGTGTTAAGGACTCTCCTTGAGCAGCCCCATTTAGCACCAGCTAACCTTTTCAGGATTTGCAATTTCTTTTCAACCTTTTCTGAGATGTTTGTTATATGTTTTTTCCAACTTAGCTTTCTGTCGAAAGTGATGCCTAAGTATTTGGCATCATCAACTGCTTTGAGTGGTTTACCATTATAATTTATGCTAATATTAACTGGTTTGTATTTTAGTGTAAATAATTCATAATTTGTTTTTTCCACATTGATAGTCATGAGGTTTTTGGAGCTCCATTCATGTACTTTGTTTAGGGCTGTTTCTATTCTGTCTTTAATTAATTCAGGTTTTTTTGAAGAGCCTGAAGTCCAAATGACTACATCGTCAGCAAATAAAGCAATTTTGGTTTCTAAAGTTTTTATTATTGATGGAAGGTCATTTATATATATGTTAAAGAGTGTTGTGCTCAGAACAGCACCTTGTGGAAGTCCTCGGTGTGTTTGTTTATATTTGGAAATGTATGTATTATATTTTGTGGCACAAAATCTTTGTGAAATAAACTGAGTTATCCACTTAAGCATGTTACTTTTCACACCTATTGATTGCAACTTCTCAACTAATTTATTTCTCCAGACTGAGTCATATGCTGATTTAAAATCAATGAATACTGCCAAGGTATCCTCCTTTCTATTGAAAGCTTCCTTGATGTCTTGGCTTAGTAGGATATATTTTCACTTGTACTATGATTCTGTCTGAAGCCGGTCTGTGAACTATTAATTAAGCTGTAATATTCTAGAAACCAGTTAAGTCTAGATGCCACCATTCTTTCCATCACTTTTGCAATAACACTGGTCAAAGATATTGGTCTGAAACTATTAATATTGTTTGAGGGTTTGTTTTTCTTTAAAATCGGGATGATAATGGCTTTTTTCCAGTCGGAAGGTACAGTCATTCTCCAACACGTGTTATACAGTTTAAGTAGGATTTCTTTTCCTTTCCTGCCAAGGTGTTTTATAAACTCTGGGTGGATCTTGTCAGGTCCAGGAGATTTTTTGTTCTGTAATTGTTCTATTGCTAAATCCAGTTCTGTTTCATTAAAATCCTGAATAAAAATATCATTTCGTATACCTTTTGGCTTACTAGTTTCTCTGATAGTTTTTTGGATAGCCTTATCTTGTTTTTTATACGCTTGGGGTATTCTTTGTGATTGAGCATAAAACTTGTTAAGGGATTCTGCTATTTCCCTATCTGTAGTTAAGCTTTTGTTATTATATTTTAATGGTTCAGTTGTATTTTTTGATAATTTTGTTTTATTAAGGAATTTGTATATTTTATTTCCATCTTTCCTATAGTCCATATGTTCTACAAAATTTGTGAAACTGGCCCTTTTTGCTGTAATTAATTCTTTCTTAAAAATGGCTGCTTTTCTTCTCCAGTTTTGTACATCTTCTGGACACTTGGTTCTTTCGGCTTTGACTCTTGCTATATTTCTTTCGTGTTTTAACTTAGATAAAGATGGAGACCAAAAGTAGCTATATTTCTTTAACTTTCCTTTGGGGATATGTGTTTTGGCTGCTGTCAATAATATTTCACAAATTTTTTTATTCATTTCATCTGTTGACTTGAACTCTGATTCTAACAGTATATTACACTTCCCTTCTATCTCATTTTGGAAACTGGACCAATCTGCTTTTTTAAAATTCCAAGAAGTTTTAACTTTTGGTTTGTTACTTTTATTTATTAGACCTCTTATGGAGTTTATGGTGATTCTGTGGCCTGAACCTGGGTCTTCTATTATTTCTCTTTTTGTATTGTCAATTATGTCAGATGACACCATCAGAAGGTCAGGATTTGTACCCGAACCATTATAATGAAGGTAAGTGGGTGGATCATTTGGATTAAATATTAATTCCATTGTTGACGAGTTTAATAGGTCTTCTATGACTCTTCCTGCTGAATTTATATCTCTGTAGCCCCACCTAGGGGAGTGTGCATTAAAATCACCTATTAAAATACTTTTGGGTTCTATGGGAATAGAATTTAGATCTAGTGTATTGTCTGGAGGATTGTAGATACTGTAAATTCTATAGTGGTAGTTACTTTTCCATACTTCAATTTTAACTATTTCTGATTTATCTTGTTCTTCCATTGTTTTTTGGATTTGGATAGTAGCTTTCATATTTCTTTTAATTCCTGTAAGAATACCACTTGCTATTTGACGAGCCTTTGGAAGTATATGTGTAGTGTACTGATCCATTTCAAAGTATATTTCCTGTTCTTGTGATATATTGGCTTCTTGTACTGTGAAGACATCTATATCTTGGTCTTTTAATATTTTCATTAGCTCTTGTTTTTTAGGCTGGGACATGCCTCCTGCATTCCATTGCAGAATTCTTAAAGTATTGGAATTGTTGTGATGAAATTTGCCTAAAGATGTCCCCACCCGGAGATCCGATTGGGGGACAGTTTTAACTCCGGAATGTTTATCTTTAGGACTCATATTCATGTATGTGGCTTTCATGTAACTGTTTTCTTAACGGGCACCAGTTTTACAATGTGGCAGTTACATCACCCGACTTAAACCCCCATTTTGCAAGGGGGACCACACCTATCGTTGGTCAACGGGTCCATCGGACCCGTAGTAGTAAGTAGTAATTTTCCCTGTGTGTGAATAAGTTGATATCAGCAACAAAAAAGGTCTTCGTAAATGCACTGCACAGAATTCAGTGCTATAAAAATCATCTCCAACATGTTCCTTTGCATCCTGAGCCAGTACTTAGAAGATGGGGTACATGGTTAGGAGCTGTAAACTTCTATTGTGAACATTTTGAAGGAGTTCAGCCAGTGGTGAACAGGTTCTCTTCAGAAGTAGCTGTTTTCATACGTGAATCTCAAGACATTTTTAAAGATCCGAAGGTGGCAACCTCCTGTGCTTACATCAAAGCAAGCTTAGTGTAGTTGCAGATGTAGGTGAAAAATTCAAAGCTGTGCTAAACAGGAATCCAGGGTACTCCACACTTATATCCGTGTCTAAAGTGCTAAATGGTGACAATGTCAATTTACCAAAACATTTCTCTGCAAGTCAGATTCCTATGCTAAAATATGCTCCTGTTACTTCGTGTGACATGGAGAGAAGCTTTTCTGTTTATAAGAGCATTTTATCAGATGGGAGACAAGCAATGTCCCCTGAAAACATGGAAAAGTATATGGTTATTCATTGCACGTTGAAATAAGCAAAATACTCAAAATGAAAATGCCTGGTTGTTCATTGTATGTCAAGAGATAGAAAACTGAAAATGCATCTTCATTATAAAATTTAATTATTTTGAAGTGATTGTTTCACTCATTGATGAATTGGTTCAGTTTTTCAACATTGCTTTACTGCCTAAAATTTAAGTAAAATAATTATGTGAAATGAGTAATTGTAATAAATATAATCCAAAACACATTTTTTTTATTTCGTAATAGCCTACTTGAAAATAAATTTTAGCTAAATTCTGCATAAAAGAAAACATTTTCCTAATAATTAATTCTATGTTCAGTAATTTTTTTAATTTACGTAGCTACAGACCCATCAAATTACAAAAATCTGGGTAATTTGCAGTCTGGATTTAGATTTGAATTGTTAATCTTAGCATTTAGATTATTACATATTTTGTTGATATTACGTGTTTTGATGTTTTTGTTACATAAATATGTACATATTCTGCACCTTGATATTACATAAAAATCCAGGCTCTAATCATCGCTCTTTCAAACTAAAATAATCCCATTGTTGCTAGACTTTCTGTTTAAGAGCTGCCTTTATGTAAATTCCATTTCCACTATACCTCCTTTATCCACAACGAAATGTATAATGAAACTATTTATGCAGAAGTTACCTTGATAACATGAAGTAGGCAGAAAAATAAACTTTTGTATGCATAATTTGTAGTAACCATATAAAATAAATAGCCAAGAGAGAAAGCCACGTGACTATAATACATCATTTTTACTTTTTCTACTGGTGTCCAGATTTCACCGGATTATGTTTTGAGACCCCCTGAATCCAAAAAACGCATTTTTAGAAAAAGGTCTGTGTGTGTGTGTCTGGGGACAGCATAACTCAAAAACGAAAAGTCGGTTAAAAACCAACTTTGGTTTTTAAGTTTTTTTTTTATTTCTATTTATTTAATGTCGCTTTAACTTACCTGTCATATCGCACAGTTTTACAGTAATTACAGTGTGTTACAGTTTGTCTCAAATGTGTTTACAGAGTTCCCTAACGTTACAAAAGTATAACATTGTTTTACAATATACATGATTTCCAAGTGCTTCTGTTATTTTATTGGGAACATTGGCTTCTATTCGCTGTTGTTGGTATGTAATGCATTCTTCTATGATGTGCTTGACACTAACGGTCACGTTGCAGGTGCTGCAAACAGGGGGTGAAGTTTTGCTGTGGGTAAGTTTAGTGTGTCCAATATGGAGACGGCTAATGAGAACTTGCTGTTGGCGCCTAAGCTTTGTTACTGGATATGGTACTCTGTATACTGATTTCATTTGTTGGAGATTGCTGGTGGAGCTCTCTATCCACTTGGAGTACCAGCTGAGATGTAATGTTTTCTTAAGATACATCACTATGTCGGTATAAGGAGAATCGATGTCTGCCTCTTGTATTGGAAGACAAGTTGCTTCTTTTGCTGCGATGTCAGCCTGTTCGTTTCCAGGAATGCCGTGATGAGATGGTATCCAGATTAAGGTGACCCTTTTTGATATCATCAGTATTTGGGTTATTGGCTTTGAATTTCTTGTATTAATGGGTTTTTATTGTTTAGGTTTTGTAAGGTCATTATGGAAGATTGTGAATCAGTTAAAACTAGAAAATGAGAGTCAATTTTGTTATTTTTAATATCTTCAAATGCTCGTTTGATAGCATACAGTTCAGAGGAGAAGACTATAAAACTTAGGTAAGGTATACAACATTGTGTGTGTGGGATAGACTACTGCACTAGCACATCCAGCTTCATTTTTGAAGCCATCAGTGTAAATATATATTTGGTTTGGGTAGCGCATATCTCCTTGAAGAGTAGTTGATACTGAGTTCTGGAAGTTGAGCTTTTAGAATAGTTTAATAATTCGTTATTGACTAGCGGAGTTCTGATCCTCCATGGTGGAATATCGGTTGGTATTGTTTTAGGTGATATTTTCGGGAGGGAAATATTGTTTTCATTGAGATATTGCTTCACCCTTAGGGAAAAGGGTACCGTGTGGTTTGATGGTAACAGCCTTTGTTTCTGATGATATTTCGAGTATACATATGTATAAGATCTTGAATTTGGAGTTGCAGCTGTCTTTAGAGCATAGGTTATGCTTTGTTGTTTCCTTCAAATTAATAATGGAAGTTCATTGGCCTCTATTTGTAAGCTATCGATGGAGCTAGTTCTGTAAGCTCCCAAAATTATTCGCAAAGGAGAATTTTGTACTATATCTAGCATTCTAAGTGCTGTTGGGTTTGCTGAATTATAGACAATAGCCCCATAATCCAATTTAGTCCTTATGATAGACTTGTAGGTACACATTAGCACATGGTAATCTGCTCCCCAGTTGTTTGCAGATAATATTTTAAGAATGTTATTTCTACGTAAGCAGTCATCTTTCAGCATCTTAAGCTGGGGTAACCATGTCAGCTTTTTGTCAAATATTAATCCTAAAAATGTAATCATGTTTACGTTTGGTATTATGTTTAGATTTATGTGGAGCGTGATGGGAGTACCATATGATTTTTTGTTTCTTGAGAACATTATACATTTGCTTTTCGTTGATGAAAGTTTAAATCCGGTTTGTTTACACCAGACAACAGTTTTATCAAGTGTATCTTGCAAAACTTCCATCGTTTGGTTGGGTTTTTCCCTCTACAGTAGATTAGGATATCATCAGCAAAAAGAGATGCTTTTACTGGGAGTCTCATTTTGGAAGTTTAATGTCATTCAAGGATGCGACACGAAGATTTTGAAGAAAATAGCCACACCCTAACTAAACTACCCTTTAAATTTTTCGAAAATTTGATTTTCTTGAAAATGGCTCTAACGATTTTCATTAAAACGTCATATGTTTGAGATATTTTTATGACAAATGAAATGTATATCTTTAATTTTCTGGCTATAGCCTCTGTAGTCATCTTTACTCTGGACAACTTTTGCATAACTGGTAAACCGTTAGAGATAGACCAAATCATACTATACAAAAAATGTAGATCTTGCTAAAATACACAGTTTATGTCTCAATAAATTTTCTTGTAGGGTGAACCATTTCGGAGATATTCCTTGTTATGTGTGTGAGTTTCGGAAAACTTAGAACTTTAGCGAAATGCAACAATGTTGTTCATTTTTTTATATGTTAATCGTGCAAAGAGAACGGAATCTCAAAGCTTAAAAAGATTTGACTGTCGTACAAAGCCTGCTGTATTCTAACATCCCCCTTGCACCTACAAGGAAATGAGCAATAAGATAATTTGTACAAATGTTTATCTTAACTAACATGGAGATATAGGAATAAGAGTTTGTTAGAATGGTTAGTACAAAAGTAGAGAAAGTCATGTGAGTGCAACACATCAGATTTTTACTTTGAACTATTTTAAAATATACATTTTTTCAAGGCAAGATGCTATGGTTTTTCAGGGTGGAGGAAAAAACAAACTTGCCTTATATTTGAATACAATTCTCTACTACATATAGTAAGCAGAAGTATTGTATTCTGTTAATGACATACATGGTTGGTTGGTATTCAATGTTGAGCAGTTGAAAATGAAGTCATTCGCTCTCTTGCACTCCAGTATTTTGAGGTAATGTTAGTATGTTGACTAAAGGCTGGCCAGTGTTATTTAAACTTGTTTGTAACCGTTTAAAGCTGGGCACCATATTGGTGGTTACATCACCCTAAGTAGAGAGAAGTATGGACAGGAAAGAAAATGAAAGATCTCCTAGGCCTCAAATGCTCTAATACCATCGGGGTAGAAGAAAACAATAGTTGAGTCAAGGACAACTGGATAGGAAAGGTTAAAGAGGGGATCTGATATATGAAAAGGAAGAAATATCAGTTCAGGCCTATAACTCACCAAGTTGACCTGAGCTTATTGGTGAGCAACCCTTTCCTTTAGTTCATCACATGATTTTGTCCAGGTCAGTTCCTTAAGTCTTCAAGTTTTAGAAAGGATTAAAGGGTCTCCTTTCTGTTAACAACAAAATTATCATGTGATTACTAACAGCTGCACCACATGAAGGTGAGGGATTTGACACTGGGCTTTTGTCCACGCTGGTTCCTTTAAGCCTTCGTTAATCATTAGAAGAAATCAAAGGGTCTCCTCCCTGTTAGTAACAAAAGTCTTTCTGCAGTCTTAATGACATACATTACATGCAATATAATTCAGTTGTTGATCTGTTCTATTACTCTATTATTAGCCAAGACTTAGCATCTCAAGTAAATTTCCCCTTGAAATGCCATTACTTTACTTTTGATGCTGCATATTTTTACATTACCTTTACTTATAAAGGGTTATCAACAAGTTCCTCCACACTGTGCAGGTGCCTACCGCTTGAGATAACGTTGACACTGCTGTTTATCTGCATTACTTTTCGTGAATTACATACATGAATCAATCAGATTTTTTATTTCGCTGAACATTATAACCATATGATTGCAGCAGCCAATGCTACCATCGGAATTGGTGTCTCTAGGGGAACCTTAGCTACAAGAGAGCTGCGGAGCAACTTCTCGATAACCCTATTGTTACAATGGAATTTGTTGTATACAAAATACAAACATAGGCCTTTACAAAACTTTATTAGTAAGCTAAATCTCAAGAATCACAACATAAGGTTTTATACAAATACAATAAATCAGTCACATTGATTGGATAAAATTGAGTTCAGACGGACAAAATATACAGTAATTTAGTAACTTCTTTGCCAAACAAAAAATCTACTCTAAAACAAGATCACAGAGAAACAAAGTATTTATATTCAAGTTTGGAAGCATTTTCCATCTAGTGAATCTATGTTATTATCACTTGCATTTTGTATCTTATCTTACTCCAAGCTATATGTATCAGCCTGTCATTTAGGAATGGATATTGCTCATAAATTCTCATTGCATTTAGGCTTTAAATGCACTAAGGAAATGGACATAAGCATTTTCAACAAATGTTATTAAATTCTCTAATTTGCAATAGCTAACCAAGTACAACCCCATTCTAATAAGATTTAGCTTTACGACAGTAAACTTATAAAGAAACAAAGAGCATTCTTCTAAATGTATGGTTAGGATATTCCAAAATAAGGGGCAAATATGTTGCTCTATCACGTGCCAAAAGCTGCTAGCCTCTTATTTTGGAAGCACAAATATATCACTCAGAGTTGTACTATAACCATGAATATTACATATACAATTTTTAGATCAAACCCTGACAATAATGCTAAACACTGTCAACAAGAATTCACCTAACAAATGAGCAAAGCAGGCAGTGATAGCTACATGACAGAAGTGCAAATAATACTGCAACTGTATTAAGGCTGGTTCTCAATAAACAGAAGTAGGAACTACAAAGTCAAAATACAAGCACATTGAAGGGAAACTGCTAAAGAGAACACCAGACATGATCAAATTTTATTTTTTCCTCTTTTCTTTCTTTCTTTCTCCAGTTACCATTTCCAGAAACATACTGGATACAAACTGCTGTTAAAGCTCTATCTAATTGTAAGCTTGGAAAACATTACCACAATGAACTATTGAAAAAGTGTGAAAGACTTTATAGTTGCAGTGGTTTAGCTTGTCTCAAGAGCCATAAAAGTGCAAGATTGTTTCCACCATGCAAATTTGGGGCACGGAGTAAAAAACATGTTTTGCAGGCAGAAACACTGAAAGTCAATTGATATTTGCCTCTTTGGTCCAGCACTGATTGGAAGGAGTCAAATCCCTCCTACTTTCTCCAAAACACAGAGGGGTGTGTACAGACATTTCTTTTCCACATATCTCCCTCTCTTTCTTTAGACATGAGACAAGTTAAACCAAATGCAGTATAATATGCCATTTATTTGAAATGTATTAAGCAATTTTCAAGAGGAATCAGAAAGGATAATAATATGACTTTTACACAATGATTTAAGCATCAAATTTTAAAGTTTTTTAACCTCTATTATGGCACTTGAATTATAAGTACCTAGATGAAAAGATCTCGATGAGTATAATCAATTTTACATGCCACTATCACATTTTTATTTCCATTCTCGTGTACTATGAACTGAACATACAATTCTTCCATATATCAGGCCAAACAAAAAAAATTGATTGTTCCTACACACATAAACCGTGTGTAAATAAACTTTGAAAGGTAGAATCAAAATTGAAAAGTTCAATGCCATAGCCAAGATGTGAACCATGGATCTTCCACTACTATGCAGAGCTGCAGAATATATCTGGCTGAAATTTGGCTATAAATTACATTTTTCAGTTCTGATTCTATCTTTCATATATCTCCTTGTTTCCATTTTTATTCTGGTTTATTGTGAACAAGCCTTCAACTCCCTCATGGGCTATCCCAAGATAACCTGGGCTTAACGAATTTGCAAAAAGTTAGTATGCCAAGTTAAGTTTGCTCATTGATTTTCATTTATGGAGATGCTGTTCTACATGTATCGAGAGCAGTATACTATTATGGTGTTCTTTCTTTTTTTCTTCTTGAGCTAAGAAATGATAGAGCAAATTACATAATGAGTTAACTTGGCTCTGTTTATAGACATTGTGTTTTGGAATTAACCACACCAAAGGAGGCTTTAGACTAAATGAAAAATTATAACAATTGAGCAAAATGTATGTGAATACTTAATAATATGCAATTTATAGCTAATTACAAAGCAGATTATTTGCACAGTAAACACTGTTCTTTTCTGACACGCTCGAGTTATTCTGGGATAGTAATCCTGTGCTATTTCTGTGTCAAATTACTACCTGGAAAAAAAATTGTATTTATTTAGGATATTTCTTCATATACATGTAAAATCTGTTATAAAAAATAGGTAAATTTCACAATCAGACATATGATACACTAGGGGTAACCTATTTCCAGAGGGAGTAACAAACACAATACCTAAACTGTTCAATTTCTGTAACTGACATGGAGTAAAATATTTACATTGCTAATAATATTGATTCTTTACGGTGGGAACACAGACATAACTGCAAGTGCCCTTAGTGAGGCAAACTTAATTACCAACTAAGATTTGTGGCTGGTAGGATCTCATGCTTTGCACAGTTGTTGTGAGATGTAAGCAGTATGCCAGGAGCCAATCGTAGCCGTCAGGAACAATGGCGGTAAATGACATATAACACACACGTAGGGGTAATTGGGAAAGTGTTGCATTGCAACTGTTTCCCATCTTTCTCGGGAAGTATTTGTACAGATTATACAGAATTCTCTGGCTTGACTGTGAATAACACAACGTTTTTTGCATCTACCATTGTCGGAGTGCTTAACAAACTTACTATCACACAATGGAGTGGACTTATTGCTCGGAATTATTTAATTGCACTTTAAACTATAGGTAAGTACTCTCAAACATGCTCTGAAACAGACTACGCCTGATTGACTAGAAAACATGTGACTGTGACATTGTTGGATATTTGTCTTCTGCGTAACTGCCTTCATTTGTAATGGCGACTATAAGAAATGTTTTAGTGGGATTCACAGCCATATGTTTATAAGGTTGTAAACAGACAAGCTTGCTTTTTTGGGTTTTGTGTGTGTGTGACATGCAAAAATGACTCATAACTAACAGTGAAAGAATATGAAATAATGTCAATAATTCATTGAATTCAGTGACGATTATTCTTACTTTGCATTATTTGGCTCTGATGAAGAAAGCAATGTGGAAGCCAATTTCAAATTGGATGAACAGATTGAGTGACAAGTGCCTGGATTCACAGATTTACATGCTGTTAGTAATCCTGGAACTTTAAGGCTGGGTCACAAGCACCTGGTAACGGTAACCAGAACAGAAACAAGAATGGGATGCAAGGCAGTAGTCAATATTCACAACCATCTGGGAGCAGGAAGAGCAATGCGTATTTTCAATCGGTGTATTGATAGCACACGGCGGTGCTGTGGCCAAGAGGTTCAAGCATTTGCTTACCACCTAGGTGGCTTGGGTTCGATCTCAGGGACTTGCATATGGTATTTGTGATGGACAAAGTGGCATCAGGGCAGGTTTTCTCCGGGTTCTCCCGATTTCCCTGCCACTCATTTCACCAATTGTTCCATTATCATCTTTCCAATCATTGATTTCAACTGCATTTCATATCATTCTCTTCCTCACTATCATACCTGGTGCTTGGCTGACCACTTGCTTCCAGTTCTTCACTCTGTCTGGTCCATAGGTTCCTGTCGGGGAGCACAGGCATCTGACCCTAAGCACTGGCATGTAAGTTCGAGGGGGTTTAAGTCCTACATAAGAGAAGGGTAATCAGGTAAAGAAAGAAAGAATATTGATAACACAGTGGGAGTCGATATTGTGCATTGGGAATCCACTTAGTTCTATGATAATTGCCCAGAAACTAATGCACCACATCTTTTTTTTTCTCAGCCAACAATTATGTTACGAATTTGAAACTTAAGGTATGCATTATTAGAAGTTTTCAGAGTGCACACACAAGTTTTCTATTTTCTATGACAGATAGCATAGCTGCCGCAATGTTTCAAAATGTTGTCTGTAAGTGACATACATTACAAGCAGTGCATTGTAATTGAATTTCCCACTGTAGAGAATGAAACTGTTGGTAAGACTCGCAAACATTTGTGTGAAGTCTATGGAGCATCTGCAGCTGTCTGAAGTACGACTAGTTGTTGGACATGGAGGGAAGACCATCACAAAGTAACTGCTTCTGCCAGTAAGGTTATGATCACTATGCTTTGTGACTCAGGGAGTCATGCTTATTGAGTGATGCCATGGGGCAGCAACATTAATCCTGAAGCATAAGTTGACGCATTGACCAAACTCAGAAAGTTCTTCCAGCGATTTCAGCGCCAGAATAACCGTGGTGATTAATGGCAACCCTTGATCTTGCACAAGTGTGAGGAATTTCATTAAACAGGGTTGGACAGTGTTACCCCATCCATCCAACAGCCTAACCTAGTTCCCTCAGACTTACTTGTGTGCGCCGTTATGGGATGCCATTCGTGGAAGAAATTTTGAAGATGGTGAAGAGGAATTTGCACAGTGAATAAAATAGCTTCATTACCAGAACAAGCAGTGGTACTGAGAGGGCATACTACCCTTGTATCTCACTGTGGGAAAGCCATAGAACTGGAAGGAGATTATGTGGAAAAATCTGATGTGTTGCACTCACATTACTTTCTCTACTTTTGTACTAACCATTCTTACAAACTCTTATTCCTATATATTCTCGCATTACTTGAGATAAGCATTTGTACAAATTATCTTATTGCTTATTTCCTTGTAGGTGCAAGGGGAATATTAGAATATAGTAGGCTTTGAGCGATAGACAAATCTTTTAAAGCTTTTCCTGTGTTACATCCTTGAAAGAGATTAAACTCAAATGCCAACTTTGGTTTTTAACCCTTCGTTTTTGAGTTATGCTGTCCACAGGCTGACAGACACAACACAGACCTTTTTCTAAAAATGCTATTTTTGGATTCAGCGGGTCTCAAATATATATTTCCGGTGAAATCTCGACATCAAATTTTTGGGTGGAATACAATACTTCCTGTACTTACCAGTAGAGAAAGTAAAAATTAGGATTGTAGAAAAATCATTTTTCTTTCTTGTGTGTGATTTTCACTGTGTGAAATAAATTTTGAAGAAATAAAATGTGGTGCATTACTTTCTGGGTCACCCTCATAATTAACCAATGACATTTTTAGCTTGCGACTAGAGAGAGCTTTAGGGGCTTTTTCATGGCAGGTTGCCTTCCATAATTTCTACAGTGCAAAGGCAAATATGTACAATGTGAATCTAACATTCTGTGCCTAGTAACGAGAACAAGAAAGTTAAAACTTGGCCAAGTTTTCTTTCACATTCCATGGCCTGGGAAAGCTTTTTGGTTATAACACTCCCATTTGAATACATGTATTTCAAGTTTCTTGATATGGTTATCATTACTGTTACCAGTGGTTGTGAACCAACCTTAATTAATGAGCACATTTCCATCCAGTTAAGTGTTTGTATTGCACAAAGAAAATCAGAGTGAATCTATGAGTACACAACACTTAGGTTTATCTGTATCTATATAGTTCCAGCATAGTTTCTGCAACCAGAATTTTGGTAAACATTTTCAAAATCAGCATAAGTCAAGAGGTATCATCACTTATATTTATATAATACTAGTTATATAATGTGCATGAGTAAGTGAAATAGCATACTATTTTCAATTTTAGAGCTTACTTTAAACTGGACCAAACTAATTCTGCGCATGAAGAATTAACTTTTACAGCATCCATAACTCTTTTAATTTCCTATTTTACCACCAAATAGATATTATGTGAGGGCAAATTTGTTTTAAAAATTTAATCTTATAAACATGCTTCTTCTTTTCCTGATTACCCTCCCCTTATGTAGGACTTACAAGCCAGTGCCTAGGGTCAGACGCCTGTCAGGGAGCACAGGAACCTCTGGACCGGACAGTGTGAAGACCTGGAAGCAGGTGGTCAGCCAAGCACCAGGTATGATAGTGAGGAAGAGGATGATATGAAATGCAGGCAAAATGGATGATTGGAAAGGTGACAATGGAGCAATTGGTGGAATGAGTGACGAGGGAAACCAGAGCACCTGGAGAAAACCTGCTCTGATGCCACTTCGTCCACCACGAATACCACATGCAGGTCCCTGGGATCAAACCCGGGCCACCTAGATGGTAGACGAGCACTTTATAAACATACAAGAGAGTAATTGTTATATTTTTTGTGGCCAACCAAGTAATTGCTGGGTTTTTAAACACATAAGCCGTGTGTGGGAATGTTTGAGAGGTAGAATCAGGACTGAAACATTTAATGTCATAGCCCGGATTTGAACTGCTGATCTGCTTCATGCACGACTGTTCCAACCACTGAGGTACCAAGGCCAACTTGCCAGTATGACATTAAATTCCCCAACCAATTTGTATTTTCCCGGTAGACCACCAGGGAATCTTACATCTGAGATAAGTACTCTAAGGGTGACTTACAAACGTAAATACTTTATGTCCTGGGTTAAATAACCTTTAGATGGTAATTGTTATTTTTTATGCCAACCAACCTACTGCTGGTGTTTTTAAATACACAAGCAGTGTGTGGGCAAAAAATGCAAGAGAGTTTTAAAGGCAGATTCAGAAATGAAAAATTGAATGCCATGGCTGGGAAATGAACCATGTATCTTCTACTCTATGTATAGCTGCTCTTAACCACTGAGCTACCATGGCAACATGCTCGCACAGCCTTAAATTCTTCAATGATTTGCATTTTACCAGTAGACCACAAGGGAATCTCATATTCAAGACACTTACTCCAATAGCAACTGACAATCATAAGTACTTAAGTCCTGGGCTATATGGTTTTTATAACGGGTGATCCAAAAGACTCTGAACTGGCTGTGTTGTGTTTTGCCTGTATGCATTCTTGGTGCTTGTCGCCAACTGCCGCTGTCATAGAACAGTGCGGATGAAACCACACAACATTTTTAAAACAACTTTTAAAGGCTTTTCTTACCAATGTTATTAAATGAACGAAGACCACTTGAAGACCTGTGAAGCATTAAGATCAGAAGAAACTACAGTTCAAAAGTATTGCAAAGCACGAATGCTAATGGCTTCATTGCCAGATGCAAGGCACTAGAAAACAACAACAACAACATATTTTGTTTTGATTCTTTCAGGGTGTGTGGGTTTTTCTTGTACATTTTATGCTCTAAGTTACCCCAGAGATAGAAACCACAGATCACTTGGAAATCTTTCTGCAAATCACACTTTCACTTGGCAAGCTGAGTTAACACATATGAATCATAAATAAATACACGTGCAGTAGAAAACAGATGCTGACTAAGTACACTTTGTGACTAAGTACAGACAAAATAATAAAGCACACTGGTAATAACTCAACCACACAATAGTGCATCAGCTCAATACTGCACTATCAGAGAAGAGAAAAACAAGTTATCCGTGTGACTGTGTGTACATCAGCTGCTGTTATCGTGTTTCCGTCTGTGCAGTGGAAAAATACTCTGCAGTATAATAGTTTCTATATATCAAGCAATCAATGGTAACTGATTGTTCTTACACACGCAAACTATGTAGGTAAACTTTGAAAGTAGAATCAGAATTTAAAAATTAAATGAGAAACATTTAAGTGACAACATTTCTCAAAGAAATGAGGCATGTTGTTTAAAGCTCAGTTTACAATTCTTTTTTGAATTCTCAGAAGCAACCTGTCACTTTATGCAGTTTCCTGTTCAGGCTGACACTGAAAGGTTTAAGGTCACTGCAGGCTAAACATCAAAGGTTCAAAAAGGTCCTATAATCTCGATGTGATGCGATGTGATTCAAATTTTCAACCTATGTTTACACATTATCACTGTTGAAAGTAGTAAGAACTCTCAGAAATGAAACTTAATAAGCAGTTTGGCTTACTGTCGTGCACATAAGTATTCATACGGCTGCAAACAGGAACGAAGATGTTTCATTTTGTCATGTATATGAACTTCAAACGTCCAGTTGGCATTACATTTGTAATGTTCCACAAAAAAATACAAAAATATTTCTTCTCATGGGTTGCATTTTACATGGGGCATACATAAACATTTGTACAGCAATAGTAAACACAATAAGTGGCTACCTGGTAACCTAAAATGTGCCTGTCATCTATAGCTGTAGTTCTGCATCTTGTGTTGATGGAATGACTGTTTAGCTGCAGAAGTTCTAAATAGGTCACAAAGGAAGAGAAACATGTTTAGACCCATGAGAAGTCATTGTTGCATTGCTTCAACAGAAAAAATCATATTCTGAAATAGTTCACACTCTAGGAAGAACTTGTAAGCCAGTGCAGAGTGTCATTCAATATTTTAAGGAAACCTGTATGCTAATAAATAAACAAGGGGTGCGTCACCACAGAAACTAAATTCTAGGGAACAAAGATAGCTGATGAAAATGGAGAAGACAAACATGCAAATTGCTGCATATTTAGAAAAACAGTATGGGAAGTCTACAACACGTAGATTCATCAGTCATGGTGGAATATACTCCAGGCTATCTAGAAGAAGCCTTATATCAGCAGCAAAATAAAAAGAGCAGGTTAGTGTTTACAAACAAAACATACAGAAAATGATAGTGAATTCTGGGAGTTTTATTTTTGGAGAAAGTAAATCTAGGTAATATAATTCACTATGATGGCCAAATACAAGTGTGGAGAAGCCTTGACATATTGAAAGGCAATTTAAAGAAGAATGCTGCGAGGTTGCACAATTACTAGTTCCAGCTGAACAATGACCCTAAACTACAGAGATTTTCCTCTAAGGATGCTACATAATACTCCACACATACCTGTATAATGTCCAGATCTCAACCCATTGAGCATCTATGGAGAGAGCTAGAAGATAGACTAAAACACTACATATCCAGCAAATCTCAGCTAAACAGCTGCTTATGATAGAACGGCATAATGTTGATGCAGAAATAACTAACGGTTGTCCATTAATCCTTAGAAGAGGTTGCATACAAAATACTAAGAAGAATTGCCAGTTATTTTTTGTTTGTATGTACATATATAATGTAATGGTCCTGCAGGTATACTTATGTCCTCCTTAAAATGCAATCTTTAAAACAAACACCTTACTTATATAAGGCAACATATTATATCCATGTGATAGTGGGTTGAGAAGTTCATATTGTTTTAAGTTTTGTGACTGGCAAATAATCAAAATAAAACATTTTCATTTGTATTTGCAACTATAAGAACACTTAGTCCATGACTGCATGTTCAAGGAATTTAAGAAAAATTAATTATATTAATTTATTTAATTGATAATGTCTATGTGAATTCTGTTACTTTCTTAGCTTGTATATTAATTACAATATAAGGTTACAGTTTATATAAGTTTCCATGTACATGAAGCAAACTTTCTTATGAAGTGTTACATTTCTGCTTCTTTTGTAAGGATTTAAACTATTATTTTGTATACATGACATTAACACAATGCTAACAATGTAGAATTTATCACATTACAGCATGGGAACAAATCTAAACCTCGGTGGAAGATATGAAAATTGATTTGATCCCTCTTTATAATATTTACTATTGCTTTCTTTGTAGCGAGTATAATTCTGAGTTTCAAATTATTTATGTACACATTACTATACTAACAGCTTTTTATGGCCACTCTGCAACTTACAATTATTACAAAGTAACAATTAAATATTATATAACAGAATACAACATAAATTTTATTCTCACATTTTTCAGGTCATCAAATCAATCAAAATGAGGTTATACTGGACAATTATTTATATGAAATTGGTGTTAGGATTAGAATTTAAATATATGTCCATTTAATCTTAAGGTAAAAGGCTAACTAAAGCCATTTTATTTAAAGAACTGTAAGACATATGGGAAGTTAAGCTGTGCGTAGTATTATATGTATGCCAGAGTCGGTAAAAACAGGCTCACTAAGTTCTCCAACTTTCAGAGCAAACGCTGCCTGTTCAAATGGCCTCTGCATGGCACCTCGTCCAAATGGGCCAAGGTCTCCACCACGACGAGCGGAGCTGCAGTCTGAAAACTGCTGTGCCAGCTCAGCAAAAGAGGCTCGCCCAGAAACTATTTGCTCTCGGTAAGCTGAAACAAAATAAGTTCTTAATAAAGCATAAGACAATCCTATCAGCTGAAAATAAACCTCTAGAATAACAATGATTACACACCATTTCACTAACCTAGTACATAATAGGACTGCTAAAAAAGAAAACTGTATTTCCACACTTCATTTCCGTGCAATAAGCCAGGAAATTTGGATAGAAGACATTCTCTGATACCCAAAATTTAACTTTCGTAACAAATTTTCTGAATTAATGCCTATAAACCAAGTGCTAGAACACTAGTTTTTAAAAAATATATCAAGCTGATGTCTTGAACTGAATGGGACAGGGATCTATGCTTAAGAGGGCTTATAAATTAAATGTCTATTTTCTGAACTTTTGAAGCTACCTGCTTGGTTATCCTAACATAATTGGGCAAAGATGTCATTTTCAATTTGATATATTTCTTACTCAATCCCATATTTTTATTTATTCTAATCACAATAGTAACTTGATATACATTTATGACCTACTTTATTTTTGTATATTCATGTATAACTTTCACTCTCATGGGCAACTATATTTTGCTCAATGTATATTATTAACTCGAAGTTTAGGTCACTGAGAGAGGTATATAAACTGCCACCAGAGAGCTACTAAATGATGCTGATGATGTTAGGAAGGTCCTAACGAAACATGTTCTAGATAAATACTAGCAATAAATGGCGCATATATTAAATTTGTGCTTCACTGTATTCTCTATTCTACACATTAAAAAGTTCTTCAATTTTATTTGCATAGAGAATTTTTATTTTTCCCAGGATTCATTAGTAATTCACTAGAATAAAATACATAAGGATTATCCGGGCTTATGGGCTGTGGTCTAGTGGAAAATCTCCTTCCAGACGTTTCATTCGAAGCTGCGTTGAACATCGTCAGTGGCGTGGCCATAGTACTCCGCTACTCTCGGCATCAACTGATGAGAGTAGCAGAGTACTACGCTCACACCACTGAGGATGTTCGACGCAGCTTTGAAGAAAATGTCTGGAAGGAGATTTTCCACTAGATCATGGCCCAGAAGCCTAGATAATAATTTTCTATTTTATGACACCGGCTGTGAAAGCTTACGTAATTCACTACAGTTAAGTAACTTAGTAAACACCAGAGCTTTATCATCAAACTGGCATTATTAAGTCACCAAATGATAGACCAATAGCAATTATGAACTGTTGAGTATGCTAGTCATGAAGAGCTAGGTGAAGCTTACCTTCCCACTGCTTCTGTGAGAAAGTTACAACGAAAATGTGCTGCATACAAAAATCTAAATTGTTCATGCAATATGCGTTGACATACGATAACACTGTTATTTAAGTATTTCTACCAGCATCTGAATTGTAAGAATTCAATTGGTGCTGTTTTTATAATTTATGGCACTAGATGGTGATGAGCTTTTGACTCTTTTGTTATCTTGGGTCGTGGTACTGGATGGAATGAACATACACTCGGGGTTAACTTTAGTGAAATATTTTATTCGCACCTTCTTGTTCACAGTATTTAAATCGTATTACAGTAGTAAGTCTTTTATTTCAGTGGATCGACTTCCCTAGCATCGCCGAGATTTAATGTCTGAAAATTTAGCGATATTTCGCTAAATGTGTTTTCTATCACTTTACACTTCGTCTATTTTACGTCGTTTTATTTAATCGCACACTTCGTATTAAATAACTTATTAAAGTTAGCTAATGTTTCACTTATTTTACACAAATTAACGGTCCTTAAACACTTAGTAAATTTACTTTCACTATTTTATGACGCGCACACATAAAAATGCGTCCATCTACACCAAACACGCAGATACTAATAACTAGACAATTGGCGCCGCATTACACTTCTTTTTGCGTACATCCGCGTATGGGTTCATCAAATAGTTCCCGCATTGTTAGGGAAGCGATCCTTAGTCATTCTCCCTTCGCTTTCAATATTGAACACACATAATTCTTTTATTTATACATACATATTAAAATTAAATATGGGAATATTTATGACGTCTTTAAACAAACTTAATTGTTTGTAACAATGAACGATAGTAACACGTTTTCGTCATTTAACCAACTCATACCAACATCAAAAACAAATTACACTCTTAACAAATATTCACATAAACGATTTTCTTTTGGGATCTTACAACATCCTGTCTCAATGATAATAGTAGAATGAAGTTTTCCATGTGTTATGACTAGAGGCTGGAAGGCTGTGCGATAAACCACAAGTTTAGGGGTTCTCTGTTGCTACTTGCACATGTACACAGCTGGAGGTGCTAATGCACATGCATATAAGACAGCTGCGTGGTGCTGGTTATGCCATTAATTCTCTGTGTCACGCTAAGCCAGACCGCTTCCAACTGCATGCGGTTCTGCACTCTGGTTATGACATTCAAAAACTGAACCTTGGAATACTAAGTGTTCCGTTATTAATTTCTAAGGACCCAGAAGATGAGAACAAGTTTAACAACAAAAAGAAGGCAATATTAACTGCTGAAGTTCCTTCTACATCAAAATGAAAGACATGTACATGGAAGAGCTAGCCAAGCTGGATATATCCCACTTCTGAGGTGGATCATCCACCACAAATTGCTGCTTAAGTGTATGGAAAAGCTCAACTAGGGTAGTACACAATGGTTTATCGTATTTATTTCTTTAAGATTTTGTTCTATGCTTAAAAATTTGCATTAAAATTTTTAGTAAAATAATTCTCTCTTTTGCAAGATCTAAAATTTTCATGCTGCCAATAATTAAATACACGTATCTAATGCTCAGGAATTAATAATGAAATCAATCTTCCTTCTTGCTTCCCAATATTTTGAAGTTAGAGTTTCAAAAGCTATAAGTGATTCACAATCTTTTAAATGTTCCATGTCCATTTCTTCTTCTTTGGAGCACAATAAGCAATTTGGAGATGTCACTATTCCAATTCTGAAAAGATGTTTATTCAAACAATCATGTCCTGTGATCAGTCAAAATGCAGCAACAAAGGATTTTCCAGGTAAATCAGGAACTATTGATGGATCAACATTTTCTTTCATTTTGACAGTTCATTTCAGAGCGTTATAATTTGAAACTTCTTTTAACAATTCTTTTAATTGAGACATAGGAGAAATTTTTTTTCCCCCAATAAATTGATTTTAGGTCCTTTCTTTACTAAAATATCATTTCATTTCCAAAAACACCACAGTGTACAGGAATCCATTGTAAGACCATATTTTGATGGTGAAATTGATGCTATATATACCTCACTTCAAAATTTATTTTCATGGTTATACAGATGCAAAATTGTGGTTATACTATGTGATTCTAAACCTGCCCTCCAAGATATTGGTTCTACTACTTGGCTCAAAATGATGAAGATCAAAAAAATACATATGGTCAAACAGATACAGAACCAATAATTAAATATGATATCTTCTTTCTTGGAAGTTTGAAAACAGTGTTATAATAATCAGCTTAAACCAAAATGGTGAGTCGATTAATAACGCTACACAACACTTACTTATAATTTACCAGAACATATTTCAGAGGCTGACTTTCCTCCATTATCAACTGAACATCGACTGGTTCTCCATGGTGTGGTTGGTGAAGTTTTCTCTGAGGTCTCCTCTGGTTGTGGTTCAAGGAACTTGTTGAAGATATCCTTCTGCAGGATGTCAAAATTGAATACTCTGTTTCCATTTTTCAAAATGAAGACTTGTTCCCATGTGGACAGCTCTTGTTTTCCCGTTACGTGTTTGAGGAGTTTTGGTTCTGGCTTTATGTTGTGGTTTTTTGTCCAAAGTTGAGTGGCAACTGCTGATTTTTCCAACTGTTTGTCTTTTGCATTTCTAAAGTGTTCTTTGGATCTTATTTCTAAATTTCTTTTGGTTTTTCCTATATACACTTCACTATGGCCACTGCATTCGATTTGGCATATACCAGATTTTTTTATTGGGTGGGATGACATCTTTGAGGTTTGAGTTCAGTAGATTTTTTATTGAATAGTGGTTTACTGGTACTAGTTGAATGTTTTGTTTTTTGAACTTTTTTGAATTTTTTTGAGGACCCTAGGATGGAATGTGAATTTTTTGAATGTCATTTTTGTTTCTGCTGCTGTGAGTGTTGTAGTTTCTTTTAGTAACTTTTTTGTTTTGGCTTGTTTCGCTTTTTTGTCTTCTTTTTTGTGCTATTTCGATTATTTTGCAATACTTTGCTTTGTATTTTTCTGTTCGAAGTGGGATGTTCACCAATCTATGTATTAAGCGATTGAGGATTACCTGTTATTGACTTCTTGACTTCATTGTTAGTCTGCATTGGTTTTTTGTGAATGCTGAAGTTTATTCTATTCTTGTTTTTGATTATTTGTAAATCCAAAAATGATAGTTTCTCATCATTTTCCAATTTCACAGAGAACTTAATGCTTTTTTCCTGTATGTTTAGGAGTTTTAGAGCATCACCGATGTGCTTTTTTTTTTTTTTTTTTTTTTTTTTTTTTTTTTTTTTTTGACTATTGCAAATATGTCATCTTCGTACCACTGCCAGAGTTTGAACATAAACAGTAAACCTTTGGTGATTCTTATTTCGAATGCATTCATGTAAATATCTGCCAAGAGGGTGAGAGAGAGTTGCCCATTGCTGAACCTAATGGAAATATTTTGTCTGGAAGTTTGGCGAGTTCTACATAGTCTGTAATTTCTGGTGCTGACATACCAATTGATTTGAACCAATTTTGGATCAATGTTGGGAGTTGTTTTAGTGGTATACTGGGGAATAGTGATTTGACATCAAATGAAACAAGGATGTCCTCTTCTATTAGTTCAGTCTTTTATGTGTTCTATCAGTTCATAACTATTTTTTATGCACCGGCTGTCGAATTTAGGGAATGAGTTGAATTTGTTGGTAAGCCATTTTGTCAGTTTGTAAGTTGGTGAGTCTATGCTGCTAACTATAGGTCTCATTGCTGTGCTTGGTTTGTATATTTTGGGTAAGTCATAGAATTTGGGTAAGGTTGGGTTATCTGGTTTAACTAAATATTTGTGTACTATTATGCTTGAGTTTGATATGGTATTTTTCGAAAGTTTGCATACAAGTGGTTAGGGGTTTTTTATTGATCACTTCGTATTCACTGTCCTTTAGTATTTCTTGCATTTTTTTCTAAATAATCTGAATTGTTCATTATGACTATTTTGCACCCTTTATCTGCCTTGGTGTATATTACGTTTTTCTGTTTTAGCAAACAGATAACATTCTTTTTTTTTTTTTTTTTTTTTAATGGATCCGGTTTTTATTCCCTCCAAACTCTTTCCACACTGGTTTTTCACCAAGTTTTGTTTGGATGGCAGTAAACACTGCATAGCAATGCTAATATCTGTGATGTAATCTTGAATTTCCGTTGAAAAGCAGATACACGTTTTAAGACCTTGGTTTAAAAGATCCATTTCTTTTACAGAGAAGACTTGATCACACTGATTTACTACATTCTCAAAGTTTTGCAAACATGTTCCTGCCACTCCTTTTTTCTGTGCTATTTGGATGTACAATGCTTGCTATTGAACTCACTGTGATTTAATGAGCAAACACATGACTATAATCCATTTGCTATTAGAATAAAGTAAAGTATTTCTCTGTGCTCCAACTCTAGTATGCTATTGGATAACACAATATCTGCATGTGTACATATGAACGACAATATTAATATTGTCACCAAGCAATTTCATCTTCTTCAGATAAACTGAATTTAATGCTCTCTTTGCTGTTGCATCAACCATTGCATTACTGAGCATCTGAGGGCCATTGTTTTTGCCGTAATCAATATATCACATTGTAAGAAAGAATTCTTAGATCTCAGCCAAGATAACACTCCAGATATTTTCCATGTATTGTTTGAAATGCGCTCTGCTTTTAATGAATGGTAAGAGCTATTGCCCTTTATTATCATGCTTTATCAGATCATTTATAGCCATGGTAGGATATTTCTCTGAAATCTTATTGAATACATTCAATGTAATAACCTTTTCACTGCTCCTTAAAGGCTTTTGTTGCACGTGTTTAAGAAAACTACTTGTACCTGATCTTGCTTCCATTTTGCACACCAAGACGAAGCTGAGGCAACAGGCAAATGCTAGAAGGGAACTCAATGTTCTGCGATTGGCGATAAGATATAAACTGCAGTATATTACAGCAACATTATATCCTACATTATAACTTGAGTGGTTTATTGAACTCAGCTAAAGCAAGAAGCTTAACAAACTGTCAAACTATATTGTGGAGGAACACAGGAGAATTAAAGTGCTTCAGCTAATGAGGTGCATCTCTGCCACATGTTTCTGCTTACTTCTACTTTATGTTTACAGTAAACAGATTATAACAATAATGAAGTGCTAACACAAAGGGTTTCCAGAGCTTTCAAGAAAGATCTGCACCTCACCGGCAGCACATTTGTGGAGATCCAGAAAGATCCATGTGACGTCATCCCTTCTATTTAAGAAGATGAGGAGCAGTAGAAGCATTTAAAGTTAGAGCTATGATCATGAGCTGTGACAGTATGATTGTGAGACAGCTGTGAGTCATTGCAACGTTGTAATTAGGGTAGGAGAGACAGAGGAAGTGAAAAAAGACAATGAAAGGACTGAGCAAAGTAATGAGAAGCACAGGTGTGAGTTGAAATAGTGCGAAAGACTGTAGACTGTGTTGAATATAAGAAGAAAACTGTGGATTTTTTATGCTAAAATAATAATAATAATAATAATAATAATAATAATAATAATAATAATAATAATAATAATGACAACAACAACAATGTAAAATAAAAACTTAGTTAAAATAAAATCATGTTAATCTGCAGCTGCACCACTATCAGAAAGGGATATATAAACTGGCTCTCCATCATGAAATAGCCTTTCTTTCAATAATTGATTTCACTTTATTTCTCTTCACTAATTAAATCCTATTTCTATACGTTTCCTGGTGTAAGCTTATACTGCACTGTTAACAAAGTGCGAAATTGTATTTCTCTGTAGCTCCCTAAGAATGGCAGAAATATGGTGCAATTTAGCATGTGCATTATGTGAACTGTTGCCATGCAAGTAGCTCCTCACTTCTGAACTCTGGATATATTCCACACTCTTACGTAAAACAGGGAACAAAGCAAATATAAAATGTATGATATGCAGTATACATTTCAATAAGTAAATCCTTCTGAAATAAAATGCAGTTGACTCTCATGATGTGGGAATTGTTTAAAGCAGCGTTAAGTAAGTGGAATTGAAGAGCATTTTTTCAAAACTTGATAGATGCCAAATTTTACGAAATTGAGTTATATATAGTATCAGCATAATTTTCACCTTCTGCATCATTCTGTGAAATCAGATTTTGCAAAATTTGATTCATGTCCTGTGTAGAAGGTAGGGAATATTAGCAGTTTTTTCAAAGCTCGATACATGCACTTGCTCAGTTAAAGCAAAAGTTGATAGATGCAATTTTATGATTTTATGATCCAGAGTGTAGCAACCTCAATTCTATGAAACACATGTTGGCATTGACTGCCATCTCACTGTTGCGATTCTTGGAATTCTCAATCATTTCTGCAAGCTTTGTACACTGCTGCATTGTTGGCAATAATGGCAAACTCAGGTTGTGCGCTTGGGTTTCACATTCATTCCTGCAAGTTTTGTTATGCTTACATAGCATTTTTATTCTTAGTTGAGACACTGCACTGTACTATGCACAATGGACAGAAGCTCATTGTAAAACTGTACCAGTCGTAAAATGCGCGGCAGGTAGGAATTGCAAAAATAAGGAAAGGAAATCAAAATGCAAGTCAAGGAAAGCTCATACTCCAGCAATTACAAGTTCACATGGTCTCGAGTGCGCTCCACGAAATCCTAAAAGTAAAGGGCATAAACACTGTGATGCAGCTGATTTGACTTATAATGATATAAGTGGGTTTTACCAACACCTTTCCATGCTCAACAAAATAAATCAAGATAAATTCCTTATGAAATATATGAGTATTACATCTCCTAATTGTACAGTGGTGAAGAAAGAAGCTGCAAATAGAAAGCAGACTGTTAGCATTAGCTACAGTGTGAGAACTAATGATGGCCTAGTATTGTCAGTATGTGCTGCAAGCTTCCATGGAATCACAGGGGTGTCAAAAGATGAATTATCTCTCCTGGCTAGAAAATTTCACTTTTCTGGGAATGTGCCAAAGGAGACCAGAGGAGGTGACAGAACAGGAATATTACAGAAGGGCATTACTGCTGCTATAAATCAAGACATTAAGAAGTACAGGTGTAGAGAAAGCCACTATGGAAGAGCGAAATCAAGGCGAGGATATTTACCTCCAGAACTTAATATCAGAAAAATGTGGACCAACTTTTGCAATGAAAGAAAATTAAGAAATCTACCAGTCTGCTCATTGTCAAAATACAAATACATATTTTACAACTTCTTCAATCTTTCATTCCGTATACCACACACTGGCACATGCTCAACCTGCAAAATGGGACTGGTGAAGATTAAGATAGAGGCAGATGTGGAAAAGAAAAATGAGCTAAGAGCCATGTACAGACTGCACAAGCTGAGTTCAAAAAGATTTTATCAGCTATTGAAAGAGGAAAATGCAGAGTGAGTGAGTGATTAGGGTTTAAGGGCCCGTCGACAGCTAGGTCATTAGAGCCCCGGAAAATGCAGAGGCAATCACTATTTGCTTTCATATGGAGCAGAATCAACCACTGCCTAAACTTTCTGTTAGCGAGGTATTCTATGCAAGGCAGGTGTGGCTGTATAATCTATGTATAATAATTCCATCGAAAACCCAGAACAAAGACAACATTTCCTTGTGTACATGGTTGGAAACTGAATCTGCTACAGACTGCAACCGGGTTGCCTCAGCTTTGCACCACTTCTTGTTGGAACTGGAAGAAAGGATGTCCAGCAACGCTCCTTCTACCATTCATTTATTTTCAGACTCATGCTCTAGTCAGAACAAGAATAGTGTGATGATGTTCATGCTTATTGCTTTCCTGGAGAAGAGTAAAACATTTTTCTGCATTTCACATATCTACCCAATATGTGGACACAGTTATATGCCTCCTTATAGAGTTTTCGGCAGAAGACCACCTTCAAATATGCCCGGCCGCTTCTAGCACCCCATCCATCAGTGAAAAATATTGGAGAGCAAGAGGATTAATGGCTTCATTGTCAGAAATCCAGCATTAGCTAACAACAACAACATATTCCACAGTAGAAGTCATTTTGAACTGTAAGTTCTCTTCCTTCACTTCCTTGTATGGCTGTGTGCACATATATTTTATTGTCCCCAGCCCTTATTGGGCCAAGGTCTATCACCTGGTTGCTGTCCCCCACCTCTGCCCACTACAGGCATTATGAGTGGGGTGTAGTACTGAAGGGTGGGACGTGATCAGCAGCCTGGGCCCTTTCCGACCAGTAACACAGTCCTCACAACCAGACATATGTTTTATATTGCAGCTAAATGTGCTAATGTAAGCTTTTCAAACTATTTTTACAAATCATTTTGTAGTTATTTTAAATTTAATGCTATTATGCAAATTAGTTAATGGACTACATTTTCATTTTCTGCTGGTAACAAAGTTGTGTGGCTTAATCAACCAATGAAATGTTACTTAAAGCACTACTGTTGTTTATATTGCTACCTAAATGTAGGTCAGGAGAGGTATAGCAATAATTTATGTTAGGTGGATCGCTTAAAGAAGCCAACATAGGATCATTGTTCACAGAATGTAATACTGCCCAATGCCGGCATTCATTATTAAAGAAAACTTGTGCACCTTTCAATGAATAGCACATTTGGTAATCATTTGTTTTATCTACCGCTGTTTGTAATTGCTCCCATTTTCTTTAGCTCTTTATATGCACATGACAAGCTCCGCTGGGAAACTCTGGTATAATCTGTGGTTAGCTTAACATTGTTATTCAATGCATTAATTTGTTAAAAATATTCAATACAAATCTTTTCTCACCATGTTTAATGGCTTAGCTTTAGAATGCTTCACTATTTCACCTTTATCATCATTGACCAAGATAACAGCACGTCTAGAAGAAGCTATATTTATCACATAATTGTATGAATACAGAAGAGAGTTGAACATCACACAGAATTAAATAGAATCTATCAACTTCTTCAGTTTTACTATTCAAGTTCGAGTTCAATTTTTTGAACAGTCATTTGAGTCACATTTTTACACTCACCTTCACTTTAAAATGTTGAAAAAACTGAAACGTTTTCAAGATCATATGACCTCGTCTTCATCTGTTGAGTGACTGACGCTACCTTCCTCCTGCTCCCTCTCTCTGCTGCTACAGTCATCTTGTCATTTTGTATTAGGGGTGCAAAGTTTTAACATTTCATTCAATGCTGGGATTTAGAAATTTATTACTGTTTTTGATTATATATTTCTTTCACCAAATGTTCAGCTTCATCTTCACAGGACAGAAGACATTAAAATAGATTAAATGAACTGAAGACTAGTCAACTGTAATTCCAAGAGGGCTAACTGGTATAGTTCAGCAATTAGATGTATCAACAAACCATTTGAGGGACTTATGAAGGAGGAGTGAGTGTGTGGGGTTGAAGGGCTGTCGACGAGGTCATTTGGTATGAAGGAGGAAGAGACCAGCATTTCTTAAGTTTCTGAGTGGGTTAAAGCTCCATGGGATGCTATAAAAGCTGAAACAGTGATTAAATCCTTTAAGCAATGTAAAATTAGCCATACACTGAATGGTACAGTGTAGTATATTGCTTGAGGATTCAGATTCTGACATGGAGGCTTCAAGTATTTCTTCCTTCAGCTCTGAGGATGAATTTTGTTATTTGAGGAAGAAGATTTGAATTACAGTAACTGAGAACTTTTTTCCCTAAAAATGTCCCTAAAAGTGTCTTATAAGGTGATGAATATAGTTTAAAACGAATAGAGTATGGCCTAAGGTAACTTTAAACACTTACATTTAATAAGCTCCAAGGCTTCGTCCTTAGTCCGCGTTATTTCTTCTTCTCGCCATGAGGAAGGCCGTCTAGAATTCTGATGTTTCACTAGCAGATGTCTACATTGAACCTGCTCTGGACCACTACTCGATACAGGTTCGGCAGGTTTATCAGGACGGTCCCATTGACTCTCTTTTGTATATATATTCAAGTAGTAATGCTGGCCTGTAAGGTATACTATGTATGAGTGCTTTAACTTGGATAATAATAACAACAAGTAGTGTAATACTAAAGTATACATAGTTCAGGAAATTTCTGAAACACACCAAAGACAAAGTAATTTTCCTATTCAGATACTCTGTTACATTTTAACGCTTCCGAGGAGTATGTTTCAAACTACATACTTGCCAACTTCCTGATATTGAAACCTGTAAAGTACTCCCTTGCCCAGCAAAACATAATAATTTTGTGAATACATGAAATTAAGAATATGTAAAACATTCACTGCTGTAAATGTACATAAGGTACATGTAAAATAAATGGGAATTTTGTTTTAGAAGAATCCTCGAAAACCTGCTACTGCTGTTTCTTTCTGTCCCTCATGCTGAAATCTTCCTGATAGAGTAGTATCCCAATAACTCGACCTAATGTGGACTGAGAGGATGTTGGGTTACTGAAATGTAGTTTCACAGAATAAAGGCTTTATTCACAACTCATAACATAATACTACAAATTACATAAACACATATTTTAGCACAATACAGAAAACAGAACAGTATAGCATGTCCTAAAATTTATTACGTATTAATATGTTCCCCTTTTATACAGTCTCTTTAACACATCCAATTTAATTTCCATTGTCATGTTAACTTGTCTTTTCTTCTTGTCCATATCAATATGTAGTCAGATCTGAGAGACGATGTAGTAGGCTTTACACCAATAAAAATGTATTGATACTTTATACAGCATAGTGGATTATAGAAATTGTTAGTCAAGTTTAACTATAAAAAATAAAAATAATAATAAAAAAATATTAAAAAGTTAAGTTTTACAGAAAGTCAAGTTATTGGGGTTCTAATGTACCTCAGTAAAGCAAGAACACCACTTCCTAGCCTTTAGGTAGATTTCTATAGTCTGATTTTTAAAAGAAGATACATGGCAGCAGTCAAGCAAGGAGGATTAAGGATAAGAGGGGAAGGTCGTTGCTATGGAAATGTAAACAAAGGTTGCCACATTAGCTGCACTGATAAATAGTTTACTGCTCAGGTCAGTTATTGCTAAGCTGGGCGAGGAACGGAACTTGTTTGGATGTTCAGTTGTATAGTGTGTTGTTAGCCTACTTCGTTAACAATTACTTAATTCAAATTACTTTATTCGTATTGAGAACAAATTACCTTTATTTTGACAGTAGGCTACTAGAGATTACATGTGTATGTTTTCGCTGCCGTGAGATAAACCCAAACATTTGTTTATATGTCTCGAGTATTCAGGGTTATCGCTATCTGCTTATTGACAACACTGCAGCTCTCCACATGGAGAAGCTGGCATTTGACATGTATCTTCTTTTAAAAATCAGACTATAGTACATATTTTATGCTTCACATGAACTAAAAACAATTCAAAAAATGGGAAACAAATCCAGCAGCCACAGATTGTGAATAGGATAAATATGTGAAGGAGCCTGATTTTATAATTCACACTGTCCATTACTGAATTTTAAATCCATGTGCCACGCATTTTGTTGCAGCCAGATGAAGAAGGGGGTGGACCATGACTGTAATGAAGACACACAGATAAGCTCTGTATACCAATTAGTGTGGTACACTCTGCAATTTAAAGTTACAACATAATGCAACAGAATTAATGCTTTGTCATGTCCATGGTGAAAATCTTGGACACTTTGAATCTGTATACAAAACCATAAAAGTGTTGCCGCTCTCATACATTTGCAAGACAACCGTAAATGTCAGCAAGTATGAAATTGTATTACATCCTCCTGAAGTTTGGTACAGCCAAACATATCTTAGAATGAACTGCATATCATTGAATCTGGGAGACTGCTTTACGCTTCAGAGGACTCTTGAGTGGAAGTGTGTTCTCAGTGCAGAGTTCATTTTATATTTATTTAGCCCCCTACTATAGTATTAATTTAAGGTGCATTCCACATTATTGCATTGGATTTTACATAAAAGTGACACATTGTAAATGCATCAAACTTCCATTTGAATAAATGTAGGACATTACTATGTACATAATACATCTTGATATGAACATATAAAAATTATCAATAAATTTAAAGTATGGAAATGTGGAAATTTTAGAGGCATAAATGTAACTTTTTCCTTTGTTAATGTCCTCCAATGTAGTGACATGTTGGACGGTGAATGAATGGAAATGATTCTTAAATGAGCCCGAGGTCCATAGAGCTTTAAAGTTAACCGACATTTGCCTTCTCAGGGCAAGGAAAAACCTCACAAAAAACCTTATCCAGATAACTCACCCTAAAGTGAGATTCAAACTCGCAACCTCTTGGGCGTGAGGCAGACACACTACAGAGGTGGGCTATAAAATGTAACCTGTACTAATATTAGAAAGAGATAAAAATTGTATCAGTAACCCTCGAAACCTCTGAAGGTCTTCTGGCAGACCTTCCCTATAAACTATTTCCAAAAACTAAGCTAAGCTAAGATTCATATTTATGTCATGGGATTTCAATCACACTTGGACGAATGAATTTCAGAGGATATCCTTTGGCAATTAAAAGCATGAGAAGATTTTAATGATCTCCAGTACAAACGGGCAAATAGGGAGTGTGGGGAAGTTGTATTACACATTGATATCACAAAATTTCCTAAAATTTTGTACAAGTTGCTTTTGAAGGTGTACTGTTGGAATGATTTAAATGAAACTTGGTACAACTGGATTTTAGAGTAAGAAAAAAATGACAAGCTAACCTAAAACTTTCAGCAGCTCCCACTATCCTTATTTCAACTTCTAAAATACAAATCAGCATTCTTTGGCATATCTATACATAACTGTGATGCTTATAATGGGACATATTGAAAATTACAGGCTATCTCTACCATATTTTCAGTCCCATGTGCAGAAATCTGAAATGTCTAAACCATCTCATAAAAATGTTGTACAATTATACTTTAGTAGCTCACCAATTCTTTTTTTCAATCACACAGTGCCTCAAAATGTTTAAAAGCTTTTATTCTAACCCCTTATAGATAAAACTATATGTTTAGGCAATTAAGGCAGAAAGTTGAGCACCCAAGGTATTGAATTTCATGAGAATGACAGGAATTCTTAGAACTTAAAAAAAAGGTCATGTTGAATTCACATTGCTTTCTCTACTCACTCTCCCACCTATACTTCTTGTTTGTGGAGATAAACTTTACTTATACATTTCACTGTTGGTAGAAGATGAATAAAGCAGGTTAAATGAATCAGATTTCTGAAAAGCAGATCACCATTTGATGACTTTGAAATTCCATTTTCTTTGAATGATCAAGAGAAAAATGAATAGCAATTTCTCACTGCGAGAAAGCAACTATTTGCAAATACAAACCAATAACAAGGAGTATCTCGGAACAGCACAAAAACTATTTGACATGGATATATATTATTTGTTTGTTTTCTTTCTTCTATTTTATTTTACATTGCTTTAATAAGTGGTCATGTTGTGATGGGTCTGTCAGGAGATACCTTGTAGATCAGTGAGTGGTGGTCAGCCAGCCTTCTTCGTCTCATCCCTGTGCCACACCAACTTGCTTCATTACATGTTCAAAGAGACCTTAGTGCTAGGCAACTGTATCTCTGTTTCTACAAGTGTCAGGCAGATGGCATTAGGGTGGAGTTCAGTCTATCTGCTTTAAATATCTGTACATATGTTCAATCTGTACAATATATGTATATACATTTATTACCATTTATTTTCTATTTTACTATTGTTTTAGGTTTAAGGTGGAACTTTGGATCATGGTATTAAATATCCAATTCAGAATTTATCTTGGGACCAAGGGAAATCATGAAATAACATCAGTCAGAATGGTTTACTCATTGGATTTGAGCCCAAGAATTTCCAATGTAATGTGTTTTTTCTTTTCCCCTTGTCGGTGGTAGATCCACTGCTATAATCTTTGCAAAAGTTAAAGGCATATGGAGGCGGGCCCTACTGCAGACTTCAGCAAATCCTAAGCTTGCCCCTCCTACCAGCGCTGCCAAATGTGGTACACGCATCTCACTCCCTCTTATGTACAGAACCTCTGTCGGTAGATACACTACGCGTGGCAGCAGCGCTCCGCTGAGCACTGGCCAGCGTTCACATGCCTTTAACTTTTGCAAGCGATATAGTCACCCAAGTGTTGATGCCTGCCTTCACTGGCATATTATGCTCCCCTTGTAGATTCCTACATTGTATCAGTGATCCTTGATCTCCTTGTCAGGCCCAAGAATTTGATGGGATTTGGATATATTGTCTCCATATGGAGTCCCAATTTTTTCATGAGGCTTAGTGCACCCCGGATCAGACCTCCCAGTGGGGAAAAAGCCCCCCCCTGCCAGTACCAGGGATCAAACCCAACTCCTCCACACCAGAGGTAGGCATGCTAACACTACGCTATGGAGAAAACATATTGTGTGCTTTGATCAGACCTACATTTTTACTTTCTCTACTGGTAAGTAGGGGAAGTATTGTATTCCACCCAAAAATTCGATGTTGAGATTTCACTGGAAATATATGTTTTGAGGCCCCCTGAATCCAAAAAAAAGCATTTTTAGAAAAAGGTCCGTGTGTGTGTCAGTCTGTGGACAACATAGCTCAAAAACGAAAAATAGGTTAAAAACCAAAGTTGGTATTTAAGTTTAATTTCTTTCAAGGATGCGACACGAAGATTTTGAAGAAAATAGCCCCAACCTAAACTACCCTTTACATGGAAAATTTTGAGTGAGTGTGAGTGTGTTTTGTTTAACGGCCCGTCGACAACTTGGTCATTAGGGCCCCGGAAAATTTTGATTTTCTTGAAAATCGCTCTTAACGATTCTGATTAAAATGCCATATGTTTGAGATATTTTATGACAAATGAAATGTATATCTTGAATTTTCTGGCTATGGCCCCAGTAGTCATATTTACTCTGGAAGACTTTTACATAACTGGTAAACCGTTAGAGATAGACCAAATCATACTACACAAAAAATGTAGATCTTGCTAAAATACACAATTTATGTCTAAGTAAATTTTCTTGTAGGGTGAACCATTTTGGAGATATTCCTTGTTATGTGTGTGAGTTTCGGAAAATTTAAAACTTTCGTGAAATGGAACATTGTTGTTCATTTTTTTATATCTTAAGTATGCAAGGAGAACGGAATCTCAAAGCTTTAAAAGATTTGACTATCGCACAAAGCCTATTGTATTCTAACATTCCCCTTGCACCTACAAGTAAATAAGCAATAAGATAATTTGTACAAATGTTTATCTTAACTAACATGAAGAAGATATAGGAATAAGAGTTTGTAAGAATGGTTAGTACAAGAGTAGAGAAAGTCATGTGACTGCAACACATCAGATTTTTTATGTAATACAATTCTGTCTACCTCTTACATTTTAGCAATTATACAAAAGTAATTCAAAACAAGAATGATTTAACATGTATTCCAGAAAATATTTGTTATAAAAATATCTTAAATATATGACATTTTAATCAAAATAAGCAGTTTTTGAGAAAATTAAAAATCTTCATGGTGCATCCTTAGAAGATGCTGAGACAACTATGAAGTTGTTCAAGTTAATCAAACTTCAGGTTTTGAGTTATAATGTTCACTTGAAAACATACCTTTTTTGATTGATTCAGGGAGTATCAAAACGTGCATTTCTGATGAAATCTTGGTATTCAATTCTTTAATGGAATGCAATACTCATTCCTGGGAATGAGGTGCAGGGAGGAAATTGCAGATTACAGAGAGGCCCAATATCTGATAAATTCTATTTCTAGTGATCCTATGTTTGCAGAAGTACCAAATAGTGATGTCTAACATGTGTAAGAAAGGCAAAACTGTTCACAGTGAGGTGTGGACGATAGAGTGCATGTTTTTTGAATAGTTTTACTTTTTATGTAGTACGTGTTTTCTGTCATGCACATTTACTGTCTTTGTTGCACTGTTTCCAAACAGGTAAGGTTAGCACATTCCTGTCAGAGCTTTCTTTGTATTGGTGAAAATTTTCTCCACTTGCTATAGGGAACTAGCAGTAGGGAATAGTAAAAGATATTGCTAATCTTATTTTTAATTTTTTAAGCCCAAAGGTGCACTATTTCTCCAATCTGGATAAAACTTAGGAACTTATGGCTTAGGTATGAGTAAAAGTTATAGTTTATTCATTAATTTAAAACATCATCCTTATTCTTAACCCTTTACTTATGGAATGTATTTATACAATACGGGCAAACCTAATGTTTTATGTAACTCTAATGAGATTGGGTATAAAATATATACCAAAATATAGTAGAACTGCAGTTATCCGAGCCCCAATTAACTGAGTTCTGGGAGGTCCCGTTTTATTTTTAAAACTGGGGTTTTACTGACTTTATGCCACAAGTTTAAACGTTTTAAAGGATAATAACTTGTTTTGAAAAGCGCTTTTGGTAACAGACAATGGCCCTGCTCATCCTGATACAGAATAAATGGTTTCTGGCAATATTAACACTGTTTTAACTCTGTTGAAAACCATGAAGTGTAACTATAAATGTAAACTTTTGAAAAGTGTTATTAGTACAAATGACAAAGAAAACAATGTCATACAGGCTCTTAAAAAACCCACAATGAAAGATGGTATTTGCACACCAGCTGAGGCATGGAATGAGGTGCAAAGCTCTACTCTTCAGAAGTCGTGGTGCACATTATTAAATGTCATGGAAAATCAAGAAACTTTGCCCATAGAGCATGATGACCTCAGCCTTGCACAGCTAGCTCAAAGATTGGCAGAAGAAACAATCACTGAAAATGATGTAGCCAAGCGGATCAACGCAGACTAACAATTGGAAGTGTCTCATGAGATGATAGTAGAGGCAGTGAATGTAGAAGCTGAAGAACATGAAAGTGAAACTGACAATGAAGACACTGAAATGGAGAATGAGAAAATCAACCACAGTGAAGGATGCAAAATGATGGAAAAGACCATCTAGAGCAACGTCAGAGACAACTTTAACAGACATTCTACTGCTATGGCGGCTGTGTGAAACAGCAGCAAAGAAGCTTACGAATTCCGTTAAACAGGAAACACTTATGGACATCTTGAAGAAAACTTTTCACTGGAACATGTGCATACTGTATGTGCTGTAGGTCTTTTTTAAATTTTGTATTATTATATATTTTTATTGTATGTATGTAATTTTTTTAATTTGATAATATAGTAGATGCCTTCTTTTACATCATTTCAACAGTTTACCATACGTGTCCCCAGGCCCGAATTTAGGACCTCTGACGCCCCTGGGCAAAAAGCATTTGCTGCCACCCCCCGAACTTGCAATACATATATTACTTAAATTTTCACAACATAGAGAACGGTTTCACTAGTTTGGATACTTAAGTATGAGTGGCAAACACCATAAGTGAGGTTATTAAAATTTAATTAGGAACATCTTAATAGAAAGAACTTACACTAAAGAGGCATCAGCCCCTATTAGATGTCAAAACATATACTGTTTAAATAACAAGAGGCTTCCTCCTTGCCCTGTCATTTGCAAACAAGTTTATGAGTTCCTTATAGTCCATTTTCACTGGTAACTCAGATTCAATTGCAATAACACCAAGATAACTAAGACGGTCCTTCACTTGTGGTGTTCATAAATAATTATTTATGCGTCTTAGAGCAGAAAATGATTTCTCAGTCGAGCAGTTGGAAGCAGGAGTGCTCAAGTATATTTGTAGAGCTATGTTTAAGGAGTGCTCAAGTATATTTGTAGAGCTATGTTTAAGTTTGGGTAAACACTCTCTAGACAACTGTGTAGGAGAGTGCATCACATTTTCATTCTTTTCTATGTAGCTTTGAAGTGTAAGTATTCAAGTACAAATGCTGAATCTTCAAGATCCGAACTGTAGAGTTTCTGAAGTCTGGATGATGTTTCCTGAATTTCAGGTGGACTAAGCATCTTCAGATTTGTCAAAAACATAAATGGTTCACTGAATTCCTTGTAGGAAGAAACTCTGTTGTTCAGTACTTCAATCAATTTATCCAGAATCAAAAGGAACTTGATGTTTCATGTCTATGCTTTTTTTTTTGGTGCAGCTTTCCAGTAATTTTGCCGCCCCCTAAAATGTGCCGCCCTGGGCAATTGCCCGGTTTGCCCTTACGTAAATACGGCCCTGCATGTCCCTATTGATTTTTGAGAGCGGCTGTGTTATCCAAGGTAATGTCAGTCCTCCTTACCTTGGATAATTGAGCGTTTTTTCAAAACTCGATAGATGCACAAAATGCTTTTCTGAGAAAAACATATTTTTCTATTTATTGGCAATACTAATTGGTTAGCACAGCAAACATATTAATCATTCAATTCTCCTTCCTGATACTGTCCCACTGAATGTGAAAAGAAGCAAATAACATAGTTTAACAGGTGCAAATTTGGGGTTTGAAAATGCAGAGTTTTTTCAAAAGCCGATAGATCCTGATCAACTTTTCTGTGTGAGCGAGAAATTAAGACATGAAATTTCGTTATTTTTGTCATTTATTGTTTTTCTTGCTTTTTATTTATGCATTTATTATTCTTTTATTTATTTTCACCTCTTTATAATACATACTGTACTATACAACCAGCATATTAATGTTTATAAGGATTATTTTATTAGGCATAAACTTGGAAACCAAGTACTGCTACATTCACAATAACATATTTTGTTTTATTTATGTAATAAACATATTGAATACACACAAAGAAATTTCAAACAATATGAATAAGTAAGCTTTCACCTTTATTAGTGCTTGTGCAGTCTGTACATGGTTCTTAGTTCGTTTCCCTTTTCCACATCTGCCTCCTTCTCAATCTTCATCAGTCCCATGTGTCAGTGTGTGGTGTACGGAATAAAAGATTGAAGAAGATGTAAAATATGTATTTATATTTTGACAACGAGCAGACTGGTAGATTTCTTAATCTTCTTTCGTTGCAAAAGTTGGTCCACATTTTTCTGATATTAAGTTCTGGAGGTAAATATCCTCTAATTGATTTTGCTCTTCCATAGTGGCTTTCTCTACATCTGTACTTCTTAATGTCTTGCTTTATAGCAGCAGTAATGCCCTTCTGTAATATTCCTGTTCTGTAACCTCTTCTGGTTTCCTTTCGCACATTCCTAGATAAGCGATATTTTCTAGCCAGGAGAGATAATCTAACTTATAACACCCCTGTGATTCCTTGGAAGCTTTAGTTTTAGGATTTCGTGGAGTGCACTCGAGACCATGTGAACATTTAATTGCTGGAGTATGAGTTTTCCTTGGTTTGCAGTTTGATTTCCTTTCCTTGTTTTTGCAATTTCTACCTCCATCGCATTCTACGACTGGTACAGTTTCACAATCTGAGCTCCTGTCCATATTGCAGTGCAGTGTCTCAACTAAGAAAAACCTTGCCATGTAAGTATAACAAAGCTTGTAGAAGCACTTGCCCGCTGTGCAAGGGGTCCCGGGTTCGATTCCCAGCAGGGGAGTAGGAATTTGGAATTTTTCTCCAGTCAAGATTGTTCTTCATCCTTCCCTGAGTCTGGAAGTATGAATGAAAGTGTGAATGTGTGTGTGAATTCAACGTATAAAAACCCCAAAGACCAAAAAACACACTGTTAAACGAGTAACACCATTGCCAATAGGCAAGGTCGCCGATATGACCTCTGCAGTTAAAGACGGCATATAAATGGAACAAAAAGCTGGCAGAAATGAATGTGAAATCCAAGCGCACAACCTGAGTTCGCAGTTATTGCTAACAAAGCAGCAGTGTACAAAGTTTGCAGAAATGATTGAGAATTCCAAGAATTGCAACAATGAGATGGCAGTCAATGCCAACATGCGTTTCATAGAATTGAGGTTGCTACACTTTGGATTATAAATTCATAAAATTGCATCTATCGACCTTTGCTTTAACTGAGCAAGTGCATCTATCGAGTTTTGAAAAAACTGCTGATATTCCCTAGCTTCTACACAGGACAAGAATTGAATTTTGCAAAATCTGATTTCACAGAACGATGCAGAAGGTGAAAATTATGCCAATACTATATATAACTCAATTTCGTAAAATTTGGCATCTATTGAGTTTTGAAAAAACGCTCCTCAATTGAGGTTCTACTGTAATAAACAGCAGGTCAACAGTAATTTCAAAATGCAAAATCTTTAGTAACTGCCTCCGTAGTATAGTTGGTAGCGTGCTTGCCTTTGGTGTGGAGGACCGGGGTTTGATCCCCGGTACGAGCATGGGGATTTTTATCCCCTCTGGGAGGTCTGGCACAGGGTGCACTCAGTCTCATTAGGTCCCGGGGGGGGGGGGGACCAATTGAGGAGTTACTTGATGGAGAAGTAGCGGCCCCAGGTTGAGAAGGCTGGGAGGGCTCGGTGCGCGACCATGTCCCACCCTCCAGTACTGCACCCCACCAATGACGCCTGTAGTGGACAGAGATGGGGAACACAGAGGCTGGGTGGCAAAATTGGCCCTTCATGGGCTATTGCACTAGGGTTTTAGTTTATAAGCTAAAGGAACTACAAAACCTTTTCAAAACTTGTGGCTATGTAATGGCTGTGAAATTCTCTTCTCCTTGTGTGAACTTGAAAAAGAAAGGAAGGAAAAAGGGGAAGAAAGAATAGTGATATGGAGTTGATAAAAGTGTAATTGAAAATTCAAAGCAATAATAAAAAATACCATGGAAATGGTGAGCATCACAAAAAATTGTATTTGAAATAAATTTTATGCACTGATGAGATCTACATTACAACTTACTAATTATACAGAAGTGGTTCTGAATAAAAACTTCAGAAGCTATTACCAGAAAAACAAGATATACAATTTGTCAAGAAAATAACATGATATTTGAATCATTCGTTGCAGTCATTTTTGGGAAAATAAAGGGTAAAAAAATGTTCCATGTAAATGGTAGCTTGGGGTGGGGTAGTTTCTTAAAAATCTTCAAGTAGGAAGGTCCTAAACATTAACTCAGGTGTCGTATTTAACCAAATGTTCATTTTTGAGCTATACCTGTTAAGACCATTTTTCTAAAAATGCTTTTCTTGGGTTCATGGAACCTCAAGACATATTTCTGGCTGGTCCCATACTGCAGTTGGTAGAGCACCTGCCTGCTGTGCAAGGGGTCCCAGGTTCGATTCCCGGCAGGAGGGGGGGCTAGGATTTTTTCTCCAGCCAAGATTAGTATGAATGAAAGTGTGAATTCAACGTATAAAAACCCCAAAAGACCGAAGAAAAAAAACAACTCACTGTTAACGAGTAACACCACTGTCAATAGCAAGGCCACCGATATAACCTCTACAGTTAAAGGCGGGATTAAATGGAACACAAAAAAAAACAAAAAAACAGAGGCATATTTCTGATGAAATCTCACCATCAAAGTTTTGGGCAGAATACAAAAGTTCCCCTACTTACATCAAGTACATAATAGAAAAAGTAATAAACCAAAAGCAAATGCTTTGTTACCCAGATTTCACTTTTAATGTACATTTTGATTTCCCATGAATAAAAAACATTTTTAGAAAAAAAGGCACATGGCTGTTTTTGTGTGAAGCACATAGCCCAAAAACGAAAAGTCGATTAAATACCACACTTGGTATTTTTATTCAGCATCTTCCAAGGATGTGACAGAAAATTTTTTCAAGACAATCCCCCAACCTCCAACTATTCTTTGTGTGGTAAAATCTTTTAAGGTTTTGTTTTTTCAAAAATGGCTCTAATGATTTTCCTTAAAATGTCACATGTTTAAAGTATTTTCATGACAAGATACATATTTAGAACTTTCTATGAATAGCCTCTGAAGTCCTCTTCATACTGGAATATGGTAAACTGTAAGCGACTTGTTAAAGCACACAATTTATGCCAAGTCCTTTTATTTTTTTGTGGAGACAATCATTTTCAGATATTCCTTATTGTTTTGAATTTTCAAACACTTAAAACCATTTTGTCAAAAAAAAAATTCCCATTTAAAGGATAGTTTACATGGAAAATATATGGGGATTAGCTGACATCTAATGTTTTGGCTTTGCAGTGCACACAGAAAACTATTTCTAACAATTATTTTAGGTTCAGGAGCCTCAAAGCACTTGGTATATCCAGTGAAACACTTGATATTGAATGTTTGAGTGGAATGCAATAATTAATGTATCCCAGATGTGTGGTGGAGAAAACAGAAATGACAAAGTATTGAGAAATTGAAACAAATGAGAACGAATATTTAAAAAAATGGCTCAAAAGATTATTTGAAATAAATTACATTTTAAACAGATCTAGCTTTTTTGTGTAGAAAGTTTTTGTTCATATCTTAAGGCTTACTAGGCATACAAAATTTGTTCTGAATGAGCACGACTTCAGAAGCCATTCACAGAGAATTCTAGATATAAATTTTATGTTATATTAATATTTTAAACTTATGATATTTGAAACAAAATTGCTATGAGGGATTTGTGTGAAAGTAAAAATTAATGACAAATTTTCCAATTTAAAAGAAACTGGGAATGGGTAAACTTTCTTGAATATCTATTAGTCGCATCACTAACAGGCAGTATATCACTCATTGTTTAATTAAACAAAAGGGATCCCAATATTTTTCTAACACACATTGCACACCACAACTTTTACGTCACAGTGAAGTGTTTCATGCGATTGTGAATAAATTAGAAGCTTTGGGTTCAGTTTTAACAGAAAATAAAAGTAGATGAAATTGGTGACAGTTTAGAGTGTTTGCCTCAAAAATAGTAAACAAACTACATTAATGGGAGCACATCGATAATGAGTTCAGAAAAACCTGTGCTTTGCCTCACTATGAACTGAAAATTGGAGTGTGTTGTGTGATAAGTGCTGGAAGAATAACAGGAACCATTTTGTTTAATGAAGCAAAGAGATATGCTTCCTGTTTGTGAGGTAAGAATTTGAGTGTACCTCTGCTGGCACCATTTGTTGGAGACTCTAGCTTCTCTCACACAGTGGAGAGAGCTCCTGAATGCATTACCATAAATTTTAGTGACCCTGTAGGTACAGGCTTATAACAGGGAAAATATAAAGGCTGCTTAAAATACATAACTTAGCTCCTTTGTCCTTCCGAAATATTGTGATACAATTAATTTACCCCTGGTGTGTGCTATCTCTGTAACATGTTTGGAAATGTGCCCTTTTTTGTTTTGTACTTTCTGTAACACATACTGTGTTCCTCTCATGAGAATGTGACTGTAATGGTAGAGGAGCCAAATAGGGGATTTTGGGATTTACCCAAGTGTGGCAGATTAACATAAGGAGGTATACTCTGCACCCTGTTGAGTACCTCCATTGTATGCAAGTCCTCTATATAGGGTCGTCTAGTGCAGCCAATCAGAATAGAGGGAAAAAAAAAATTCAATAGTTAGAAATACTTCAGTGCGTCAGATGAAGGTTAATTGCGTGCCGAAAAGTATGTATTTAAATAATTTGACGATTTGGGCATGACGTAAGGGAGTGGGAGGGTCACAAACTTGGAAACAAATGTCACCTCAACAATCTTGAGTGTGGTCGAATTTTGTTTTATTTCTTCTTTAACTGATTACCCTCCCCTTATGTAGGACTTACACTCCCTTGGACTTTCAAGCCAGTGCCTAGGGTCAGATGCCTGTAGGGGAGCACAGGAATCTATGGACTGCACAGAGTGAACACCTGGAAGCGAGTGGTCAGCCAAGCACCAGGTATGATAGTGAGGAAGAGGATGATATGACATGTACATGAAACTGATGATTGGAAAGGTGATAATGGAGCAATTCACAGAATGAGTGGCAGGGGAAACCGGAGAAAACACACCTTGATGCTGCTTCGTCCACCAGATATCACATGCAGGTCCCTGGGATTGAACTTGGGCTGCCTAGGTGGTAGGTAAACGCTCTAACACTTGGCCACAGAGCACCTTGCTTTATTTTGAAAGAACTAATTCAAGGATAGAGGGAAAAATATAATCTGCCAATTTCCACAAGAAAAGCTTAGAGCCCCCAACTGTAGTAAAGCATGTATGTCCCAATCCACACCTTGGCTTGCATGACTACTTTGCAGGTCGGAATGTCATACATTTTTTCCCTAAGGTGAGTAATACACTATTTTTTATTTATATGCTATTTTCCATGTATTTTATGTTATATTCAGTGATTAAAAAAGTTAATAAATTCTTTCAAACCGTCATATTAAGGAAACCCCTCCAAATAGTTGTCAGATTATGGGTAAACTCGACTAGGACATCAAGTTGAACTATCTGTGTAATAATCACGTGCTTGAGTATTTCAAAACAGCATTTTTTTTTCCAGTTTTGAAACTCTGTAGACCTCCACCGGTGAAGGGGTATACATCATATAACATTTTTTGTTTTACTTTCTCTACTACATATAGTAAAGTAGAGGAAGTTGTACTGTATTCCACCCAAAAATTCTATGTCAAGATTTCACCGTAAATATATGTTTTGAGCCCCGCCCCTGAATCAAAAAAAAAAAAAAAAAAAAAAAAGCAAGCATTTTTAGAAAAAGGTCTGGGTGTGAGCGTCTGTCAGGCTGTGGACAACATAACTCAAAAACGAAAAGTCGCTTAAAAAGCCAAAGTTGGTACTTAAGTTTAATGTCTTACAAGGATGCGACACAAAGTTTTTGAAGAAATTTCCTTCGCCCTAAAATACCCTTTACATGGAAAATTTTGACTTTCATGAAAATGGCTCTTAACGATTCTGATTAAAATGCCATATGTTTGAGATATTTTTATGGCAAATGAAATGTATATCTTGAATTTTCTGGCTATAGCCGACGTAGTCCTATTAACTCTGGGTGACTTCTGCATGACTGGTAAACCGTAAGAAATAGACCAAATCTTACAGTACAAAAAATGTAGATTTTGCTAAAATACACAATTTATGTCTGAATAATTTGTTTTGTAGAGTGAACAATTTCAGAGATATTCTTTGTTGTTTGTGTGAATTGTGGAGAACTTATACTTCTGTCAAATGGAACATCATTATTCATTTTTTTACTTTCTCGACAGGTAAGTAGAGGAAGTATTGTATTCCACCCAAAAATTTGATGTTGAGATTTCACCGGAAATATGTTGAGACCCCCTGAATTAAAAGAAAAAGCATTTATAGAAAAAGGTGAGTGTGTGTATGTCTGTCAGTCTGTGGACAGCATAACTCAAAAACGAAAAGTTGGTATTTAAGTTTAATGTCTTTCAAGATGCAACACGAAGATTTTGATTAAAATGCCATATTTTTAAGATATTTGTATGACAAAATGTATATTTTTAATTTTCTGGCTATAGCCCATAGTCCTGTTTACTCTGTATGACTTTTGAATAATTCGTAAACCGTAAGTGATAGACAAAATCTTACTATACAAAAATGTAGTTCTCGCTAAAACACAAAATTGATGTCTTAGTAATTGTTTTTGTAGAGTGAACCATTTCGGAGATATTCCTTGTTATTAGGATCAGTTTTGGAAAACTTAAAACTTTTGTGAAATGGAACATCGTTGTTTATTTTTTTTATACGTTAAGTGTCCAAAGAGAATGGGATCGCAAAGCTTTAAAAGATTTGACTATCGCACAAAGCCTACTGTATTCTAATATTACCCTTGCACCTGCAAGAAAATAAGCAATAAGATAATTTGCACAAATGTTTATCCTAAATAACACGAAGAAGATATAGAATGAGTTTCTAAGAATGCTTAGTACAAGAGTAGAGAAAGTCATATGATTGCAACACATCAGATTTTATGTTAACCATGCAAAGAGAATGGAATTTGAAAGTTTTAAAAGATTTGACTATCGCTCTAAGTCTACTGTATTCCCATATTCTCCTTGTACCTAAAAGAAGATAAACAATAAGTTAATTTCTCCAAATGTTTATCTCAACTAACACAAGAAGATATAGGAATAACAGTTTGTATGAATGGTTAGTACAAGAGCAGAGAAAGTCATGTGAGTACAACACATCAGATTTTCTTTCTACCATCTAATCTTCAAAATCCAATAGATCCCCATAATGCTCGAGTAAATCCCCACTTAGAACTGTGGGCTCCCCTAGTATAAGGAACGTGTTTGGCTTATATTGAGTGTTTTCTGAGAGAGATTACAACAGAATTTTAACATGTCCTCTTAAGGAACAGAGTTCCACAGAGCTTAACGTTACTCGATATTAGGTTTCTGGCGGTGAGGGAAAATCGCAGAAGAAACCTTATCCTGATAACTCATCCTAACCGAGATTTCAACTTGGTATTTCAGTTCAGCATTTTGTAAGGATGAAACATGATTTCCATAAAAGCTCACATATCCGAATTACTCTGTACATGAAAGAGTTTGTTATTTTAGATTTTTTACAAAACTCATTGTAATGATTTTGATAAAAATACCATATGTTTAAGGCTATATGGTAAAATGTATCTAGAATCTTCTGAGGAAGATTGTACGATCTTTACTTTGCATGAATTAATTATAATTCCATTTATCTTTTAATTTTTTTTTGTGATAACGTGCAAAGAATATGAAATATAGTGATCTGCTTTTTAAGGAGTTGTATGTAATTTCATCTTGCTTTAACCCGTATGGTACACGCAACAAATTGTATAATGCAACTATTTGTGCAAACATATACTTAATTAACATAAGTTTTTATAGAAGTCGTTAGTTGAAGAGATATAATAAACAATGATGTACAGAAGAGTTATAAGAAACATATAAGGCGATTTTTACATGAACTGATCCCTAAAATGTGGCTTACATGTATGTTTTAATAATTTAGTGAAGTCAATGGAATTTAGAGTTATTTCTAGAGTTTTGGATTTACTTATGAAGTATGTCATCCCAATCCAAAAGGCAAACTAACTTTTACAGAATTAGCCATTCAAATCCACATCCATATATACACTATGGCGTAGCAGCCAACTTTGACAAATTCCAAGCTTGACCTAATTCTACTATTTGTATAAGTATTCTTCATTTCCTCACACGCTCAAATAGGGTACTTTATGTGTGAATTTTCAGGAAATATACTTCTAAATAGGTATGTTTTTACCTCAAGAGTATGTATGACAATGGAGTAATAAATGAATAACTTTTTACCTCATTGTTTTCACAATTCAGCTCTGCAGAGGTGATAAAACAATGATCTTGACCGAGTGGATTTAATTGAAAAGGTAATAGAAACAACGTAAAGTAATATATTTCACTCTTTGCTTAGTAACTACATTTGTAATCATATAAATGCTTGATATTTTTTGATAAAGTTTAGAGGAAAACTTTTAGTGACTTATGCCATCTTTCCACATAGGTTACAATGGATACTAGACTGTTTCACAGCTTCTTACATCTCTCATGCTGAAAATTAAGCAATGCTTCCATCACTAATATGCGTTTTACTGCTATACTCATAAAAAAAGTTAGAAGTGAGGTTAGGTTAGCTCTATATAAGCAGTTTTAAGAAAACTGGCTTTATATACTGCAGCCCACTAAAAACTAAGCGATGTAAGAACATAGAAATATTTTATACATTGTCATATGATTGAGTGCCAAAATGACACAAGTTCTTTTCCTCCTATACTAAACTAGTACTTTTTGTTTAAAAGCATGAAATAAAGTTGAATAGGATTAAGGTGAAACTTGCATCTAGTCCAAAGTTTGGCTCACATGTCGTATATGACATTACATGAAAGATACAGTTGTCAATGCTGGTACAACTGCAAATTAACTAAGAGATACTCTTAGGTTAGGTCTAAGCAAGCTTTAATTATAATTAGTTTACTGAGAAGAGGAAAGGTGGCTTTATTTGAATATACCTCGGTGCTGTACATTGTTCAACATTTATTTATTGCTTATTAGCCATCTACGAACATTAGATTCAGTATTGTAACTTATACTCTTGTTACTCAGTCTGAATGCAGTTGTTTACAATTCTAAACTTATTCTATGTATAAAACATGTTGACTTTCTTCATGGGAGCTTGCAAAGGTCTAGGGGTACCAGTCTATCGTAGGAGACAACTTTTTATTTGTGTTGATGAAAATTCTGTTTATATGTACATTTCATTGAGATGAAAATGGATCTTCAAGGTTCATACTCCATTTAAAAATAACAAATTAATTTACTGGTTCCATATATTTTCAATAAATAACCCATGCATCATTTGTATATTTGGAAGTAAAACATATGTTCCATTCAAGCCTCTAGGTGCAATTCATTTCTAAAATGATTATAAACAATCCGAAGAGCATACATGGCCCCCTATTGTACAACCGTAGACTTTTTTGTAAATTTAAAGTATTATCATACCAGGTAGTTCAATTTATGCTGAAATTCAGACTTAGGCTACTTAAAAGTTTCCATAATATCAAAATACAATGTGCTGGTTTTAAACGGTAATCAGGCCAACCGACGCTGTCAATAGGGTATCGATCCGTCGGCCGCTAATAATAAATACTGAAGTATCTGTATCATATTAAAATAAAATGATTTCAAAACACGATACCACCCTAAATGGTGTATAAAATACATCAGGAATTAAGTAAAATTTTCAATAACACACACCAGTTGACCTGCTTAAACGCTTTTCCCACCCAGAAGGCAACTCCTCCTCCGCCATTGTCGTACCGGAAGTTTTGATCTACTGAATTTCACCGGATGCTCCAGTAGAAAACCCGGAGAACTAACAACGAAACGGAATACGGCACCACATACGGGTTTTAGCACCTACTAATACGTTAATAAGCATAATGTTCATTGGTGCAGCTGGTATCCGTTGGTTACTGGGAAATGTCGAAGCTGACCAATAAGCTTTCAGCTTTCAACGCCAGTGGCTGCCGTCAGTTTGTCAGGTGTATGACGAGGAATAGCAACACACTTCAGTTTCGAAAGTGTCAGCTGGCGGTAGTACACTGATAGAGTGGTTGAAGTTCGTGACATTTGATAGTGGACGTTTGTTCGTGAGAAATTGTCAACGTGGACAGCAAACATCCCTATTCTTTAACGTAAGTTGTGCCCTGTAGGCTATCATACAGTAGATTAGAGCTATAATGAGCAGAAATATGGGTGGGGGTTGAGTAAACTCACGTCACTTTGACATTTTAAGGCTAATTTTGAATAACTATTGCATATGTGAAAATATGAGCAACTGCGGATTGAATACCGCCTGTTCTATCTGTTTGGATATTTATATAAACAATATGTTTTTACAGGAGTTTCTGTTAGGTGAACATCATAAAACGTGTGTATGTATGTTTCAAAATATATATTGAATCATGAATATCTTCCAGTTGCACTAAATTAACTTGAGGATGTTTTACAATTCACTGCAACAGATGATGGTGACGGTTAGGAATGATAGAAAACTAACCTCACTTCACCCCTCCCTCATCTTCCGGTTTCCTCGCCCTCTTGTCAGCCCTGACTTGGCTTGTTTACCAAACACCTGTTAATAACAAACACTCTCACTTGTTAAACCTTTCATTTGAGCTTTGAAATACGAATTGGAGGATATATCATACATTTTTGCAGTTATTTGAATAGTTCAACTCGTTTCCTGTGGAAACATTTAATCAATTGTCCTTATTCATAGAAATTATCTTATCTTTTAACCTTTACAAGATTGCCTTCAGCTGTTTAATTAGTAGAAAGTCACCTTATCTTTTAAGGTAAATCGTGGTAGACATTTAAATTTGTCTTCGTTTACCATGTTAAAGGTTCCGAACAAGTTATTCAGTAAACAGGCCTTTTTATGTTATGTTCTCCCTGGCATTACTAATATTTTCAAGTGAAATATGACAAAGTATAACTGATAACACAGCTTTTGAAATTAATGCACTTCCTTTTTCTGTAAAAGCTTTAATTCATAGATGGGTGTTTTAATTCGCTCCTAAACGTCCACCAACATTTTCATGAATTTAGAGGTAGTTCAGACACTACATAATATCTACTGATATGAAGCATGCACCACTAAATGTTCAGGATGTCGGTAACGTTAATGAAATTCAACATTCTGTTTGTATAAAACATCTTTCGAAATACTATGTTTTTGTACCGATTTTTAAGAAAATCTCCCCACCCCAAACTACCCTCTGTATGGATGTTTTTTTAGATATTTACATAGCTGATAAAACTTGTATCCTGAATTTTCTGGGGATAGCCCTGAAGTCATCTTCATTAGAAAAAAATATTGTGTGATGTATAGCGGATAAACCATAAGGGATAGACAAAAATATACCATAAAATATGATCACCATGCCGAAAATGTATATCTTTTTAAAACACACACTTAATTCAAAAGAACCTTTTCTTTTTTTGTGGCATCAACCATTTACGAGATATCCATTGTTTTTTGCAAGAATTGTTCAATGCTTTGTCATTTTGAACTGCTGTCATTCAGTTGTTTCTCACAATGTCACGGGAAGAGTATTGAATTTCAAGGCCAGCATATATGTAGCGATCCGCATTTATATATTTAAAAACTATCGTTTTATTCTCAGTTGCCCATCTTTTATTTACCACACAATGTGTAATGAAACTATTTCTGCAAACATAAGTAGAAAGAAAAATAAATCTTTTTAAGAATAACTTAAGCTATAATAGGTATATAAAAGTAGATAGTAGTGCGTAGAGAAAGTTATGTGAATATAACAAACAGATAATTTAACTCAATAATAATCAAACTACGACTTTCAAAGATACTGAAAATGGTGCGTATTGTTTGTAGAAGAGTGAGTAGAGGAAGATTTGTGAATGTGTTACGTAAAAGAATGGTATGTGGAGGCTAAGCTGCTGTTAGTCCCTGCTTGGTCAGCCTAAGTTAGAAGCATTCTGTAAATTTATCAAGCAAATTGCAATAAATTTTAGAGCAAAACTGCAGGAGTTGGCAGAGGGAATCTGCTTAGCATTAGGAGATTTCCAGTTAGGAACGAGGGTGATCTAGAGAGCGAGAGAGTGTACCATTAATCCAGTTTGTAATGACGTATGTGGGACATAAGCCGAGTGCAGCTGCACCCCAGGCTTTGTATGTTTTAGCATGATTTATATCTACGCCTGCTGGAGTAGATGGCTCTTATATGGAAGTATCGCGGCTGATGGGCCAAAATTTATTGCAATATAAATACCTGCATATTTTATTGGATACGAGATCACGTGTATATGTGCGAAATTATGAATTCTTATCGTCATAAATTTATTTATAAAGCCATTTGTCATTGAGGTTCACCATTATAACCTGAGCGCTCAACACCGATTATGCTATACTTAAATTAGATTGTATAATAGACAATTTCACTCATACATAGGGTGACTAATCCAGGATAAAAATGCTTTGAATTTGGATGCCAATCATAACTGTTTGTACTGCCAGTTTTATAGCTTTCTAGTTATTAGCTGGACGTGCAATTATTTCCTAAGTTTGCAATAGTGAATGGATTTCGATCTTCACCTGTTCGTCTGTTAGCGGAAATTAAAATGCGATTCTGGAGCGCTCATTAATTACTACATATCATTTCAGTTAGTCACACAAGTTGCAATCAATAAAACCTACAGAAACACTGGATTCCAAGGAATTCTAGATTTAAATTAAAGTTTGTGTTGTGTTGGAATAATTTATTTCTTCAGATCTTCTCATAATAAATAGTCATATTAATCAAACCCACTCTTGTCTCGGTTTTCTGTAGACTTCGTAAACCAATCGAATAAATGAACACTTAGTACTTCCACTCCCGTAGTACAAAGTCGTAATACTTTCGATCATTGAAACAGAAGAAATTTAAAATAGTTTATAATGATTAGACTTTCAGAAGTATCACCACGAGCAATATTTAACCTAAATGATATTTTAAGCTACCGGAACTGTGAATTACCTACTCATAGGGACAACTAGAGGACGCATTTGAAGGTATTTGCAATATTTCGAAGTAACAGTTTTTATCTTAAGTAAAAACATAGAACTATGTCTTATATTTAAATAGTTTTCAGCTATTCTGAACTTTTTATAATCACCGTAATGACAAAGGGAGTGGTTTCAGTGCTATTGCGTGTTTATATTTCCCTACCGTAAGTTAGAAGTGCTCTAGAGATCATCATTGGTTTTTGTCATGCACCAATATGTTCTTTTGTGTGCCAAAGTTATGAGTATCCATTATTGTGATCAAAATACTTAATCTTTGCTAAATTCTGGCACTAGTTTAATGTCGTCGTAGGCGATAGCAATTGTTCAGCATCAAAGAACTCAGTTCACGGTAATTCCTTAGAGGTATTACTTTTACCCTTATCTAAGTTTTATAATTTTATTTTACAAAAAAGAAGTGTATAAAGTTAATTTAGGTCGGTATAATGTTATGTCACTCGAGATGTTTACTAACTTTTACATATGTAATAAACTAGCATTATAAACCTATTACTTCTTTTTTTTTTTTTTTTTTTTCTCGTTAGCGATTATAACAGCATGACTAACAATTTCATATATCGACTTCCTTTTTACTAGCCTCAGTACATAAACCTGGTATTACTATTTGAAACAAAATCTTGTTACATTCACATAACTTTCTCTGTCCATTCTTGTTTATTTTATATGCATCATTCTTACGGATGCTTATTCTTTATATCTTCGTGATAACCCAGATAGACCTTTGGAGAAATAGTTGTTTTACACTTTTGGTATTAGGAAACCGAATGGATAGTCAGATGTTTAAAAGCGTATCGCTGTATGTTGACTTAAATACATACTCTTCTATAACATCGCGAGAAACAACTAAATAACGACATCACGTAACTAATAATAACGGTTATGTCGGAAATGGTTGATGACACTTGAGTTTTAAGGGATTTTACATTTTTTGAACACTACTTTCTCCCCTTTCTCAAGGTTTGCCAGTTAATTATACAAAATTCCTTCCGATTGAAGAGAACTTCACAGGTTCTCAGAAAATTCAAGATATAATCTTATTTGTTATGTCAATATATTAAATATATCACATTAATTGAAACCGTAAGAGCCATGCCATTGAAAATAAAATATTTCGAAAAATATCCACGTAAAGGGTAATCTGGTGTGTGTGTGTGTGTGTGTGTGTGTGTGTGTGTGTGTGTGTGTGTGTGTGTGTGTGTGTGTGAGAGAGAGAGAGAGGTTTTCTTGAAAATCTTAGTGTCAAATCCTCGAAGATGCTGAACGTAAATATCAAGTGTGTTATGTTGTTCGGTCAACGCGGACACCAACATTTTCTTAAATATGCTTTATGTTCGTTCATTCATTCATTCGTTCATTCATTTAGAGGCCTCGAAACATGTATTTCCATTGAAATCTAGAAAAAAAATTGCGATAAAGAACGTAACATGTTCTTCCTGAAATTTACAGACTAGTTGTAAATGAAATTATGTGACAGTTACACACCGAATTTATATTTATGAAGTGTGCTTGATATAAATGAGTAAATAAATACGTTCTTAAAGCTCTTGTGTTTTATTTCCCTGAACAGTAAGCTTATTTGATGGTTACTGCGTTTCATTACACGATTTCCACTCACTTCCCCCGTGGCATTGTTGTTGATAGTTGCACCTTACACAGTTTCCTTCCATACCATTTCCATTTTAAATGGCCGGAAACACCGAATCGCTTTTACATATCACTGTGTGTTGTATGGTACTATATTTAGAATGTAAATGTTAATTACTCCGGAAATTCGGACATGGAATGTTGCGACGTCTGCCAAGAACTGGCTAGCACTAGCCGCCACTGACGAGTGTGTTACACATCTGGAAAGTAGAGTAAAAGATCTGGTCCACTTGGACCGTGTCTGGTGAAAGGGACGGGACGTTCGATAAGAAACCTTCCAACGATTTTTGTGTTGTCAAGGTGGCAGCATTGCTGTTGGTACATTGCCCCCCACCCTAGAGGGCGATGTACCGTGTAGGTTCTGCAACATTATGTAAGTGGAAGATAAATAGGTACGCACTGACTCGTGCCACGATTGTCGTTTGTTTCCATTGTGCACCGTCTCTCTAAAAAACACCTGAACAGTGTTTGTGTGCCTAAATAATTTGAGCCATTTATACAGTAAAATACTGACAGCTTCATAATAATTTTGCGTTTTGGATCAACTATTTGTACGAGAGCAAAACAAGCGTTTTAAAGTGCCTATTATATTATGCAACGAGAGCAAGTTTCATACGATTATTTATGTTCGACCATGAGTCAGGTTTAGAACATTTATTAAACGTTTTTAATATTCTACTCTGTATGTTATTGTCACTAGTGTCCGACATTTTAATCATGTATTTCTTATTCGATTGTACTTATGAAAAAATTCGCTTCTCACCAAAGCGGTCCGGGTTCGATCCCAGGCAATCGCATGTGGGATTCGGCGCTGGGGCGGGTTTCCTCCGGGCTCTCCGGTTTCCCCCTCCATCTCATTTCACCGGTGCTCCATCTTCATTCCATGTATTATCAGTGGCACCGCCTGCGGTGCTCTAGTAAGAAGCGGGCGTTAAACATTAAAAAAACAACTTAACGAGAATCGATAGTTGCGTCTTTATTATTAGTTGGTCTTGACACAGTGATTCAGAGAGTATATGTGCTACCTTTAAAAAGTAGATTTTAAAAAACGGGAACACAAATTGAATTTATTGGAATGTTATTTATAATATTAGCACTATTAAACAAAGTAGTTATATTTCATATGCGACAATCGATAGTTTCGCTTTTAGTCGCGTGGGAATGTGCGCGGGGTACTGATTGCTAAATACAAATCGTTTGATTGGTGGTTAGCAGTGTTATGAACTGGTAGATAGCAATATCTTTGTTAAGAGATGGCTATAATCAGGTCATTACAGCGGCGTATAAGCGCTACATTACGGCATGATCAAGCATACATTAATATTAAATCTATGCCACTGCAGTCCTAAAGGTCTTGGCGTACCAATCCAGCTGCTGATCTCATATCCACATACGCAAGGCAGAAGTGAACGATTATTGTCCAGCCAATGCGAGAGGTGACCTGGTCAGCATCATGCTTTCCCTAGCCAGAACGTTGGTTTTCGTGACCTACAGACTGCTACCTATCGTAGCTTCTTATATAGCTCACAATTATGAGTATGCTTGAACCCATGGGAGCCGGAGCACCACGCTCCAAACCTCGACACGGATCAAAACAAATGTTAACATTTCGCTAAGCTTTAAATAGGGTTGTTGCATTTATAAAATTGCACTTAAAAGTTTGAACACTAGGCTCATGTGAATTGTTTGTGGGATAGCAAATTGTCTCGCTTGCTGCTTTTGAGTTAGGTCATCATGTAAACAAGCAAGCGTCACGTAGGATGGGAGGCCTCTGCGACATAACTCGAGAGACTGAATAATTGCTACATTTAGTTAATATGAAATACACTGTGTAACAGCCGCCAATAGGATTACGTTACAAAGTACCTATAAATGTTACCTGAAAACGTCCCTTCTTTTAAAACACTAGTCGTTCCTGGGCCTAATTACCATTAATAATTCGATGTTTCACAAATGTGAGTACGCTGCAGAAAGCTTAACAATATAAGGGTTAGGTTCTACCCATTCTTCTACAAATTATTGTTTGTCTTCATGTTAACAGAGATAATCACTTACAGAAACTGTTGAATTAAAATTCTTTCCTTGTGTGTATAAAGACTGGCACGGAAGATTGAAGCGATAATCTGAGTTTTAAAAGTTTTATTCTCACAACGAGAAACAAATGAGTGGCAACTTAGTGCTCCAGAAAAGTAATATTATTTTTACATTCAAAGCAGAACAATACCTCAGAAATAATTAATGCCATACAAATAAATTAATTATGTATTTTAACCTTTTCTACAATTTTTGTTTAGTAAGCGTTTTTGTCTTACGGTTTACCAGTTACGTTTGCAAAATTCATTAAAAATCAATTGGGCTTCACAGGCTATTCGCAGAAATACAAATCTCAAACGTATGGTGTTCCAATAAAGTAGAATCATTCTTGAAAAAAATAAAAAATGTTTTTCCATGTAAAGGATAGTTTGGGGTGGAGGACTTTCTTGAAAATCTCGCGTCGTTGGAAAATGCTGAACTTAAATAGCAGGTTTGATATTTATCCGACATTCCGCTTTTCAGTTCTAAAAATGCTTTTAATGGATTCGGGGAACTCAAATTGTGTGCTTCGGTGAACTCTCGCAATCGAATTTTGGGAGGAATCAGTGGCGAATATTGTGGACTATCAAAGCTATCACCGAAGCCCATGTCTAAAGTAAACGAGACATTAATAAGTAGGTAATATTAATAACAGTTGTAATGCTAGACAGTTTCCCTAATGAAAAAATTAGGGCGTCGGATGGAATGTCTCGTTCTCTACCATTGAACAGGGGGGAGAGTAGGGCTTCGGATGCATGCTGCCGCAGCCTTCATTAAAACGCAGGAATAAGCACACCAAGGCTTCGGAATCACGTGTCGCTATACTCGCGTGAGCGTCTCTGAAATGTGCCGTGTGAAGACGACTGGTTGCAGAGCAATAGCACGTGGAGTTAAAAGCAAGAAAGAATGTGTTCTTAATTGTGTGACTGTTACGGTCCTCAACAGCTGTATTATATTATTTTCCTAGTGTACAGAGCGCAAGACAGCTGAAATACGAGGTTAGTGATAGTAAAACAGGGAAGGCCTACTGCAGCTCTTCCACACTTGCAATGTGAGCAGAAGGGAAGAATAACAGTACTTACAAAAGGTATTTTAATATAATTGCTTATGTTAAACATGTGTGGCTGACTGGTTCATGCGAATTAAATGAACTTTATTGCTGGCCATGTTTGTTGTTTGCAACTGAGAAAACACAATTTAGTGTATTTAATTGTAGCATAAGAGATCAACAACGTAGGTATATAAGATCTTTCTCAGCTTTAAAAACTTTCGACACTCAACGGATAGACCATTCATTGCCTATTGGAAAAATATTGTTGACCGTTTGCATAATGAAAAGGTTAAAGAAAATAGAAATGTATTGAATAGATTGATGCAGTTCTTAGTTTCCTAGTCTGTGAATTTTATTAAGGAAAGCAGACAATTCTTTGTTTCTCTTGCTGGTTTACCCGCTTTTTCTCACATTCCACTTCAGGTAGGTACATTTCAAATTACAAGTTGTGTAGGTGGTGCTAGAAATTCATTATCTTTCCATGTAATGTAGTATCTTTGGCCTATTTAGTAAGATAATGCTAATAAAAGCCGTGTATATTTAAGCTAAATGAGGCTAAACATGGGAATGAAGGAAAATGAAACTTAAAAAGCACAAAAATCTAGCGCCGGCTTACTAGGCCCCACGCGACTAACGGTGTTGTACCCCTTATTGTCCGGCTCTAGTGATATCCCAAGTCACAATGCCAGTGCACACCACTGGGTGGAATATACCTAATGCTTCGTCTAGTTGCTGTAGAAAACAGTGGAGAGCAATTAGAAAACAAGAGTTTAACGTGTATCCTACTTGGAGCACGAGAACGGGAAGGCATGTAGATGACAAAATGGAAAGTCAATTTTGCTCATTGATGGCTCGCCGTTATCAATCATAAGAATCCTGCATATGAATGCCTCTTCCATGGCCAAGTTCATTTTCAAGTACATACCAGATCAATTGAAGCCGAGTCACCAAAGTTCATTGTCATCTATCACTTCCGCCTGGTGTCTGAAGTTGAAGAGGTGGAACCAATAAGATGTGATTATTTGGTTCCGGATAAGTCCAAAACAAGGTACAATGAAGCGTATGCTGTATCAAAAAATGTGGAAGGAGGTGATGTAGCTAGTTTTCCATGGTGTAGTAATATTAAAACCAACATGTTGCGCGAACTAATAGCATGTTAGGAAACTAAAACCTAATTAAAGTCAGAGGAAATACATAAATAGGGGCGGCGCCGTGGCCGAGCAGTTAGACTGTTCGCCTACCACCTAGGCGGCCCGGGTTCGATCCCAGGGACCCGCATGTGGTATTCGTGGTGGATGAAGTGGCGCCAGGGCGGATTTTCTCCAGGTTCTCCGGTTTCCCCCGCCATCTCATTCCACCAAGTTCTCTATTATCACCTTTCCAATACCTGGTGCTGGGCTGACCACCCGTTTCCAGGTCTTCACTCTGACCAAAATAGGACTGTACTCCCTTATATAATGCTATACACATGATTATATCTGTGACAGAAGTAGCGCTTATTGGCTTCAAAACTAGCAAAATAGGTGACTAGGTTAGTTTGGCTGCAACAAATGCAGGAAAAAAGAAAACTACTTTCCAGACATATTTGATGGATAATAACTACATGACAAATTCTGATGTTACTTTCACACGGCTTTCTATATTCATTCTTCCAGAAACTGTCCTAAAAAGCATGTTCTTCTATCTACTTCATGTTTATCCAGGTAAACATTTGCAGAAATGTTTTCATTGTATGTTTTGAATGAGTTCGCAACTGAGAAAAGTAAAGGTATTGGAAAACTCAAGTCAGTAACAAGGAAGTATTGGGAGTGGTGAATTAAAAGAAAATTTGACGTACATTGTGTACTTGAAACATGTTTTATGCAGTAATATTTTGTCTATACTCTTACGATTTATCAGTTGTACAAAAATAGTTCGTAATGAAGGACTTCAAAGACTATTTCCAGAAAATTCAACATTACACTTCATTTGTCATGAACATATCTTAAGCACATGTTAAAATTGTTAGCCGTATTTTAGAAAATAAAGAAGATTCGAAAGTTTTCATATAAAGGGTACTTTGGGATGCGGCGGTTTTCATGAAAATCTTCTTGTAGACTTGAAAGATGAACTTAAATGCCAAGTTTGCATTTAACGGAGTTTTCGTTTCTGATTTATGCTGTTCAGACACACACGTTTTTCTAAAAATGTCCTTTTTTGGATCCGGGAAATATCAAAACGTATATTTCTAGTGAAATCTCGCAATCGAATTTTTGGGTGAAGTGTAATATGTAGCTTCTTCTGTATCATGGTAGGAAAATAGTATCATGCCTACTATGTTCGTGGTACACGATCGTCCACAGTTAGAAAATGATACAGAACGCGCACCAACTGCGACATATTACAATGGTCTCTGGTTACTTTTGGTGACATTTCGTCTGTAGTGTTGTCATGAATACCAGCAATTGTTCCTGGAAGATACCCCAGATATATAAAGATACGACTGTAATTGGTGTTAATTGTAGTTGGCAATGCATATCTTATCTTGCAAGTAGGTAAATGTTCCGTTTAAATGATTGTACAGATACCGTATCTCAGGTGTGCGTAAAGTGTAGGCAAGGCATTGTTTTAGTGCCTAAAATAAGTATTTCATACTTCCCCATTGTCGGTTTTACAACACAATTCGTATTAGTACGCCATATTTAACTGGAAGGTGTTGTTTCAAAACAAGATTTGCACACTAGGTTTCGCGGACTAGTTGGCTACTAAAGGGTTATCAAATCCCTCCGCACCGTGTTAGTGTTTACCGCTCAAGATAACTTGGTATCCTGTTTATCTACATTGCCTTTCATGAATTACATAGGTATTGAATCTATCATATACTTCATTTCATTATACGAATAGCCATAGGCTCGTGGCAGCCAGTGCTGCCACCGGAATTCCAATCTCTAGGAGACTGCGGAGTGACTTCTTGATAATCCTATAGTAAATCCCATTATAAGGTTGGCAGTACTTCGATTTAGTATAATCTCGGCCATTTTGGGAGCTGCCATTAACCCCTGCATTACCGGGGGGTAATGTTATTTTATGCCCATCTTCCGTAATTTTTAGAATTTTGAAATTTAATTTATTTATTAAGGGAATGCAGTTGATAGTTATTGTCAATCACGGTTTGAATCACGTAATTGTTTCAAAGATTTCATTGTTGGTCTTTTTGAGAAACATTGAAATGTCAAGATGGACATAAAGTACTGCCACGTCGGTATTATGTGATTCATGTAAAAAATAAAAAAGGAATAGTTAAACAATGTTAAACTTACCTTTATAAACATGACAAGGTAGCATACCTAATTTTAGAATAAATTTGTTTTAAAAAGTGCTCAGACATTTTGTTACTAGTGGTGGTCACAAAGTACCCCCCCCCCCCCTCTTGGTAATTTAAGTTCTGGAATGAGCCTTAATAATCTAGGATTAAACAATTTCATCTTTAGCACATTTGTGGTATTCCAGCATTCGAGAACAGGTTGTACAGGTTCTCCTATACGGTGTGTTTATCTGCACAGCACCTAGCCGTTTAGTGCGACTTTATCTGTGCAGTATAGAAGGTGGTCCAAATTTTTTCAAGCTTTGTGTGTCTGTGGGCAATGGTTTCTTCCTGCATACCTAAGTTTGGATGCAGGAATAGGACATTTGTGGTATAAAAGTGCAGTATGTTATATATAATCCAGAGTCGCCTGTGTCCTGAGAGGGAGCCTTTGCAGTAAACAAGCTGTGAACTATAGGCACAAAATGAAGGCGATTCACCTGTTGTGAAGGTTTTTGCTGCATTCTATACAAGCTCAAATTGATCTTTAGCGCTTGTACTCCGTTCTGCTGCACTGTGCATGCATAAGATAACAATGCAGCATCCCTACAAGGTTTTATTGTCCGTGTGTGGGTCGATACGATACTGTCTGCTAGAAAGACGGTGGGGACGGAGTTCGATTCTCGATAGGGCAGCTCCTGGCCTGCGTCCAGATGGTTCCAGTCTCATCGTCTATCCTGGAACATTTTCTCAAAGTACATCGACTACTTTTATAGCGTTACTTCCTTTACAGCGCTATGTCCTTTCCGGTGGCACACTTCAAGGATCATAAACTCCTGAGTTCAGTACTCGCAGACACCGTTTACTGTTACATTAAGTGTCAGTAATGTCAGATATTTAGAGTTTTATTGCGCAACAATACAATGATAATAAAAGCTGAGGTTGGGTGTACGTTTCTCAAGGTGGCCGAGGTCATGTAGGCACAGACTCGTCTGTGGTTCAAATCCCTCCAGGACTGTCTTCCTTTACTGAGACTCCCCCCCCTGGTTTTCCTAGTCCTCATCACAGGAAAATGCCCGGAAGTATCTTACTATCTTAAGTCTGGGACGTTTCCTTTCCCAGTTATCATTTCATTCATCACCAGTGTCCAACGACTGTGGCGCCGTGTATAGCTAGAGTAACAATAGTAAAATCCGAAATTGTTTCCAATAGTTATTTGCGATACCTGTAAGTACAATACAACCTCAGTTCTACGTTCTCAAAGGGAGACGGCTAAAATAATGTATAAATGAGAACACGTAAAAGTGAATCTTCGGAGGAAAGAGGTTACATTATTACTCAAACTATGTATTACGTAATGTGAGAAATCAATAAATGATACAAAAATATAACTGACTGATCCACTCATACTTGAAATGAACCAATCATGCGCGTAACAATTTGAAATTTCAAGCAATGACAACCTGCATCCGCGAAAAATTTATCAAATTTCATTATCACTTCCTCTGAATTTTAATTATCACTTCCTGTGCTTTTCTTATGTGGTAATCAGGTTCCAGAATCTAGCTGCACTGTCCTACAGATGCGCAACTGTTTACGTGATTTGACGCAGAACCGCCAGGTTTAAATGTCAAAAATCAGGGAATGTCGCTTCGGTGAAGCATCTAACTGAAATAGATGAAATAATTCGAAGACGAAAACCTCAGAACACAGAATACAGCAGGAAATATATTAGGAATCAGTTTGACAAATTTTCTATTGAAGGAAATTATAAATTAATAGCAGATAGGACCCCGAGGGGCCAGTTGAGCTACTTGACTGAAAAGTAGTAGACCCTGGTCAAGAAGACCGCATAACTGGTCGGAAGGAACCGGGGCGCTGACCGCGCCCCAGCTCCATTACTACACCCCAAACATGACGCCTATGTCGGCAGAGCTGGAGGACGCAAGGTCGGGCGGTAGGCCTTGCCTCGGGAAGAGGTCGGCTTTTCCCGCGATAGCCTCACCCAACATGCCTACGGATTTGTCTGCGACAGCATGACGTATAAATACCTTGATTAAGGAAATTAATTTATCTTGTACAAGGGGACCATGAAATATGACGTATTATGAGAAAACGTATAATTGAGTTAACTATTAATGAACTAAGTTCGATGTATAACGCAAAAGATGGAATAACGTATGAGGTTCAACTGTATAATTAATATGAAGTTACGTTATGTATATCTTACTGCGTTTTATTCATTTATAAAAGTGAATTATTTTGACAATGAAAGCTGTGCTTGAAGTGGTTGTGAATGCAGCTATCAAAAATCACCAATGAAGGCCTTGGAATATACGAGCACAAAAAGAAATTCTTCTGTATTAAATTCACATGAGCATCTCTAATCACTATCGTATATTTTAATATAACTTCTACAAACTACTCAAATGGAAGCTTATCGCTTACTGTCTACGTCAAGTTAATCGAGATTTAATTTAGTCTTGTTACATAATTTATTGTAGGTTCCAGAGGAAACAGAATCGATAGTTAGGATGTTTAAAGTTGGGACGCTATATGATGACCTTAAATGCCAGTCTTTCCACGACATCGCGAAAAACAACTGAATAGCGACAGCAGTTCAAAAAAAAAACTATTTGGAAAGATCCAAGACAGTAATAAGGATATTTCCGAAATAGCGGATACTACAAGAAATTATTTGAATAAATTGTGTTGTAAAGATGTATAAACACGTCGAGTAGTCAGTTTTTTGTCGATCGCTTATGGCTTACTCGTTATTCAATATCACAAAAAATTTCTGCCAAATGAACAGAGTTTCACAACCTTTTCCCAGGTAATTCAAGATAGACTTTTATTTGTGATTTGGTATCTTTATTTTAAATAAAAATCGCTAGAACCATTTTGAAAAAAAAAAGGGGGGGGGGAGGACAATTTTTCCATGCCAAGGGCAGTTTGAGTTATCGTGGTTGGTGTCGCATGTTTAGTAGTTTTTGAACTTTACTGGTAGATATGTAATTGAACATTTTCTTTTTAGTTATTCTCTTCACACATACATATACACGAATGCATCTAAGTGAACCTTTTTAAAGGTTTAGGTTTTTTGGACTTTGAGGCTTTAAAACTTGCATTTTGTGAAATCTCGACATCGATATTTTTGGATGGAACGCAGTACTTTCTCTTGCCTATTATAGGTAGATGGCAGATAAATTAAAGGTTTTTATTTAGAGGGCCTCTAAACATGTATTTTCAATGAAACATTGGAATCTAATTTTTAGGGGGATTACAATACTTCCTTTAGTTACTATAGGTACGCGATGATGATCCCTAGGGCATCTTCCCTGTATCTGGTGGAAGGGAAGTCATTACATTAACTTAAACCAGTGCTAGTTCTCGGTATTTGGAACACATTTTGTATCTTACGTTTTTGTCTCCGACCATTTCCTATGGAGATATTTTAATTTTATCGAAAACAACCTGGCAACACTGCAGTTTGTGTGAGTGGTCACTTTCCGTAGCTCCGTACATGAACAAACAGCGTAACGGTGCGTTTTGAAAACAAACTCATACCCTGCCTTGTCCTTCTATGTTTACTGTGACAGTGTAGGCCAATCACAAGCGTTAGCTCCCAACACATTACCGAAAGCGAAAGCTGTTTACATCCACAAACCAGATCAATTCCCTGACCAACCTCAACGCAACATTGTCGAGTTATCTCATCTCTGAAATAGCAGCTCGGAGCTTCCTTCACGTCAAGTGATTAATTATTTCGAAATCCTGTGATGTCTCATAGTTACTGCCGAAGTTACATCAGAAATAAGTTACTCTACACATCTTACAAGTAACAAACTGTTATCTTTGCTCACTCTTGTGGAATTACGCATCCAACTTGGATAAAAAAACTATTTTTTCGAAATCGGCTGATCAAAGAACAAAATGCCATTCATACCCTTATCACTGACCTCTATGTCCTCCAGTCGCAGCCAAGGCCACGGAGGAGTGCAGAATAGGTATGGCGGCGGTGTGCTCCCCGAATCCCTGATTGCAAGGCTTGACCTTTTGGGAATGCCTTCCAGAGGCAGGCGCGTTACCTCTGCACTACGGAGGCGGTCAGTGGGAAATAAAGTAAAAATGAGACAAAATGGGAAAAGAACAGGAATATATTCGTTGGTGGAAAAGTGTGTCAAAGTATTCTGATGTTTTTCAAGACAATTTATTTTGTGATGTCTCGTTTCCATACCACTAACAGTCAAACTTATAATAAATTCATATTTTCTTTTCTGAGTTTTTAACAACGCAAAGAGTTTGTAGTTTTGTTCGACAGTAGATCTCGCAATTTATTTTGCTATGTTTGGTTCTGTAACGTAGGTCACGTTTTATTTTCAGAGTAATTAGAAAGAGCACTAATAATAAATAAACGTATTCTGTTAGCATGCACGCGACTCTACATAGGCAAGTTACTGCTGTTAAATATTTGTTGTTGTTATCCTTGGACTTTGCTTATATAAATGAAGCATTATGTCTCAAAGTTTACCTGGGCTAGACTTCAGAACTTTTAAGTTCTTCTATTTATAGCTTTTTGTTCTATCGCACGCTTGCAACACGCACAAAACTTTTTGTGCAAAACTTGGAAGGTTTGTACTACCTTTCAGGCCCTAAAATGTTATATTTATGGTAAATACATATAACAACTTTAAACTTGCTTAGTCCTTGAGTAGTTAGTGAAAGTAGTTCTGCATACTGCCTCTTAATTGCCCTAACTAGTATTTTGCAGGTGCATTTTGATGTTTGAATTATTTTCAGAAGTTACATAGTTTAGGATACCCCCATAATGAGCATATTTAAAATAATTTCATGTTTACTTAAGGTGTTGTGTAAACCCTGTGAATAAGAGCGGTTGTTTATCATAAAAATGTTATTGTAGATATTCCTAATAATAATAACAAACTTATCGGAACTGAAAAATTTGATGCCGTAGCCGGGATTTGAATCACGCATCTTCCGCTCTACATGCCGGTACTACATCTGGTTCCAATTTTTCTGGTAGCCCGAAAGGGAATCTCAAATTGGGGACCATATACCCTAATAATTACATACAATCATAAGTACTCAGGTCCCGGACTTGAAGTTTTTTTTTTATCGTTTCCATATATAAGGCATGTTAGTGATGACTAACTTTGAAAAGTAGAACCAGAACTGAAAATTAAAAAAACTGATGCGTTACACACGCACGACTTAATATTCCTTCAAACACTTATTCCTTTCTTGTTCATACCTTTTTCTAAAAATGCGTTTTTTTATTCGGGGGCTCAAAGCATATATTTCCGGTGAAATCTCAACATCGATGTTTTAGGAAATGTCAACATCAAATTTTTGGGTGGAATACAATACTTCCTGTACTTACTATACTAGAGAAAGTTAAAAAAAAAAAAAAAAAAAAAAAAAAAAAAAAAAAAAAATCTTAATTCATTTTAATTGAGTACCAAACTTGTCTATCCTCCTCAATAGAGGTACATATGAATTTGGGAGTGGTGTTGGTGTGTTTTCAAGTGAGGACGAATAAAACCACGTTAAAGAACCTACAATCAATGAATTTCTCAAGTCAAAGTCCTCGATATGACCATAGAGCTAAATCCACAAATAAACAAAAACAGAGGATTGAGTAGAGAAAGCAATGTGAATACAACAGTTTTTTTTCGCGTGCTTCCATATTCTGAGAAGAGATTGTCGAGGTACTCTTAGCTCTATTGGCTCTTTTGAGCATCTATTTTACCCATTGCATTTATTGCCTTACTTTCTAAGGACTTTACTGCTTCTCTTGTGTTTCTCTCTCGCTAAAAAGAAGAAAGTTCAAGGTTGACTTTAGTTTGTTAAGGCACAATACTGAAGCAGTTGTGCCTGTTACAGGCCTCTTTTGAATATGAGATGACGTGTAATAACACAGTTAAGAACGTCCTTGCTATAATGAGTGTTGTTTGTGATGATGAATCACCTGAAGTGGAACTCCTTTCTCGGAGATATTGAGAGTTAATTTATCAGTGATGAAACGTATCGCATGTTCTTGACATATGCTAGCACCAGACCTCCATTTCGTCGCCAGCAGTGACGGTATCTATGATACTAGTAGGTTTCTCTCTTGAGAACATTCCTCTTATAACTCGCCGGTTTTTAAGTATCATAAATCACTTTTATGTTTTTCTTCCACAAAGCAATTCTTCAGCAAGATGTATAGATTCTTTACTTCAGTTCAGAGTTTGAGCTCTTATCGAAAGTTAGACGTAAACATTATAGCAGTCGTAAAACTCCAAAATGATATATTTTGACACATACCATATTATACCGCGAAAACACGTTTTCAGTGGTTTTATCTCCTTACTTTCTCTACTACTGACCTTGGTATGTAAAGGTCGTTATATTACATCCAAGTATGTAGGTGTACGATAAGCAAATACAGGCTTTGGGGTCCCCTAAACTCTCAGTGTTACCACGCGGGTGCGACTCCCGCGGCCGACCTTTCTTACCATGGATTTTTTTCCGGGGTTTTCCCCCCCGGATCACTTAGCTGAATGCGGGGAAAGATGTTTACCTTACATCCGCCGAATCACTCCCTTTCATTTCATTCTCCCTATCCGATCTTTCCAGGTTGTCAGCGGGGTCGCTGGTAGGATGCGCTGTGGTGGAACTTCCACTCTGGAAATACAGTGTTCGGTCGAGGGGAGGCGCTGTGGTCGCCTTTTCAGGGCGACTGATTGAACAGCCAGACCGGACTGGGTGGTGCGCTCTCTGTAGCGACCTGGAACTCAGTAGGGCTGAAGGGTTTCCTGCACGTGTTAGGGACCCACCGTAGTGGTACTTTCACATCATCCTTCCTCCCGGAGTCCGACGCACAATAGACCATCAACTGATTTACCGAGCACTTTGTGCGAAATTTAAGTCTAGGCTTTGTAAAGCTGAAAATGCCTACTTATTAAAATGCAAGCATTAAGCGGAAAAAAGTCAAGCGCATTATTCATTATTGTTCATACAATAAAGTTGCCCTCATTTAGATCATCAAATTCATATTGGTTAATTAGAGATTATTTATAGTCGGAATTCACCCGAAATACAGGTTTTAAAGCTATTAAGTCTGAAAGAAAAAATCTTAGAAAAAAAGGTGTATTGTGCTATCACACTTCTATATGTCACAATGCCACATAGAAAGAGCATGAAAAAGAAAACAAATTACTACACATTTGGAAAAAAAAAGTGTTGGTATTTTAAAATTCAAACCAATAACAAAGAATATCTTGAAAATTGTTAAACCCAGAAAATGATATATTTGGCAATGTTTTTGTGCAGCAAGATTTTGTTTATCTCTTACGGTTTATCAGTTATGCAAAAGTCATCCAAACGAAGACGTCTTACGAGGCTATTTGCAGAAGCCCAAACACTGGGTGCGTCTTGTACGCTGGTAGCTGTTTCGGCTTGAAGCAATTCATTGTTAGCTTCCTTGTGAATTTTGAGCATTCCAGTTGCATAGAGTTCAGTGGTTACACATGCGTCATCTTTAATGGGTTTTATACTGTTCGTTCAAACCCCAGTTATTGCTGTTTAATGTGGAAATCCGCTTGTGTCGTACCTGTATTGTGTGTTTAATGGCAGAAACGTCATTGTTATACTATTGCATTCAGGGTACATGTAATTGCATATACGGAAACGGCTGCAAAAAAGGCATTTCGAGCCAATTTCAAATGAAAAAATAACAACGTAGCAGAATCAGAAGGTTTACTGCACCTCGCAGTAAACATAACCCAAGAAATGGAACTGTTACATACACAAAACTTGAAGCAGATGTCAATGCTGCGATTTTAGAGAACAGACAAGGGGTATTTCATTTTCTTCGAAAATAATCATTCATCAAGCGAAAGAAATATTTACTAGCAATCTGTGTTATGAAGATGGTGCCAGCCGAGTACAAAGAACACATTGTTGATTTTCATCGATTTGTCATTAACACAGGGAAAAGGCTTGAATTTTGCTGATTTGAGGACGAAAATTAAAAGTTGAACCTTTATTGTCTACATCAGGGGTGTCCAAACTTCTCTCTTTGGAGAACCTTATGCACTGAGGGGCAATGCCTCACTCCACTTCTCGATGGACAGACAGTTTACAGTGACAGGTACACCAAGACCGAGTAATTGAACAATGTTTTTTTTTTCCCGCAGTCATTTAGGCCAGGGTCGGCCAAACCTAAGAAGCCAAGGAACGCTCCATCAAAACGTCTTGAATGACCTTTCGATAGCTCGTGGTCCAATGTGAGCCCGTTTATCATTACAAACTCTTCCTCTTTCGAAATAGAAATATACCAATAGGTTTTCAAAATTCATTGGAATGTTGTTATTGAAAGTTTAGTAATGAGTATTCATTTTATGACAGTTTTAAAATATGTGTAACATTATATGATGTTCTTTTAAAATCAACTAAATGACTTTTAAGATATTGTGTTACACAATTACCTAAATACTTTACCAATACCTACACTATACCAATCGACAATATTTCACTTCAGATTCAAACAGTTATTGATACGAATTTAATTAGACTTTTTAAAAAATTCCATCATTTTATTGTCCCAAGTTCAAAATAGGTTTTCTATCCTTGGTTTAGGCTATTGGCCTGTTTTGGTCTCACTTTCCTCTTCAGTTTCTTTCGGTTTACAATTTAGTATGCTTCTTAGTTGCCTCCTTGCGTTCTTATTGCGTAAATACTTCTGTACTTGTAATTCTATTTTCATGTTTCGACAGCACTGTCCAGCACAAAAACTCATCACTGAATATTACTTTCATCTTTGTGTTTAAAACGGAGCTATCACTTCCATACGGGAGTAGCCATTATTTTATAGAATTTAAGGTGACTGTCCTCTCTTGTGTTTATCAAATTCCTTCTTACCGTTTCATGCACGTGTTGGTACTTACGAAGCTCGTTATTTATGCATAGTTTGTAGCTTATATCACTCAAGAGAGTTGAAATGTTGTACTTGATCAATTATTTTAGCTTGTACTGGTTGGCTGCCCGACTTTACAAGGTTAGCTTTTTTTTTTTAACCCAAATGAAATTTAATGTTTATGTCCTCTCGTCCTTTATAAAATTATTATACATTGATCTAAAGGATTTTTTTACAGTGAATTCTTGCATTTGTCTCTTATAATCTTAAGTTAATACGTCCCCGACTATTCCTAATAGGGACGAAAAATTCTCCAATATTCATGCAACAAAATATTGAACATCGGCGGAATGTCAGACTTCCTTGACCTCCCCTGACAGTTTTCAGGGTTCTGGAAATGCTGCACTGGTTGTGGGGCAATCGTCGATTGGAATACTTGAGTGATGTTTAGGTAATCACAGCAGATGAAATTTTAAACATTTTTTTCTTCTTCCCATAAACTACATCATTTTCACGTAAGATGGACATTTAACTATAACTATAATGCAATAGAGGTAAAGTTGAATATGAAGATTCCCCCACTTCCAGGCTACCAAGCTAACCGCTTTCGAAAAGACGTATACTCCGCCACCGTGGAGAAAAGTAATACTCTTGAGTTGTAAGTTATAAAATATCAGTTGACCGATTTCTACGTTAGTGGAACACAATTTTCTCTCATTTTCTCAAAACTGACTCTTAACGACTTCGATTAAATTACATTTAAGATATTTTCATTACAAATTAAATGCATGTATTGCATTTTCTAAGAGGAGTAGAAATCTTCTTTATTCTGATTGACTTTTGACACAACTGGCAAACCGTAAGGAATACACAGGCCTGCTAATATAACAAACTTAGGTCTCGCTCAAGCACACCTTGTCAAATACACTTTGTTGTGGGGTTAACAATTTTAGAGATATTACTTTTATTGATTTGAATTTTAAAATACTTATCTTTTCTCAAATGGGAATTCGTTATTATTTTCTTTCTTTCCTTATTTTTATTTCATTCTTTTTGTTTCCGCTGGTCATGCAAACTTAATGAAATTCGTAGTCAGCATATAGCGACTAGCTCATAAAAGATTTGACTCGCTTAAGCGTACTATATTCCTCTATTCTCGTTATACCTTTAAGGAAACATGTAATAAACCACGTTTATCTCGATTAACTTGAAGTAGATAGAATAATAGGTGTTTGTAACAATAATTTGTGCAAGAGTAAGTAGTAAAAGTCATGTGAGTGGCAATACATCCTATTTTTCAAAAGCAGGACAAATATTGTTCCTAGCAGGCATTTACACGGGACAAGGTCCTACTGTCCCGCCAAAATGGCTGCTTCTGGTATCCCCAGTGTTGCTTGGGTAAACTGGTGAAAATGTTGCGCACAGGACGTTGACACATCTCGAGTTGATGGACCTCAGTATTGCCACGACAACCGTTCTTCAGCCTTGTGTGAACTCGATGCAAAATGCTCATTTCATAGTATCGCGAACCGTAACACGCTTGTCTGAGGGAATAATGTAATTGTAAGCATTCATGCTTAGGTTGTTTCCTGGAGCTAGGGAAAAACAATCCGACATTCATATGTCTTTCTCTATTTACTCTTGTACAACTATTCTTACAGAAGCTGATTCTTCTACCGAATTCTTGTTAATACATATCAACCTTCATTATACGTTTACACATTTCGTTATAGGTATAAAAAGAATACTGTGGGCTAAAGGCATAGTCAACGCTTTTCAAAGCCAGTCGTCGTACGATTATTTGAAATGGTCTTCTCTTTGCATGACCTCGAGAAAAGAAAGGGGAGGGAAAAAAGCCATTTGTAGTTGAGAAAAATATAAAGTAGACTGGCCCTGTGGCGCAGTTGGTAGAGCACCTGCCTGGTGTGCTAGGGGTCCCGGGTTCAATTCCCGGCAGGAGGGTAGGAATTTTTCTCCAGCCAGGATTATTCCTCATCCTTCCCTGAGTCTAAAAGTGTGAATGTGTGTGTGAATTCAAAGTATAAAAAAAAAAAAAAAAAAAAAAAAAAAAAAAAGATCGGAAAATCCAACGTAAATTTGTCAATAGGCAAGGCCGCCGATATGACCTCTGCAGTTAAATATGGAGGAAAAAAAAATATAAAGTATAATATTTCAAAACTATAAAGGTTTTTATTTTACAAAAATTGTGTGCCCTAATATCTACATACTTTTTGTGTATTAAAATTTTGTGCATCTCATAAGGTTTACCAGTTAGGCAAAACGACAGAATGAAGACTTCAGATTCCCAGATAATTTAAAATGATGAATTTTATTTGTCATGAAAACCTCTTGAACATATGGTATTTAATTGAAACCGTTTTAGCCAGTTTTTAGAAAGTCGAATCGAAAACATTTTCCATTTACAGGTAGTTTGCCGTGGGGGATTTTGTTGAAAATCTTAATGTTGGAAACTTGGAAAATGCTGAACATTAATATGAAGTTGGTGTTTGACAGACTTTTCGATTTTGAGTTGTACCTACTGTACACACACTCTCTCTCTCTCTCTCTCTCTCTCTCTCTCACACACACACACACACACACACACACACACTTTTCTGAAATTCTTTTTGTATTCAGAGAACATCAAAACGTGCACTCCCGAAGAAATTCGGATATCAGAATTTTAGCCGGAATGTACTACTTCCTTGGCTTTCTATAGACACTACGATATCAGAAATGAAGTAACATTTTATTCAGAGGATGACCGCATATTTGTGTTTAATACATAAATCGTAGCGTGTATTCAAATAGTGGGATGAAAATAAGTGGGCACTTACTATTGTAATGTTTTGGCAAATTACACCTGGTCACGAACCATTGTAACGGAGCGATCTATATGCTTAGGTACTCCCACGCAATGTTCTCCTAACAAGCATTTCATACTAAGCGGAAGTGATATCATCCAACTTCCTCCTAAGTAATTAAATAATTATACAGCAATTCATTCCCTCGGGTGTAAACAATGTACTTCGCAAAATATCACACATGGAACCCATTTGTTAGATATCCAATCCTCTGCAATTGCCTTTCTGAGAAATCTGAAGCAGTTTCACTTTCTCTACTACCTACTGTGAAGTAAAAGTACTGTGATACACCCAAAAATTCGATAGCATGATACACCCGAAATACGCGTTTTGAGGTCTTTTGTACTCCCCCGAAGCATTAAAAAGCCGATAAATATAGAACTTGGTATTTCAGTTCAAAAAATGTGACATGAAGGTTTTCAAAAAAATCCCCCGGCTGAAACTACCCTTTAGTTAGAAAAAGGGCTCGCCGCTCGGCGAGCAAACAGTACCAGTGCGACTAAATACACGGGACGGACAGATGATATCTTCGGCACGTGTCTACAGAGACTTTATCTCTGCTTCTACAGGGATGGGCATACGGCATTGGGAATCCGCCGCGCATTCGCTGTTTTTTTTTTTTTTGTGCCGTTGTTTTAGACTTGAGGTGAAACTTTGGGTCTGGTGTTAAACATTCAATCGGGTATTAATGTGACTACGTAGGAAACAACGAAAAATACCTCTTAGATTGTTCCATCCACGAAATTTAAACCCGGGACCTCCCGAATGCGGGCCACTGACGTTACCGCATGAGCGAGTCTGATATGTAAACAGATGTTTAAACTCTCGTGTAAAAATCTTTAGCATAGATTCCCTCGCAAGGGCAGTAAAGCCGGTGGTCCCTTGTCCTGTTGTCCTCCGTGGTCTAGGAGTAACAAGCTAGCAAGGTTGCGGATTCAAACACAGTGCAGAACGATGAATTTTTTTTGGATCTAAAATTTTTAGCACGGCTTCTTTCGGAACGGAAGTAAAGCCGGTGGTCCCGTGTCGTAAAAGAACGTCAAGCTTGGTAAAGATGTCTCCGTACGAAATTTCATAACCAATATAGAATGTGACACTGAAAACCATAGCAGCGTAAGGGCGTCCATAAATAAAACTTAATTTCAGTTTTTACGAGCAAGAGAACATGTTCCAGGCATTAAAATGTGTATTACCTACATCGTTGTTTGTCTTCAAAACCTGTTTGTTTCTCCCTAGAAGCACGTGCACGTGTAACTGCTGCCGTTATATAAAGGCGAGTTGTCCTTAAACATTAGAAAGGCCTAAACAACATAAGAAAGTCAATCACGAGATGGAATTATTGATGCAGACGTTTTTCTTTGGCAAAGTTTAGAAGCTGAGAGGAAATTTGTCCAGGAAAAGCACTATGGCTCAGTGCAAAGCAACAACTAGGCAGGATTTCTTGATCCTTAAATTGAATGCGAAAATCTTCCGGCCGTACAGTAAGTTCCAAATTGAACAACACAACCAATATCACCCAGTCTTATACATAATAAGTAATCTTGTTGGGCGAAACAGCTCTTACAGTCTAGCTCAGTGATATTCAACCTGGGGTACGTGTACCCCCAGGAGTCGCGATGACCTCTTAGTGGGTACATAGTAAGCCCGATCTTCAGCCTTTTTCCTCCATTTTCATATGTACTCCCAAAACTCTGAAATCCTGCTCGACACAATCCAACCATCTGAACCTTGGCCAACCTTTACCTCTTCCCCTTCTGGTTTTCCATTGAAAATCTTCTGACACTTCTGGTGTCTTCCATCCTTATCGGATGCTCAGCCCCTGTTTTATACACGTTACAACCTTGGGTTTCTCGTAGTCAGTATATCTTGTTGTAAACATTTTCAATAGTATATATAAACTTCAGTGATTCTGGGAGCCATCATTTCATGGAACCAGTGTCCCTAAATATATAAATTCATTGCATTGATCATGTTCATTACTGTTTTCCTTATCTTATTTTTATTTTGGATGTGTTCATATAGACAGTTTTCTCCACATTTATTTACAGTCTTATTTCTTTTGCGTTCTTTTCAGTTTACATAATAAATAATACAGAATATAATACTTAGGATACTGCACCAAGAAAGTAACAGATCAGCGTCTGGCGTCAGCACTTAAAATGGCAAGGCACGGCCAATTGGAAGAACACTATAGATAGCGAAAAATTCGCATCACGATGGTGTGTTGTTCAGAAGCTGGCAATGCATAGAGAAAGAAATGCAGAATTCTTTCTGTAAGCACGTAACGCAGACAAAGTTTGTAGTTGGCAATATCTTGGTTACGTGACTGTGCGAATGTTTGTATTAAATAACTTGGGTGCGAAGTCTTACACTTATTTTCACTGTGATTGCGGTTTAAGCATCACGGCTGACGACCGATTGTTAAGGAATATCTGCGTTTAGCACTAAACATCATGTTTACGAGGTAGCGCTGTTCTCGACTTCAGGATTTCAAGACGGTACAGGAAGTAGACTGTAATGATAAGTGCCAGGTTTACTTTTCACACTATATTGTAACAGCTTTGCGTTAGACCGCGAATCTCCCAACTGAAGTAAATGCAATACACATATTCACAAGCATGATGTGGGTGTTCCCTCCCGCCGTTGTAGTATCTAACTTCGCCTTAAATATCTTGGTTCTGCCACGAGGTTTTTAACTGAATCTGTGTATGCCAAACGGATAACCTTAGTTGTATACTTTCCTTGCTGCACCATCTATATTTTTGGTACTTGGTTTTGGCGGAATGTAAACTGAAATAGTGGAGTGGGGAATAGCCGCTAATTACGTAAGCGTCTCCAAAGAAACAAGGTTGGATATCGCTGAGAATGGATTAGTGTCCCGAAGCGGAATTAGAAAGATACTGCCATCAGGTTGCCATATGACACAGTTCAACCATCAGCCGAATCTTTTACAATAATTTGTGAAACTTGAAACGTATGGCAAATGCTTGTGCATTGAAAGGACTTTATCGTCACGAACAAACTAGTTCATAAGAAGGATTAAAGTGAAGCAGTTTTACGCCAGGGAGCGAGACATCACGAATGGTGGAGACCCCGATGACAGGGGAGATGGAGTCGTCCTGAACGTGAGCACTGAAGCTGTCTGCCTTTATGAGGGAACCTCCCCGGCATTAATGAGCAATGAAGACCGAGGAAAACAGGGAGAATCATTCTGCCAAGGATCGATCGTCGACCTCCCGCTCTTGAAACGCTCTCGGCCAACCGCTGTGGCAAAGCACAATTTACAATTCGGACCCACTGTAGTTAATTTTAATATATATTAATATATTAATCTATATTTTTATTCATAAGAAAGCCTACTTTCTGTATATATTTTAAGTTGGCAAGCCTTTGCAGAAATAGTTTCATTGCACATTTCATTGTAGGTATAGCGTGGACTGAAGTGTTAAATGCTTGAAAGTGGTAACCCTGAAGTTTCATGCACTTTTCATGATATCTTGAGAAACAATATTTTTCTGATAGGCAAGGTAGAGGAAGTGTCCTTTATGACTGAGCTCAGTGAATGATATTAATCGAACATCACATTAAAGAGTTAAATTTGAGAAACTATAATGACCCCACGCCATATAGGGTATTTCAAAAGTGATGGTCCAGGGTTTTAGGGCGAAAAACAAGAATGAACAGATACCACATATTTTTGTTGCTGATTGGGACACGTTGAGCACTTCCAAACAGAGCAGTAGTGGTTTTATTTAATTTATAAAACGTGAGAAAATTACAACATTCGAGTACAAACAGAAACAGTCGCAAAAGTTCCAAAAAACATTTTTACCCTCTCTATTATGCAGAGGAAGTATTGTATTCCATCCAAAATTCAATACTACCAAAATTTCACAGAAAATTCTTGTTTTGGGACTCCCTGAATAAAAAAAAAAAAATACATTTTTAGAAAAAGGTGTCTGTGTATGAGTGTCTTTGTGAACAACATAAAAAACGTACCAAGCTTTGTATTTAAGTTCAGCACTTCCAAACCGGCCGTGCCGTGGCCGATTGGTTAGACCATTCGCCTCTCACCAAAGCGACCCGGGTTCGATCCCAGGTGACCGCATGTGGGATTTGTAGTGAACAAAACAGCGCAGGGGCGGGTTTCCTCCGCGTTCTCCGGTTTTCCCTACCATCTCATTCCACATCTTCATTCCATGTATCTTCAATGTCACCGCTTGCGGTGCCACATGTAGTAAAAGCGGGCCTTAAACACTACCAAAAAAGAAAAGCACTTCCAAGGATGCGACGCGAAGTTTTTCAAAAAGATCCGTCCATCGCAAACTACCCTTTACTTCAAAAACTTTCGCAAAATTCGAGAGTCGAAAATCGCTCTAACGTTTGTAATTAAATTACCATATGTTTAAGATATTTCCACAGCAAATGAAATGTATATCTTGAATTTTTTTTTACGAATATCCTGTGGATATTCAATTTGAAAGGGAGTTATAATTTTGCATAAGTGCACAAAAATATTCAGAGCAGTTTAAAGCACAATTTATTTCAGATAGCTGTTTTATAACATCAGCTATTCAGGAGACATACGTTGTTATTGGTTCGAATTAATTTTTAAACACTTTAGTTATCTTTTAAAATGCTATCGCTATTCAGTTGTTTCTTGCGATGTCGTGAAAAGGTACTGACTATGGATTCAAATTGCCGTTGCACACTTGGTTTCATATATGCCGCCCCTACACCTTTAGGTGACATTTTACGAACCTTCTCAGCGTGCGCGTACACAGCAGGAAGGTGTGTGTGGCGTTCTGCTTTTGTAGCTCGACCAATCAGTGTTGTGTTGACCTAGGACTCATGTTTTAGGTGCAAATGAAGTTTGCGTGCACGATAAACGCGACGCCACTGCATGCACGAAAAGGTAAACGGATACTCAACCACCACTTTGTTATACGTGCTCCACCTGTGAAGGCCAGTCCAATGCCTCGGGGACAGCGTAAATGGAAGCGAGTGTACCTAAAACAAATTGTGTAATAAAAGTGTTTTTACACTGCTACTAAGATTATAATGAAGTAGACAGAAAAATACTATTCCGTGAGAATAAGTTGTAGAGGTTATGGCAAAATAGACGACAGTGGGTAGAGAAATTGTGAATGTAACACATGTCCACGAGCTGCCGACCTTTATACCTCCAAGCCAATCAAGCTTCCCCCTGACGCAGCGTCGTCTATCAATGCAGTTGGCACGCACATTGGCGACAGCTGGTCTTCCTCGGTCAAGGTGTTAATTTAGTGCCTTCCGCAGAGGGTGACTTTATTTACAGCACAGTAATGGCTTCCGTGCAGCATTTGCATTCGGCCTTGTTCTAACTAGGGCGAAGGTCGCCAGTGTTCAATCTGCTAAATTCATGACCCTTATTTCACACATTATGTAAGATACCAGCCTGAACATTTTACATGATGTAGCTGCATGCTTTCTTAAGTTCACTGATCTACTTTTATTCAATAAGTTTTTGTATTAAGGTAATCAGGATTATTTTCCTAATAACTCGATCTTTTGATTAAACTTTATCGGAAATGTTTTACTTTCTTTACAAGGTATAGTAAGTAGAGGAAGTATTGTATTACATCCATCAATTCGATGTCGAGATTTCACCGGAAATATGTTTTGAGGGCCCCCTGAATCCAAAAAGCATTTTTAGAAAAAGGTCCGCGCGCGTGTCTGTATGTGTGAGAACAGCATGACTAAAAAGAAAATTCGGTTAAATACCAAACTTGGTATTTACGTTCAGCGCCTTCCAAGGATGTCACAAGATGATTTTCAAGAATTCGCCCACCCCAATTTTCTCTTTGCATGGAAACATTAAACATTTTAATTTTCTCGAAAATTACTCAAACTTTTTGGTCAAAATACGATATTTTTAAGGCATTTTCAGGGCAAATGAAATGCCATATCTTAAATTTTCAGAGAACATCTTTTAAAGTGCTCTTTATTCTGGACAAATTTTGCATAACTGTAAACCATAACAGATAGATAAAATGTTGTACACGGAAAGCATAGTTCTGTTAAAACACACAATTTATATAACTTTTTTCTCGTGAAGTTAACCATTTCCGTGTTTTTTTTTTTTTTTTTTTTTTTGTAGTGTGTTAATTTCTATGAGTGTCACAATAAAAAAATTATACATATGTTACATACAACGTTTTATACAATTCTGGCATTAAAATAAGCAAAAATAACTAATAAATTTGCTAAATGTAAAATCTTTGTGTTAGATCAGAGATGTGTGACGTAATCTGGTTCCTAAGGAAATATTTCATTTGTTTCAATACTCATAGAGGAGAATGGAAAGTAATGATAAAACTATTGACAATACGGATTGTGTTCTACTTGACATTTTGAACAAAGCTAAAAGTGCGAGAGTTTATTAGCTCCAGAAAAATAGAAAAAGTTAACGAAAAATAATATGAAAAGTTTCGTGGATGAATAAACGAAAAATGGGTTAGTTTGCGAGAGTGATGATTTCAGGTTTTCTTAATGGCACATTGGAGAACATTGTGTTGTGGCTGTGGTAACGTTATTGCTGTCTTGTTGCAATGGTAATTGTCATTTTCTGGCAGTGGTGTCAAAGAGGGTTATCTCGCACTATTTATCGTCATAATAAGTCATTTAAATGCTGGGATTGCATGAACATGTCTAACGCAAGTACTGCAAGCAAGTATTGGTGTAGATGGAAGAATAAGCTTTAGGTTTTATAAACAAGCTTGAAACCGAAATTATAATGCCAATATATATTTGATAATGGAAAGAAACAAAAGGAGATTCTAGTCAATAGTTAAGGGGAAAACGTAATAAAGCTGAATATGTTAAACTCTCAAGAATGGAAGCCTAGGTAGATTTAAATGAGAGATAAGGTTACAATTGTTGCTTGTACTAAGCCATAGTGATTCAGCGGGCTGATTCCTATCTTACCATGACGCGCTCTAAAGTTAGCCAATGGAAATCGCTTCATTCGTGTTGCTCGCGCAAAAACAAATGCAACGCAAGACACACTCGTCTTGAATCGAGTCGAGATAACGCACGTGCAACTTGGGAGTTGTACGTAAGCTAGCGCGTATACATAATTCGGCGGTTGCTAAAGGGTGACAAAGTTAAAGTGTTATAACGTTGTAGTTGAAGTTACAAAGTTACATTCTCTTTGAATATCGTCGGCAGTTCTCAACAAATCTGGAAATTTACAAATAAAGTGATATGTTGGTTAATTCTTCGTTTGGTTCCATTCCTACCATAACTCACGCACACCCTGTAGATTAGGACCTCTTGCTAGAGCTAGTCCGGACACCAAACACGAGATCTTATAGGTCTTAAAGGCGACGTCTTCGACGGAGAGGAGAGTTTGCGTCAAGCTATAGTGAGTAGTGAAGCCCATGTGAATTTAACACATACGGTTTTTATTAAAAGCATAAAAACAAGAAATTTGTACTTCTGAATTCTTTTCTAAGTAATTCGTGTTCCATTTGCAAATCATGCACAAGTTTGTAAGAAAGGTGTGTTGCAAAAGCTTAGATAACGAGCCACAAACTTTCATGTGGCTAAAGATTCTTTCTTCTTCTTCTTCTTCTTCTTCTTCTTCTTCTTCCAGAAATTACTCAAGAGATAGATTAGAGAATTTCGTACTTATTTGTAGAATTTATCGTGAATCTGATAAAAAAAAATCAAACTAATGCTTAAGAAATATAGGATTTTCCCATTTATTATTCGTAGCCAAGAGATGTGAATAGAACACATTTTTTTTTTCTGTGAATGTTAACATTTGAAGGATTGTATGTATGTGTGTGCAGGTAACGTAGTGGGTAAGGATGAAATATGCGACGAGCAAGGGATGTGTTTCTGTACGCACGGTTCACAAATCTAGGAGCCGAGACTGCTGTCGCCTAAATAAAGACAGATGAAGTCAGCTAGGAAATATTCTCCCGTCCCTTGCAGCCTTGCTAGGTCGAGTGCATTCAAGAGGAAGAAGGAGCAGAAGTCACAGGAAATTACTCCACAACTAACACGTTGCCGGGTGGAACTGCAGGGTACAAGGAAAGAAATAGGGGAGAAAATCGAGCACTCACGATTACTGATTAAAACACTTTGAGGCCTGCAGCGAGAATAGTACAAACTTAACTACAGGGTGTTCAGTCCGCAACTCGAAAAAAGCTACAGGTAGCAATTTAGACACCAATATAGAGGAAACAGCTTAGGCCGACATAACACTAAACTACAACACATTACACCAACAAGCAGTACTGCCAACCTACAATAGAAATTACACGTTTGTGACAAATCCACGGATCTACCGCTTATCGAGCGGCTGCTCTAACCACTAAACGACCATGGCGTAAGTGGTTAGAGCATCCGCTTGATAAGCGGTAGATTCATGGTTCAAATCCCGGCTATGGCATTGAGTTTTTCAGTCCTGATTCCACCTCGTAAAACATTGCCCACACACGGCTTGTGTGTTTAAAAACACCAGCAGTAAGTTTGTTGGCATAAATAAATATAAAAATGACATTGTTTAATCAAAATAAAAGTATTATTTCTAACCTAAAATATTATAAGGTTAAAGTAACAGGTTTTCGAACGCTAATGTCTTGAACATCGTTACCACACAACACATGATGCACCTACTCCTCTTCGGCAAATCTTGTTCTGCAATAACACTTTGGGATAATATCACTTCCCAACGCTGAATATCGTAGTGCAATTATTGCACCGCTGTGTTGCGAACACAAAAATAACAGTAACAAGAACTGTACAGTGCTCTAAAACAATTCAACACAGAACCAGACACACGCGAACAATACAATGGCATCCACAGATTAATCTATCGGTTGCCTTCTCTGCAACGGCTTCAAAAATAGTGACTTCTTTGGCAACATAACGGATGCAATAATCCTATGTCCGTAGCTTTACCATGGTTATATTTTACGAACGGTTGGCATTACTAATGCAACCTAACATATGAAATATCACAAAATATAACAGACCGCGCCGTATTGAGGGGAAAATATCACAGTTGGCTTTCACCGCGAATGTAGAAAGCTTACAGTGTAGGTTGTGTCGTTCAGAAATACGAAATTGTAAAGAGAAGCGAAAATTGTTAAACAACACTGTAAAAAATAAATAAGTAAATAAGCAAATAAAATAAAATAAAAATAAAAAATAAATAAAAAAAAATCACTTGTTTCATTGTTAGATATAAGGAGATTGACCACTACAATCGGAGTTCTTTGAATATCTGAATGATCCAATATATTATTTTACAGACTATGCCAAACTTCATTAGTAAATGTACTAAATTATTTGACAAACAAATAGACAATTAAGAAGATGACACAAGACGTAAATACTTATATTTTTGGCAATACACGTGTACTTATCTGTAATGTCTGTTTTTAAATTGAATTTGTTGCTATACCCTAGAGACTACAAACTTAACTACAAAGTATTCAGTTTCTGAGGGATTTTACTTAACTCGGAAACTGTTAGAGATGAGAAAAGGTTTCTGCTCAGTGCGTTAGATGGCAGTCCTCTCTATAGTGCACCACATCCGGTGCTGTAAACTTGTAAAGAAGTAATTCCGGTACTCAAAGAGGAAAAGTTCGGTAAATCGGAAGAAAAATTGTTAACTTTCTAAACTCCGATTTCAATATTAAAATTATATAAGTATAGTAATATGTTGAGGTTTAAACATCACCGAGTTTCTATGACTAAGGTGCTGATTGATGCTTGGGAAAAAACTATTATAACAATATTTGAAGCATATTGAACAGAAGTCTCGGCGATGTTTAAACCTCAACATATTATTATACTTATGATTTTTTTATATAAGTATAATAATATGTTGAGGTTTAAACATCACCGAGCCTCTGTACAATATGCTGCAAATATTTTTATAGTGGTTTTGACTACCGGAATTACTTCCTTACAGGTTTACAGCACCGGATGTGGTGCACTATAGAGAGGACTGCCATCTAACGCACTGAGTAGAAACCTTTTCTCATCTCTAAGTTTCCGAGTTGAGTAAAATCCCTCAGAAACTGAATACTTTGTAGTTAAGCTTGTAGTCTAGGGTATAGCAACAAATTCAATTTAAAAACAGACAATACAGATAAGTACACGTGTATTGCCAAAAATATAAGTATTTATGTGCTGTGTCATCTTCTTAATCGTCTATTTGTTTGTCAAATAATTTAGTACATTTACTAACGAAGTTTTTAAACCCAGGATTGCATGTCTGTAAAATAATATATTGAATCATTGAGATATTCAAAGAATTCCGATTGCAGTGGTGAATGTTGTTATATCTGACAATGAAACAGGTGATTTATTTGTGGGTAGGATAACAAGGCCTTAGCCATCAGTTTTAGGACTGATAAGGCGCCTTTTGGTCCGGCCCTCTGTTATCCGAGCTAACCAGCGCTCGCCAAACTTGACATAATTACGACAACCATGGCTAGTCCCCTGACTAATGAGTTCAACAACATGACATGCAGGGAGGTAACATTTCACAATTCCTTGGACAAGAGCTCATAAAGGAGCCAGCCCTGTCTCTGGAAGAGACCACCCGATCTACGCTACTAAGTGAGCGTAAGGCTAGGCAAGCCTATATAACCCAGGCCGATCAACAGCTCCTGGAGTTACTTCCAAAAGAAGACCTACTTAGAAAGGACGTCACACAATTGTATCGCACGATGGCTGCACATAAAGAGCGCGTTGATGCCATCCACAGCTACATATTCCATCATGAGCAGGCTGTGAAAATACAATGACAAACAGTACAGCCTAAGAGGAAGAGGAACATTCCCTCTCCTGTTCTTCCCACAGCTCCTGTGACCACAGCCAACCATTTCCAGGCTCTGGCCACCACCTCTAACGAGCAAGATCCTGCACCAGAGTGCATGGAAGAAGACATTACTGTTCCAGTCAGTAACACAAACTCCACAGCGCCCACAGCCGTTGCAACAAAGGACAAGACGCCCCACACCCATCTTCCTGTGCAACACAGCAGATGCCAGGAAGATAATAAACTGTACCTAAAGACCAGGCAAATTACACCCTCAAAAATCTACGAGGAACAGTGGCACTAATTCCAACCTCACCGGATCATCACAGATACCTACGGAAACATCTGGAACAAACTAATATATAGGGAGTCCCTGCGTTCCTTCCTGAAGACCGTTTCCTTCACGTCACCTTGAAGGACATCCCGGTGTTTATCACCGAGGATGAGGTCAAGGAGCTTTAGATGAATAAAGGGTACACAGTGGAGCGTGTTGCCCAGTTAACCACCAGAGAGCCAAACCCCCAACCACTGCCGCACTTCAGAGTCGCACTTAAGAAGACAGAGAATGTGCGCAACATCTATAAAGAAACACACATGTTTCATGCTATGGTTAGGGTTGAAACCTTCAAACCCCCACCAAGGCCACAGCAGTGCACCAACTGCCAACAATTCACACATAATGCTGCTGGCTGTCTGCTGCAACCAGTTTGCACCTTCTGTGATGAGACTGGCCATAGAGGAATAAACTGCCAAAGACTAGCTGTCCCATGTTCCACTCCACGATGCTGCAACTGTGGTGATTCCCACTCTTGCAGATACGCCATGTGCCCGGTGTGGCAGGAAGCGCGATTGGAGCTCATGACAAATAAACAAGGACAGATGTCCAAGTACAAAGCCCAGCCTCGAGTTCCACATAATATGGAACTGCCAAGGGAGGCTTTCACCGGAGCAAGATGGCCCGGACTTCCTTGCAAAACTCCGATAAAATTTCCGAGTTATGCAGCGGTCACTACAGGACAACAAGAGGCACAGCCTGCTCCATCCAGTGTCACACCACCGCAGCGGCAAACGGACGCGCAAACAAACATGCCACCTAACAACTCGGCAGCATCAACTAGGTCACTACAACCTGCCCAACAGAGAGTGACACGGCAACAAAGAGTACCTCGCCAGCAGGAGCCACCTACAGGCTTAGCTCCGCCTCAACAACTTCGCCGCCCGCCTCTGTAGCGTGATGGTTAGCGTGTCTGCCTCACGTTCAAGAGGTCGCGAGTTCGAATCTCGCTTAGGGTAAGTTATCCGGGTAAGGTTTTTTTCCGAGGTTTTCCCTACCCTGAGAAGACGAATGTCGGGTAACTTAAAGCTCCATGGACCTCGGGCTCATTTGAGCATCATTTCACCCATTTCATTTCATTCATTCGTCCGATATGACACAATGTTGGAGGACGTTAATTTAAAAAAAAAAAAAAAAAACCAACTTCGCCAGAACTCCTCTAGTCTTCCCACTGTTCCTGGTGAGGCTTTCCTCAACACTATGAGGCAAATACCCATCCAGCTACAGCCTGAGTTTGCAGCCTTCCTGGCTGAAGCTTTAAGAACCAGGTCATAACAACTTCATCGATACACAATCTTTGTGCACACAGTCCTAACTTTCACGGTCCATCATGGGTACTAGACATGCTGGAGTAACGGATATACAATCTCTCAAAGTTTGTTCCTGGAACGCCAATGGGATATGGTTCAAACTAAGAGAGATAATTAACTTTGTGGCCTCCAAGGGTATCCTCCTGCTCCTGGTGCAGGAATCCCATTTAACACCTACAGACAAAGCTACCATTCCAGGTATGCTTTGCTACAGAACGGACAGAGCGGACGGCTATGGAGGAACAGCCATTTATGTGAGCCGTAGCATTGAACACCACCAACTGTTCACTACCCCAACTACCAACTTGGAAACCACTGGAATCCAAGTGGAGACCAACAAAGGGCCAATTAGACTGTTCTCCGTCTACATCCCCCCTGGTCGTCCCATCGTTGACAGGAAGATGGATGTACTTTTCTCCAGCAACACGGCAACCATCGCCATGGGAGACTATAATGCAAAAAGCCCAGCTTGGAATTCCACAGTGCTCAACCATCGAGGAACGCTACGTGCTCACCAAAAATCTAGCGGTACTCTCGCCATCCTCGCCTACCATGTCTCACGGAGGTCGTCGAACCCCAGATCGGCTGGACATTGCACTCATCAAGAACACCAGATTACATCCACAAATATTTTCACTGCCTGAACTATCTTCAGACCACTACCCTCTGCTACTGCTATTTCATACCAAACCAAATCGTCTGTTTCCCTCTCCTAGGCGAGTCATCTGGCTAGATACATAATGGCTGAGATACCAGCAACTCTAGAGCCATGTACTACAGTACAAGATGCAGATACGCTAGTGCAAATATTCAACACCTCCATAGCTGCAGCCATAGCACAGGCAACACCACCAAGCCGAGGCCCAGCTCAGGCAGTCAAGAAGTTGCCTCGCCACCTTCGTGAGCTGATTGCGGCGAAAAACAGAGCACGACGCCGAGGCCAGCACTCCGGTTGCCCCCTGGATCGAAGGGAATTTAATAGGCTGCAACGTGTCCTTGCAGACTATTCCAACGAAGAATGGGAGCGAAAGCTATCTACGCTCGACACGGAGGACCAATCCCTTTGGCGTATGTCTAAGGCATTGTTGCGTTTACCCGTGCTAACGAACCCCTTCACCAAGGCAATCGCCTGGCTCAATGGCAGAATACTTTGAACAAACATTCCATCCAGCCGACACCTGCGACATCATTTCCACTGTGGCCCCATATAAGGCAACAGGGTATGACAACATACCCTACGCAGCTCTACAGGCCCTACCACAGTACTGGATGGGCCTCCTTGTACATCTCCTCAACGCCCTACTCCATCTGGCGTACTTCCCGAAGGCATGGAAGCATACGAAAATCACCACCTTGCCGAAATCAGGGAAGGACATTTCCTCCCCTGAAGGTTGCTTCCAACTATAAGCAAGATCTTCGAGAAGATTGTACAAGCGAAGATCCAAACCACCCTGGATACCCTCCAGTTACTTCGACCGGAGCAGTTCGGTTTCAGTCGGCAGCACTCCACCATCCATCAACTACTTCGGCTAGTGGACGACATTATCAAGGGATTTAACAACAGGCAGTTTGTTGTCGCACTCTTCCTTGACATTACACGCGCCTTCGACTCCGTCTGGCACGAGGGGCTCCTGTACAGACTCATTCAATTCAAGATTCCTCCCCACATTACTCATCTGATACACTCATATCTACAAAATAGAACTTTCTCCGTCTGTAAAGAAGAAGTGTCATCAGTCTCGACCAATCCATGCAGGAGTCCCACAAGGAAGTGTGCTCGGGCCGCTTCTGTTCGTGATGTACATCAGTTCATTGTCATCCTACCAGGGGTGTTCACTTTACCAGTTCGCCGATGACACCACCATCACCACTGCCTCTATTAAACACAGAGTAGCAGCAAACAGGCTGCAGAGGTACGCAGACTCGCTAACAGCATGGTTATCTGCCTGGCGTTTAAAAATAAACCCAGCCAAATTACAGGCAGTCACCTTTACCAGAAGACTGGTACAAGATGGTCCTCCTGAAATACAGATAGCTGGCGGTAGAGGGAACTGGTCCAACCAAGCAAAATATCTTGGAGTCACCTTGGAGCATAAACTAACATGGAAACCCCACATCGATAACCAATAAGATCAACCGCAGGATGTGAATGATGTACCCACTATACAACAGGAAGTCGGCAATGTCCATCTGCAACAAACTGCTCCTGTATAAACAGATCCTTCGCTCATGCGGATTCCAAGTCTGGGGAATCGCCGCAACAACACACCTGAAACGCCTCCAAACCTTACAAAACAGATTTCTGCGTATAGCGGTCGACGCAGACTGGTATATACCAATTAAGGACATACACCGTGACCTTTCAGTCCCAACTCTCACAGAGCACGTATTATCTCTATCCCACAACTTCTTCAGTTCCCTGCCACAGAGTTTCAATGCCCTTATCCGTGGCCTCGGGGAGTACGACCTTGACCCCGGGGAAACCTACAAACGGCCCAGACTTGTACTTGGCCAAAATTAGAAAAGCAACCCTACCCGAACACACTAATACTACATAACCAACATCAACAACCACCACTACCTCATAGACAAGAAGTAAGCCAACCCCAGAAAACTATACCACCGCTTCACCACAGTCCTGGCATGGTTTTTGTCAAGAGGCTCCACCACGATGGAATCCCCTCTTATGACACCCACCTCACGTTATCAGCATTAAGTAGACTTGATAGTGATATTGAATACTAATGATGGATATTTAGAGAACAACTGTTTACAGAAGCGCGGCGTTGTTTAAAATACTTTGATGTGTGCTCTCACAGGGCTTTTCTCTACTCACTCTTGTGCAAAATTTTCTTAACAACATGCCTCTTCTATATGTGTATGTACTTCATATTAAGAACTGGTTTTATTACATGTTTCCTTGTAAATGTATTTAGAAGAGGAGATTATAGTAGGCTTAAGCAATACACGCAATCTTTTAAGAGCCGTTTGCTGAGTGGAGGCTCTGACTTTACATGTCTAGGAGTTACAAAAATAAACCACTTCCTATTTGAGAAAACAAGGACTATCTCGGAAATGGTTCACTCCACAGTAAAAAAGAGTTTCTGATATAGATGTTTTAATGAAATTATATTTCTGTGTAGTAAAAAGCGGTAGATTTAGCAGCAGCCACGTGTCTACTGGTACAAGACATGCCCTCACAGGCTGCTGCTGTCGTGGACTATACTGTAGTGTATACAAACTAGCTCATTATTTAATATAATTTATCTTCATATACTCAAAGTGAATTGTTAAATTTGCATTTTCATAACCGCATGGATCAAACTTACTATTACGAAACAGAGTTACTGATCTGGGAAGCATGCAAATCCTTATCAGTAAATGGTAGGAGGTTCCTTGATTTAAATCTACCACTCGGGATGACGAAAGCATCCGCATCTGTCATGCCAATGTTTTTATCGCAATTTTATTATCGCATGAACTGCGTGTTAGTCATCGTGCCCATTCAAAGCTGTACATTACCCAATCGGATAAAGAAAAGGGAGCGCTAAGGCGGGATAAGGTTATACCAAGACCGCGGATTTTAGGTAAACGCTTATTTTGGTCCTCGTGATGTGCAGAAAATAAAAGTTGTGTATGCACTAATTATAGAAATATATGCTCGAAAATGCTGCTCCTTTACTATGTACCTAAAATACCTTATTTCAGGTTAGAACCTATTTTTGCCTAATTTTACATTTTTCAGTTTGTTCATCTGGTAATATGGAAGCGCTGAGTAAGCTTGTATGCCAGTCGTGCCTTGAAAACAATCACATTCAACAATGCATAATACGGATAGTATTAAGAACATTGTTTTGTAATTGGGGGAGGATGCAGCTAAAGAGCTTCTGCAGGACCAACAGTTGTCCACGATATTTCATTCATTAAACCACATGATGTATTTCTGGTCCCCGCTACTAATGCTGTAGTCTTCAGGCGAACCGGTCTACATGCAACTGAGATTGATAGAGGAGGTGACAGAAAACTCAACTTGGTTCTTAGGCGAACGTTGGGGTGCATTATCCTTTCTTCCATTTCCTTATCTCTTAGGCGCGTAGTGTTGGCAGTGCTGTGCAGATGGCGCGAATGATTGAGCATGGTAACTGCTTTTCTCGGCGTTAGGTAGCGTTTGGTTGGCCTTGTCCTTCGTTGGTGGGGGGGGGGGGGGGGGGGGGGACGCTCAGTGCGACACCGGAATCGCGGTGCGAAGGCTGCTTGGTGGGGCCTGGTGCCTGGATGAAGAGGTCTCAGCACTCTGGTCTGTCTAGTTACGACCCTGTGTGGCACCTTCGTTCCCTCATTTCATCCCTGCCTCCTTGGGGGTGGTAGCCACAATAGATCTGTGTAGGTCGAAGTGAGGGAGTGTCCCCTCTGGGTCTGTAAGCTTTACCTTTTTTGGTTCCTGGTTATGTTGGTGACAAAGTTGCTTAAGAAACTCAAAGTAGTGGTTAGAAAAACATGACTGACAGTTCTCCGTATAGTTGCTGACAACTTGTCTGGCAAAACACCTGAAGATGATATTATCTGACAAGCTATGCAGCTTCTCGATAGAAATCTTAATAAAGGTGTTATGTTTCGGCTAATTTGTAATGGGAAGTAAAATACAATTTTTGCTCAGCTATTTTTGTAATTTCAGACCCTGTTTTAGGCACTTAATTTAAGATGTTTGGGAACTAAAAGTCCGAGGTATAGTTATAACTTAGATCGTTTCATTTCGGCCGAATTTCAGAAACAGGCAGCTTATGGTTCGGCCTGCTACCGACCGAGAGCTGCTGTAAACCTTTTGTTCGTTGCTCAAGTTCACAATGCGAGGTCTATTGTTGGCGCCAGTCACGACTGCGTGACCTCTTTTAATTGGCATCTCTATGGAAACAAGTGAACCTGCCGCATAACTTCGTATTCCCATCCACGATAGTTTGATACAGGGACGATAATCCATGAAATTTTAGGTTAATTTGCTTATAGAACGTTTGAAACACTAACAGCTCTATGAACTTACCGCACTTAACTTTAAAATCTAAGGCGTGGTCCCAAAATTAAATTGCTCTTGAGCTTTGTTACTGATGTGTTACTCGAAATGTTTATTTCATCAGCAGTCGCTTTGTCAGTTACACATGCATATAGATGACATCTTAATAATAAACTAAAACTTCATCTAATCCTTTCATCTAAAGGATAGAAAGAGAAAACAAGTTCAAATTTGTTGTGCAGTGTAATCCACACACAAACATCTGAACCACGTAGTTTCATTTGCAACATTAAATCTTGGTGCAACAGACTTGTCTGGTGATGTTCTTGACAACAGAACTTGGATGGATTTTGAAGATATCTAAGTAGTTTGTATATAATTGGAATGAAGTCCAGGAATTTGTTTTAATTCCCGGTCTCTCCAGATTAACCAAAACAATTGTAATTCTATTAATCCAAGTGCCTCGTTGGATGATGTATGAACAAGTATATGAAGCTATGCTTTTGGGAGGCGCTATACTTCGAACTAAGCTGCATATTATTTTAAAACGCTATACATGTTATGTCGTTTGTATTTGAAATAAAACGACCGGTGTTTGAATTTGCAGCAGACGAAGGTGGCAATAAAATGATGCGCTGGCGATACGGAAGGAAGGGCGGGCGGGCTTGCTTGACCTACTCCAAGACTCGTACAGAAGCTGTGTATGTGGGAGAAGGAACGGACGGCACTTTGGTGGCCGACTTCCGCTCGTGTTGCTGGCGGACCTCCAGAGCACGATACATACACCGAATTTATGACTCCCTAGCAACTGTGTAGCATCTTGGGGAAGCCAAGTGTTTCCTGCCTCCTGCTCTTGCAGTATACTCACCGAATTTTTATCACATGCCATTTAAACAGGGTGAATGGTAAATGAGGTCTTCCAGTCTGGGGCGCATGAGACCACAGGCTCTGACACGTTTTTGCAAATGTCAAATGACGCAAATATGTTTTCCTTATGCACAGGTTTATGTTCTCACATGTCTTCGTCGAACACCGCAGCTTCCAAATTGTGCTTTGGTCATTCCAAGCACCGCACACGTAGTTTGTCAGGATTATAGATAACGACTGGTCGCGCGCCACTGTTTCTGAACCCGGCGTTTACAGTTTACATGTGCTTACGATAATTTACAATTCGAAACAGATAAGTATTCTAACGTCAGACTTGAAAACAGCTATGGCTTGCTGAGTTCCCCAATATGCACTGGTGTTAAGGATTGGAAATCATCGTGTTGTACTTTCAACGTCAAGAACTGCACCAGGAATTACGCCCTTTCATTGACTATTCCACTCACACGTGAAATTAACCAATCCTGTGCTTAACAATTTCAAATTTCAACCAATGACAGCCTTCATTCACGCAAAAATTACCAAATTTCATTATTACCTCCGAATTTTAATTATCACCTCTGTTTTTCTTGCGTTGTGATGAGGTTAGAGAATCTAGCTGCCCTGTGCTACAGATGCGCAACAGCTTACGTAATTTGAGGCAACAGAGCCGCTGGGTTTAAATGTAAAAATTGGCTCACTGTCTCTTCATGCATTTTTGCATGTGGTGTATCATCTTCTATATGCCTGCATTGTAGAACTCCCACGCCGTGCGGCAAATATAGCTTAAAACAATTTCTTTCAGTTCCTCTCCGGTTCTGAAATGCGTCCCACACAGGTGTTTCTTCAAGTCAGGGAAGAGATGGTAGTCGCTTGAAGCTAGGTATGGGCTGTAGGGAGGGTGTGTGACAGTATCGCATCCAAATTTGTTGATGAGATTGGTTGTCACATGGGCATTGTGCGGACGAGCGTTGTCCTGATGCAAATGCACTCCCTTCATGCACATGTCTCCACCTGTGTGTGTGCGTGTGCGAGTGCGAGAATGCCATTCATATTTAAGTTTAGTACCTTTAAAAGATATGAGACCATTTTCAAGAAAATCCCCTCTCTCCAAAATACCCTTAATTGAAAAAATAGATATATTTGATTAACCCTCTGTCCATTGTGGTCCATTTTGTACCCTTGCGTAATTTTTTTTACTATCATCTCCACGTATCCAATTCAAATGTGCTGTAACTTTTGCTATGCCTCAAACTTCTGTCAAATAAATGGTTGATATACATTATATTAATTTTTTACAAATGAACTAGGCAAAAAGTAGCCTGGGGGCGGGTTCCATCATGCACCCCGTTCAGTAAAATGCTTCCTTAATTAAAACATGCATCATTTAATTCTCAACCGTTGTTGGTTTGTTACTCATTCGTACTAACAACAAATTATTATAATCAGGCAACAACAGCATTAACAATGGAATTGATTTTAAAGCTTGTAAGTCGAATATTCATTCCTTTTTTCTTCAGTTTGTACACAGCTACAAGTGAATGAAGTTCTGTGGTGTGTTAGTTACAATCATGTCCAAGCATCCTTGCAGTCGAAAAATAGATCTAACTACTCCGGATGGCATAGAGCAATATTGTGGGCAATACTTAGTGAAACTTGATGATGCAGACTATGTACCTTCGTCAGCTGGCAGTGGAAGAATGAGGGATTGCCATATGAATACCAGATTGTAACTGATCTGATGTGTTAAAAATGTAACAATGGACCTTTTAAAAAACATTCTTCAGAAAGAAGTGGCCATACAGTGTTTGAAGTCTATTGAGTGTTTGTGAACCTTCAAAACGTTCATTTATTTGATGAAAAATTAATATCAGCTAAATATTTGAGTAATATTCCGTTGAATTAATTGATTTAATTATCTAAATTGAAAGTGACAGAGTTCCAGTCTGTAATTTAGCAAAAGTGCCGTATATTTAATATATTTATATGACAAATAAAATACATAACTTGAATTTTCTGGGATTACGGCCCTACGGGTTAAATACTCCCTATTCGGACAAATAGACTAAAGCTTTCTACACAAAAATATAGTTCTCAAAGCGCCAATTTATTTCAAATAAGTTTTTTCGTTGCATCAGCCATTTCCGAAGTATCCGTCATTATTAGTTTGAATTGTTCAATATGTCATTTTTAAAGTACCTACTCTTCGCGATTCAGTCTCTTGCGGTGTTGAGTATGGCATTTCAAGGCCAGTATATGGCGACCAGTTGTTAAACATTTGACTATTGCTATTCGCTCAAGGAAATGCGTAATGAAATCACTTGCTAAATGTTTATCTAAGTCAACTTGAAGTAGTATATGTAGATATCTAAACTTTGTATAAAAGTAAACGATACTGGGTAGAGAAGTCTTGTGAATGTTACACAGCAGATTTAAAAGAAAAGTGTTTTTATGCTGGCTCAACAGCATAACTGTGTGACTGGGGGCATAAAAAAGTAACTAATAATAGATGATAATTAAAACTGAAGTTAATAACCATGTTTCGTTGTGTAAACAGATACCTACATGGAGATTATCTGGAACTTGTCATACTGTGTGATAAGATATATAAAATCCATTTGTCTTATCTGCATCACAGATAGGCTTATCTCGCTCCAGTTAATCGTACAGGGCAGTGATTGATGTTTGGATTCCAATGCTACTCTCTGCATGGCACGAGAAATTAGGTTAATAACATGGCATGTGTGTAATTTGCCCTACACTTGTCAAAAACCATAATGCAACAGATCGGCGATTTGTGTGGAATTTTTACTTTCTCTAGTATGTACTTAATAATATGTAGAGGAAGTATGTATTCTACTAAAAAATTCGGTACCGAAATTTCACCGGAAATAAATGCTTTCAGGTCTCCTGGAACCGAAAGAAAAGGCAATTTTAGAAAAATGTCTGGCTGAGTGTGCAAGCAGTAAAAGTAAAAAATGAAGAGAATGTAGTGGACTTCCAGCAGTACTCGTAACTGAACGAAGAATCACAATTTGATGTGAAAAAAAGAACATTTAGAGCTAATATTCCTATTTTCACAGTTGTATACATTTTTGCAAATGATGATACCCTCGAAAGGAGGACCTCCCCCTGCCACTGGGTAATAACCATTAGCAAACAAAAGATAACTCCTATAAACAAGGCGAGAATCAATGTAGCCGTCTTCTAGTTTCTGGGTATTTTTAAACCGCAAACTTTGTAAAACCCATACCTCAAAGTAATGCCGTCTTTGGCAGCGGAAAATGAATGACGTAATCACCATAGCAACAAGACAGCAATGAGGTCATCACCGTCACAACATGATTTTCTCTAATTTGCCTGTAAGAAAACCTAAAATCATTACTCTCGCAAGTGCAGCAACATTCAAACATAAGAATTGCCGCTTACATCCATCCAGAAAACTTCGTTTTTTTTGTTTTTTTTTCCCTAAACATCTGATTTTTCTGGAATTCTTGAACTCTCAGCACTCCTGACTTCGTTCAAGATGTGAAGCGCAATACAATCCATGTTTTCAATAATTTTATTATTTCTTTCCATTTTTCTATGTTAAGCGTTGAAACAAATGAAACTCTACTTAGCAACCGCATTACGTCATACATCTGTTATCTCTGACACATAATTTTTCATTTAGTAAATTTATAATTATTTTTACTCATTTTAATGCTAAAATTACATAAAACGTATGTAATAATCTTTACGCTGTCATACTCATAAAAATTGCCGTGATACCGTGTCACAATCAGTCGGATTATACACTACTTACATAAATAACTATTAAAGATATTACTTTCAACTTAGTTTCTGTATGGTTGCAGTTGGCTTAGGTTTATTCTTGCAATATTTATTTTGTTTTATTTGTGTTCTGTGTTCATTTGAGTGTGATTGACGTATATTGTATTCACTGTGCTGTAAGAAGACCGAAAGAACTAAGCTCTGCCGTATCATATATAAATAGTGAATGTCATATAATTATTTTGTGGTTTCTCTATTCGGCGCTTGAGTAGGTGTTATTTTTAGAAGCTGTAGCGACCATTAGCGGAAGCGTGTCGCTGCCAATTAACAGCATTGCTCTATAAACTTGTTAGACAGCGATGTTGCGCATCACAGCTGCTCTCTTCTTGAACGGCTTCCTCCTTGTTATGGGGGCAGATGGGTTCACTGATTATCACCAGCCATTCGGCCTGATTGCCATGGAAACAGAGCCTGAGGTTTTGTTGTATAAACAGTGGACCGCTGGAACGGCGTTTTGAGTTGCCAATCGAAGTATCGAGATTTACTAATTGATTATAACACAGGTATTGGCGTTGTTGCCAGCACGTGTCCGGCGACCTCAACACCTCCCCTTCTCGTTTGCTGTTTGCAACAGACAAGCAGTCCTCTAATCCAGTGATGGAATCCTGCTGTACGTAATTACGAAATGCACTCCACAAGAGTTGCTGGGCATTTAGGGAAAAATGGCTCTTTCGTCAGCTCCTGTCTTTTATGTTATTTTATTTGTTAAAGCCATCCGGGGTTACCGGGTTACTCCCCCACCCTAGGGGGGGGGGTATGGAAATTTGCTATTCTTGTGGGTGTGTGCCATCGGTGACATTTAGGTCAAATATAATTTCTGAGCTTTCTTTCTTAAATGCTGCCTGCAAAGATAGATTAAAGATGTTCATTTTCGTGGTGAGAGTTTACTTATTAATGTTGCTTTCAACATCTTATAAATTAACATTTATTTAATTGAAAATTAATGTTGTGATCAAAGTATCCCCAAGCATAAGGCAAGTTTGACCACTTAATTTTTATGTAACCTATTCAACGATAACCACCAACTATATCTAATTTATAACACCGAGGTCCTAGAAATTCAATGAAAAAGAACTTAAGTAAAGTTAACGGGCAGGACTGTTTGTTAACGAGAACTTCTAAAGTGGCCAGGATTTCTCCGGTTTACGGTGCAGTAAATATTTTTTATGGAAAACTCCAGGATATGTGACTAAAACAAAAATATAAATTTAAATGTATACAAATAATCATGTGAGCAAATTACCAGCACAAGTTGCTATTTCAAATCCTTAATTTTTGTGTTCTGGTGGTTAGTAAGCAAGCCTTGAACTGCAGAGGTCCTGGGTTCGTTTCCTGGCTAGAGGATGAGAATTTTTCTTTAGTAAAGATTGTATGTGTAACATTTAGTATTTAAAGATAAAAGTAACACATAAAAACCTGAATATGTAATAAAGGGAGGTGTAGAAAGATACACATGTAACTAAAATAACTTTAATTCAGTAAATAAGGAAGAAAATTTTTAAAATCAGTTTATTTAAAGGTTCAGATACAATTTTCTGAATTGTAACAATTTTTTTGAGATCACATTCTGTTATCAAAATTCAACAGGATAGACTAAACTAATAGTGAAATATTTTGCTTGTAGCACCAAGAGTGAACTACGATTCCGTTTTAAATTATTTTGAGAACGCAAAATGAAATATTTCGGGAAATTTCTGCCATTCCAAACTACTCCTGGACTAATTTTGATAATCTTTACTTTTTTCATAAACACCTCAATTTCAATTAACATAGTACTAATTCTAGACATTGTTTCTGGCAAATTGTGTCCTGAATGTTCTAACTGGCGTATTCGAATTTGTTCTCGATGTTTGTTCTTGGAAATCTAAATGATATTGAAAGGGATTAGAACGGTATGGAGGTTCACAGCCTCCAACGCTCATTTCTGTCTGGCTGTCTGTCTGGCTGTCTCTCACTCACTCTCTCTCTCTCTCTTAGTGAAATATCAAGCTCTCCAGGCTGATTTATTTCGTCAATAACAGTCTGTCCCATACCATTTACCAGTCCGTTGCCTTTGCAACAAAAGAACATTAACAAGTTTTTGGCTTCATCTGATAATTGGCAAACCAGCGTTGCGAACTTTGTAAGGCGGTATGTACTGTCGACAGCTGAAGTTTGAAACTTGTAAATGTACCTATTTTGCACGTACTGAAAGGCGATAGATTGAGCAAACGACTTGCTTGTGTTGAGGAAATCTCTATGGGCGCCTGGTCAGGCAGCCATAGGAATTCGAGAAATTTGATGAAGTCAGAGAGGCAGGCAGGCAGACAGACAGGGGTCGCCATCAAAAGCAAATCTTGGGCAGATATATGGATCGATGTTCGACCAGACAGTTTTGTTCCCCACTCCACTAGGGCGTTCCCTCTATCAGGTTACAGCTTGTGGCGCCGATAACAATCGCTTTAATTATTGTACACTAGCGGAATTTGTCATTCTATAGCAGTGGTTCCCATAACGGGAGCTTGAGAGGCTTAAAGGGAAACGAGCACAACTTATTCAGAATATAAATGCAACGCGTAATGTGATATGTGAATGCAACACACAATGTACAGTATAACCTCAGTTGTAGGTCTTCAGAGGGAGCCAGAGTGAATTTTCGTATTGTAACAATGTGATAAAATCAGTCCGGTTACAATTACAGATCAGGGGTGCTCTACAGTGCAGTACGCGCTCGCTTCCCTACACGTTATCCCCCCCACCAATAAGGCTGACCTGCTAATGGAGGACAAATGCTTTTGTTTTCGAGATGAAGACGATTAAGCTAAGTGCTTGATTTGTAAGACTTGTAGTTGCAGATTTATACCATTTCCCTTGCTTACGTTCAGTGTTCACGTTAAACGTTATTCTCCTGGGAAAATACAACGAACTTTTGAAGCAATTGTGCGACGCATTCCCTTCACAATTTGAAGGACTAAAAACATTTGAAACCAAAATCGAATTATTTTGCACTTTTGAAGTTTTCATGTAGTGAGGCTTCACACGTGCTACAAAATATGAAACTACTTGCATTGCAGAATTCCACGACCGTAAGATGTTCTGAGAAAGAAGGGTGGGAATTATTTAGGTCTCTGCATTCTTTGGCTCCACTTATATCTGCGAACAAACATTTTCACATTAAAATTGAGTATCGCAGTCGGCGCACCCAAAAACTTTATATCGAGATTTCACTGGAAATCATGTTTTGAGGTACCTTAAACCGCGAAAAAGAACTCGAGAACGAAAATTCCAACAAACACTGCCCTTGTCCAACAATGCAACACCTAATTTCTAAAAGTTCTCCCATTCCAAATTATCCTTACTGCAGAATGTTTCGTTATCTTTGAGTTTTTAAAAAATACAACTATTTTGATTAATATACTTTATATACTTACCATATTGATAGAAAAAATACATGTTGCATTTTTTATGAAGTGCCATTTGATTTAATTTGCGTAATTCTGTATAATTAGCAAACCATAAGTAAAGCTTATTTCAGGAAAATTATAATTATAACTTAATTTTAGTAATGTCAAGGGCTGTTTTTTAGCGAAAGAAAGCATTTTGCTACGTATTGAGATACGAATTCTCTTTTATGGTTATCTGAAGGCTAACATAGGGATAGAAATGTGACTGTTACGTGCTCTGTTATTTAATTCTGTTATGGGGAGCTGAAACAGTTGGTGAGATGGTTTCTTGAAAGTGCACATGTACGTATTTCTGTAGGGAAGGTCAGACTGATAATTAAAGTGCTGATGCTGGTGAATTTATTTTTGAAACTGCCAGATGGTATGTCGGACATGTGCTACCGTGGACTCCACCCAGTCACGGCACACAATAAAATTACAAGGAATCTTCACCCGTTTCCACGTATTACAATAGGGCACTCCCTCTTCGCCTGGTAATTGTTTCTGGGCGCCTCTGTTTGTCACCTACTAATGAAATACCCTGATACAGGGTGATGGTTCAAAATAACACAGCAGGAATTTTAGCAGTTCAAGCAAACACTTTACTTAATTTATGTATTGAGTATATTACTGTAATACTAATTTACTTTCCAGTGGTGCAACTTTCTCTACTACCTACTTGCCTTAGTAGAGGAAGTATTGTATTCCACTAAAAAATTCAATATCAAGGTTTCGCTGGAAATACTTGTTTTGAGACGCGCTAGAGAGAGAGAGAGAGAGAGAGAGAGAGAGAGAGAGAGAGAGAGAGAGAGAGAGAGAGAGAGAGACAGAGAGAAAGAGAGAGAGACACACACACACAGACCGACAGAGATAGTAAACTCAAAAAGCAAGTCCGTTACGTATTAAACTTGGTATTTAAGTTCAACATGCTCCAAGGATGCGACACGAAGATTTTCGAGAAAAATCACCCCACCCTAAACTACCCTTTACATATTTTTTTTAAAAATTTTGATTTTCTCAAAAAAGGCTTGGGGCGAATCTTCTGTGGATGGGTTTTGGACGTAAGATTTCAATACATTACCCAGAATATTTAGCGTTCAAGTTTAGACACCTCTGACCTACTTCTTAATTTCGTACACTACAAAATTTGTCAAACTGACGCAATTTATGACAGCTTCATTTTTCTTTTAATAGTTTATCAATCACAAAACATCATTTAAATAACATTTTATAGGCTATTTCACCCTTTAATTCGTGAAATAGTCTTAATAAATGCAACTCGTAATAGTCGAATTCTCGAGATAATTTGACAATCACTCGTGGCCATTTCAGTTATTACACTTAAATACACAAAAATGATCTAGCCCTCGCATTGTAATTGTGTTATGGAATTCTACTCCTGCTTATAATCTGTCTTAGTTAACGCTCTTGTTTGACCAGACCGGTATCGAAATTCTCGAGTCGCGAGATGACGAGGGAATTCCTCTGGAGAATTTGGCAATCACCAGTTGAATTTATTAAGACTATTTCATGAATTAAAAGCAATAAAATGTTATTTAAATGTTGTATTGTAATTACTAATCCCTTAAAAGAAATGTGTAGCGTGAATACTTACATCGACATCCATTGGCACGGCCTACAAGATTATCGTATTGACGCTCCAATTTTTTTTAAATGTTGGTAATGTCAGAAGCTGGAGCATCTGCTGTTAATTTATAATTTCGTTCGATACCAAATTTGTCAAACAGATTCCAAACATTTTCTGCTGTATTCTGTGTTCTGAGCGTTCCCTCTTCAAATTATTTTATTTCAGCAGCGAAGCGAGAGTCAGCCATTTTTGACATTTGAATAGCGATTCTGTTGTTAAATTAAGTAAAAGGAACTATGAACACTCGCAGTATTACTGAAGTAAGCTTCATTTCCCTAACTGTATGGAAATTCTAAGCTCACCGCCTCACCCATATGTTACAAGATGTACTTAGGGCTTTATTAATAAACATTGCGCACGAAAATTGAAAAGTTTGTGACTAGGAAATGTTGTTTAAGTGATTTTGATCAGTTGTTGTGGAACCTAGGCACGTAGATAGCCGTGTTCTTCCGCAACTCGAGTCCTTAGGTACGTGCCTACTTTAGTAAACTATTTATCTGCAAGGGTGCAACTTGCTCCATTCCCCGCATACAAAGTGTTAAATAGTTCTGGGGAAGGACGTCTTAGAACTTTGCTCTTTTGTTTTTCCAAAACTTATTTGCAGCCCTACTGGGAATTGCTGATAGGTATATGGCCACGGAAATAGACTAAGGAAGGAATTGACATTTTCTTTGCTTCTTTTCTTAGTCGTAGAGTGCTCTTTCTTCCTTACCCTTTGGTTCTTCCTTTAAACATTTAATGCCTCGCTGTAGTGTAAAGCCTTACAAAAATGGCACTAACATAACCCAACTTTACTATGAAGTAAAAAAATTCCATTAAATATGCAATCTTTATACTTACGAGGAACTATGTTTAAAAAAAAAAAAAAAAAAAAAAAAAAAAAAAAAAAAAAAAAAAAAAAAAAAAAAAAAAAAAAAAAAAGCAACCAGCCAATGGAGTGATCCGGGGTACTTAATTCACCCAGTCACCTACTGTCAAAATTAATAACCGTTGTTTTGCTTGGCTTTTTCCTCCTGTAGTAATTGAGGTCATTTGTGGTAATATTTATTACTATCGTTTTTAATTTTCTAACACTTAATACATTTTCAGAAAAGCTAAATCGCATTCTTTCGTTGCTCTTGATGTAAAAATAGTTCAGAATTTCAAAGTCGGCCATTTCTGTAAACGATTGAAATGAAGGTAGCTTTTGTGGGATTAATTTGTAGAAGAAAGAGATACAAATTAACTATACTGGATTGAAAAGGCCTTCTAAAACTAACAGATCTTTTTCTGTACTTTTTCCCGCTAAATATAATTTCCAATGCTTTTTTGTCAGCGAGTAATATCATCGCATCGGCTGTCAATTACCTACAGGAAAGATTAATATAAGGGCAAAAATAAATGTTATATTTTTTGTAGCGTTAGCCGTTTTCGAAATACTCCATGTTATATGTTCTCATTCTGTTAACTTTGCGGGGGTACTGTTTTTGTTTTATTTTCTCTGCTATTCCTATATTAAGTAGAGAAAGTATTGTATTCCAGCCAAAAGTTTCACCGGAAACACACGTCTTGAGTCCCCCAGAATTAAAAAGAGAAGTTTAAGCAAAAATGTTTGCATGCGTGTACACGTGTAAGTATGAGGCAACATCTTCTCAAAAATGACTCTTAACAAGTTAGATTGTGTATTGGATAGATGCATAACATTGAAATTTATGCCTTGAGTTTTCTAGGAATAGCGTATTTATTATATCCTCTTCATTTAGAGAAACTTTTCCACAGTTGGCAATTGTTAGGCAAAATCTTGCCACACAAAAAATTATAAAAATATTTATTGTGCTCGTTAAAGCATACCATAAAATTCGTGAATACATTTTTGTGATTGTGACAATCATTTCAGAGATTTTGGTTTGAGTTGTCAAATGTGTTCACACTTCTTTCAGCTGTTAAGTCGCTATTCGATTTTCTCGTGGTCAGGCAGAGGGAATGGGATTTCAAAAACAGCACTTTTTAACAATCTGATGTCTACTTCATCCTGTTATCTGTAGCGTCTGTCTTAAATTCAAGAGTTCGCCAACTCGAATCACGAATAGGATGAGTCAACCAGATAATTTTTTTTTTCTTTTTCGGTTTTTCCCTTATCCTGAGAAGGCAAATGTCGGGTACCTGTAAGTTCTGTGGAGTCCTGGCTCATTTGAGCATTATTTCATCCATTCATTCCTGGTTCGATAATACACACCAGGTAAGAGACGTAATCTTTTATAAGAAAGAAATGTGTAATGTGTAATGAAAGTATATTGATTAACAAGAAAAAGACAGAAGAGTATATTGTACGAATAGGAAGTGTTTGTAGAATGAATAGCAAGTGTTTTTTTTCCTTTTATTTACTATAGTAAGAGGTTATTGGAGCTATGGATTCATTCCTTCGTGCTTTTGATTAAACATCTGAACACGGTTTTCTGAGTGTAACTAATAGTGATTGCTTGATTTGAAATCATTTCAAGGCAGACAAGAATAATAATTTTAGATGTGAATATTGTGATATAAACTATATATGTACTTATGGATTTTACAATGGGTGGAGAATTCTGGTAGCGGAAGACATGAGATTTTTTCCTGCACATTTCGTCTGAACTCAGACGTTCTTACTTCATCTTGAAGCTCTTCAGACACCACCTTTGACCTTTCAGTCTCAAACAAGCGTAAAAAGCGCAGTCTGACGACCGAAGTTCGTAACAGCCTTAAGCGTAGAGTACCTGCTTCAATCTCACCTCCTAAAACTTAACTCGCGAGGCAGTCTTCATCGACCGGCAAATATATCTACCGTGAATTTATTGAATGTCTGCTGCAGGCAGCCCGGACCTAAGGCACTTCCAAAATACATTGTGAAACAGTTCTCCCTCCACGCCAGAGACAAGCTCTGGATCCCGGAGTCTTGGAAACATTGCTAAAATCCACTTGAGATACGTTAGTGACGGTTCACAATGAAACGTAAGTACGAGGCAGGCATATAAGGTGTTTCATGTTGTCTTAATGCACACGTTCACATTGGCTGATATAAACATGGCCATTAACTGATAACCTAAACACAAAGTTTGCGAAGTTTAAGTTTTAAAACTATGTCTACCTCAAATATAAGACACTAACCAATCAGGAAGTGATTTTCTTCACATATATACAGTTATGTGAGGTTGCTTTGTAATTCTGTTCTCTCTACACGGTCAAGAGGCAAATAAATAACGATCGCCCATTTGAATTAAGTTTAAGTATTGCAAAACTAACAAAGAATGTCTCCAAAATGCTTCGCTGACTCCACCCAAAAAAAAGCACTTGGATATAACTTGTGTGTTTTAACGAGATCTGTATTTTTGTAGAGTAAGATTTGGTCTATCTCTTCCGGTTTACCAGTTATGCAAAAGTCATCCAGAGTAAACAGAACTACATGGGCTATATCCAGAAAATTCAAAATATACACTTCATTTGCCATAAAATATCTTAATTATGGCATTTTAATTAAAATAGTGACATTTTTGAGAAAATCAAAATTTTCGAAAAAGTTTCCACGTAAAGTGTAGCTTAGAGTGGAGGAATTTTCAAAATTTTCGTGCGGCATTCTTTGAAATAAATCAACCTTAAATTCCAAGTTTGGTTTTTAACCGACTTTTCGTTTTTGAGTTATGTTTTTCAGACACACACACACACACACACACACACACACACACACACACACACACACACACACACACACACACACACACACACACACACACACACACACACACACGGATCTTTTTCTAAAAATGCTTTTTTAATTCAGGGAGTCTCAAAACATTTCCGGTGAAATCTGGACATCGAATTTTTGGGTGGAATACAATACCTCCCCTACTTACTATACGTAGTAGAGAAAGTAAAAATGCTTATTTTGGTACTGCCTTTCTATTCTAGTGTTGTGCACATTGTTTTTCGGTATCCAGTATATACAATCGTAAAATTGAACCGTCTAGCTAGTGTAATTGTAGCCCCGTGTGCAGGCAGCAATATCTAAGGGACTGTGTGCAATCTGCCTCAACGAACAACCGTAAAACGCAACTGTAAGACACCTGCAGGAAACATCAAACGTTTCCGTAGATGGTATGAATAATTTTAAAGCGAGGACAGAATTATCCTGTGGATGCCTTATGAAGAAGTTGGTTCTCCTGTTCACCTTGCACTAGAAGAAAGTGACATTTACCTTTCATTCTTTTGTTACGTACGTCATTACTTCTCATTTCAACGAACAAAGTCGTCGGATCCCATTGTCCCTTCTTTGGTTAACTATGTGAAATAATTCATATAAGAATATTTTTTATAAAGTGAAGAGAATCGCTAGACTGTGTGAAAGCGCTAACCTCGAAGATGACTGAATGGATACGCTTATCGTACCTGTTAAGGTGGAATATCTAACCTCAATAAATGTCTTCGACCAATTCCATGCAAAAATCTGTGTGAGAGAGAACGAACAGTATAATTAAAAAACGAAACGCTGGACATAGACAAAACGTAGAATTTAAGTTCGGTGTATTTCAGATGAGATACGAAGATTTTAAAGAAAATCCTCCATCCTAAACTACCCTTTACATAGAAAATGTTTCATTACTTTATACTTTTTCAGAAATAGCTCAACGAATTTGATTAAATTATGTAAGATACTTGCACGAAAAAATGAAGTGCATCTGCCTAAATCTTGAATTTTTACGAGTCGTTTTCATCGAATTATTTTGTGTAATTGGTAAACCGTACGAGATAGACAAAATTTTACTCCACAAAAATGCAGATGTTATTAAAACACACAATTTATGTTAAATAAAATTGGTTGTGGCGCTAGCCATTTCCTAGGTATTCTTTGTTATTGGTTTAATTTTCAAATAGTTATACTTTTTTAAATGGAAAGTCACTATTCGGTTTTTCTCGTGAAAAAGAGAACACAATTTCGACGCTTTAATCGTCATGTTCTTGAAAAATCTGACTGTCGCTTTGAAACATATATTGATATTTCTACATTAGTTGTTTTGTTTATATTCCGCCGTTAACTGGAATAGTGATATCGATGGTCTTTTATTTTGGAACATATTGCCTATTGCCAGTGGTGTTAACTCGTGTAGAGTGGGTTTTTCTTTGAGTTTTGTGCATTAGATCACACGCATATTGACACTGATTCATAGTTCTGGACTCTCGGAACGAAGGCGAATAATCTTGGCTAGAGAAAATTTCCCACCCCCAGCTAGGACTCGAACCCAGGGCTGAGCTACGATACAGCCAATTCAGAATATAGTTTTTATATTAACAACGAAATGTGTGATCTAAGTTTATCACGATTAACAAGTAGATGAAACAAGATTTTATATAGGTAGGTGGTTGTACCAGGGAGGGGGATAGCTTGCGAATTCAGAGATAATCATGAAAACCCGAGGTCTGAGTGGCCGGTCGACGGTAATCGAATTCGGAACCTCCCGAATACACGATCCTCACACGTTACTGTGGAGTCCCGTGGCTTGATAAGCTTTGTAACTATAGTTTGCAGAAGTGTTAGAGAAAGTCATCAGACATTTGTTTTTATGCAACATTACATATTTCCGATCTTTTTGGGAGGATGCAATACTTGTATAGAGCTGGCGCAACAAAAGCTTACCAATATGCAGGATGTGCAGAAGACTGTTACGCCTGTTGCAGTGCGGCAGTATTCCTGTTACGGGCCCAAGTATCTAACAATGTGTCGAGGCGTGCACATGGCAGTGAGCGAGTCGACAGTTGAAGCCACAGAAAAGCAACGTATAGCGGGAGATGTAATGCGGGTAGTGAAAGTAGCATGTGGCCTTCAATCGAGCGAGGTTATTGGACTATGCAAATAGCACCCAAATTACCCGCAGCTCCCGCTGGCAAGCGTTCATTGCGTTACCTTTACTTACTATAGGTAGCGAATTTAAACTTAAATATTGATTCAATTTATTTTAAATTGTTTTGAGCGCACACATATCAAGTATGATGGTAGCCCTCAGAGAAATGTTAGCCTAATATTTCATTGTGTGCCATGTAGAACCACAAGTTAAGTTATGGGTATCCAAAGCTCTTGGCTGTACGTACTCGTATCTCTCCCGCGGGAGCAGCTGGGCCGCAAGTAGCCATTACTTTATCAGAGTGCAGGCAGGCTCAGTTCGTTTCCTGCACCGGAAGGTAGACACTTCATCAGTTGTGGCGTGCTTTTATTTTATTGCACCGAATCGAGCGAGACAGGAATATTAAGGGGCGCCTGTCTCGAGTACCATAAGTGGAGATTTAATGCTGCGCTTTCGTGTAGAACCTCGGAATTTAATAGCATACCTTCATAGCTTACGTTCACACAGAGGCTGTAATATTATATTGCCATACAAGTACTTCATTGGATAACAAGATACGAGACACTCGACAGACACAGAACATAAACATAAAAAGAGTTCTGCTCTGTGGCACTTACATGACCACTACTACTGTTGTACTATTCTTACCAACGTGTATTCTTCTATTCGCTTCGTGTTAATCAACAGAAACCGGTTTAGATTAGGCGGTCTGGGACACCTTCAGCTTGCTGGCTTGGATAGTTAAGGCAACACGTAGTGCACTGGCCATGCACTCAAAGCCTGAGGTCGTGAGTTCGAGTCTCGGCAACCGCAGTCAAATGTGCCTGTGGTAAAGGACGGGGAGGGCCCACGTAAAATAATCGGTGTGATGGCACGCGTGAATGATGACGGGGTATCATTTGACTGCGGTTGCATGGATTTTGCTTCTTTTTTTTTATAAAAAACACTACAATGTAAATTGTAAAAAATAAATAATTTTGTACAATTCAGAACATGTTTTTACATAGGTTTAATTGTATAACAAGTATAACAAGAATATAGCAGAAAAAACCGTTAAAAGTATTACAAGTAGACAAAAAATGCTTATGTCCATTATAATGGACAGCGGGACTGAAAGGGTTAAGAGCTGCTTTCTCTTTAAATAGGAAAGGATAGAGAGAGAGAGAGAGAGAGAGAGAGAGAGAGAGAGAGAGAGAGAGAGAGAGAGAGAGAGAGAGAGAGAGAGAGACTTCCCAGTTGAGAGAAGTATAAATATTTCCAAATGCAAGCCAATATTCCGAAAATGCTTAACTTCACAAATAAACTGTGCCTAACCAGATCTACAAAATGTTTATTTTGTATGGTAAGATAGTGTATCTCTTACGGTTTATCAGACTTTCATGAATAGGACTTCCTAAGCTATTTCTAGAAAGTACGATATACAGGAGAGTTCATTTTGTTTAAAGTGGCTACCGCAGTTGTTCACATGTTCCCAGTCCATAACTGAATCTCATACCAGACACACAGCATGTTGAACCAGCCTATGGAAGTGAACTGCGAGGCAATCGTGTCCATTGCCAGCAACTGCGTCTCTTCTTGGATCATCTGGTACCTGGTGTTTGTCAGGAGCCTGCACCACTTTTTGTGGGTCCCTGGTATCGAACCCGGGCCGCTTAGGTAGAAGGCGAACAGCCTAACCCTCGGTCACGGTGCCGCCGAAAAGTATTTTGACGAGCATAATATTGCACAATAGGAGTATTATACTAGTGTTTATTAAATGGTGTCCGCTAGCTAGCCTTTTTTACTTGCGCTTGTCATAACTTACATGTTTTTACCTTGAGCCGTAGTGCACATACGTGTGTATATTGCCACTTTTCTATTGAAAACTGTCCAGCCTTGCGGGAAATAATAAGCCGATGCAATTGCTTGTAGTACGAGTGTATAAGAATGAAGATCGCTATGCCGCTTGCTACTTATTCCAAGCATGTCACTGAACTGCAATAAAGCAGCGTTGGCAAACGGCTGCCTACAAGTTAACCTTGTACCTTCCCTTTCATTGCCTTAAATGACGATCCGTTTAGTCATAGCGAATAGCGGGGCTCTGCCTTTCCAGTAGGTGTCGTGCAGGTAATGCAGCTGGCTGCACTTCCACAGTAGGTGCTGCCAAGGACCGCGTTTTACCTGCCCTTTAATATCTATGCCAATAAGTTAAGTGTCATTTTCGGATGACTTTAGTTTTACTTCCTCTACTATGTATAGTAGGTAGAGGAAGTAATGTATTCCACCCAAAAGTTCAATATCGAGATTTCACCGGAAGTACATGTTTTGAGACTCTCTGAATTTAAAGAAAAAGTACATTTTTAGAAGAAAGTGCTTGTGTGTCTGCGAACAGAATGAACTCAAAATCAGAAGTTTCTGTTAAATACCAATTTTGATTTTTAAATTCAGGATCTTCTAAAGTATCCTCCACGGAGTTATCCGACATCTTCTCATGGTGAGGGAAAACCCCGGAAAGAAAACCCCTTATCCGAATAACTCCCCCTAACCGAGGTTCGAACTCGTGAATTCTTGAATGTGCGTCACAGTACCCCCTTACTGCGAAGGCGGGTAAAAATATAATTCTCATTTATCTGATCATTACAAATGTCATAAATGTGTCAGCTTTAGTACAAAAGAAAACGATTGGAAAACTTATGTTGTAGTTTTGTTATTTGTTGTACTTTCTTCATCCAAAAATTCGATATAGAGATTTAACTACATATCATAGGCCTCCTGAATTAAAAAAGGACATCTTTAGAAAAAGACCTCTTGTTTGTGTGGGGGTGTGTGTGTTGTGTGTGTGTTGTGTATTGTGGGAGAGGGGGCGTGATTGCGCGCACAGAACTTAGTTTTGGAAATTAATAAGATTTTCTTTCCTTTGAAGTTTTTTAAAAGTAGAACTTATTTTTGGTTTTTAATGTTAATAAAATAAATACCAAACTTGATATTTAAGTTCAGTATCTTCCAAACATGCGTCACGAAACTTTTTTTTTTTTTTTAAAAAATATCATCTTGATCTAGACTTTAAATGACAATTTTGTCGGATATTGTTATGTTCTCAAAATGACTATGGCGATTTTAATTAAAATACCGTAGGCATATTTAACATATTTTCATGAAAAACAAAATTTAAATTTTCTTTACTCGTTTTTTCTTTCTTTCCCCCACTTTCTTTCTAGTTTTTCTTTTTTCTACTTTTTTGTCCTTTTTTCTCCTTTTTATTTTTTTGTCCTATTTTTTTTTTTCCTCCTTTCGTTATTTCTTCTACGTTTGAGCCATTTCACGCTCAATGTGTATTAAAACCATATAAGCAATTAATGTTCGTCAATTTGAAATGGTTAGAAGATTAAGTTTTTGCAAGAATAGTTCGCATCTGCTATATAAGAATAAAATGTAGTGGGGAGGGTTATAATATGAATGGAATATAAGATTTTTCACTAGGATTCTTTAAAAGCTACTTGGCTTAACTATGAAAATTTGTACCTCTATGATTCATTGTTTTCCAGTTACATTCTTCAGACCACAAGCATTTTTGTGCGATATTTTGTAAATAAATTGGGAGCAAGAGTGAACAAGACGAAAGTTATTTCTTCGATCTATTTACCAATATGAGAGTTTTATGAATTCAGCAGTAAGTCATAAAAGGAGAGAAAAGCTATAAATAATAATAATAATAAAAAAAAAACACCACCGCTTACTCTTTCTAGCCGCTATTTTCCTTTACTTTCTCCATTTTTCTTGTTTCTCCTTGAATCGCAGAGAAGTGAGTATTTTTCACAGAAGGAACACTAAATTTTAGAAGGGCAGAAAGGGAGAAGGAAGAAAATAGATTTCTTTCCTTCCAAAAAGGAAGTTAACAAGAGCTCTTATCTTCTAAAATGGAGGTACAACAGAAAATAAATAAAGCCCCTTCGCCCCTGCACCTCCCTCCTAGGTTCTTGGCTCTTCCTCGCTCCTACTTTCTGGAAGATCGGTCTTTTCAAAGAGAAGGAACAAAGGAAATGTAACTATTACATCGAACGATATAGCCAGAAAGACAAAACACAACGCGACTTGCTTCTATTTCTATTCATTGTCGTAGAAGTTTGATATCTGACATTTCGATATGAACTGTTTTACGATAGCTATTAAAAGTTAGCATTTCACATCCTTTGTGGAACTTGTCCTCTTATCTGATAAATGACATGCAGACTCTGTTAAGAAAAACTTCGTTTTACGATTCTTGCGTAATGAATCTCACATTCCTAATCTAGCCCTTTATTGCACTTCCTCTATAGTTTCAAAAGAAAAGAAAAATAAACTGATGTGTTTAAGTGGCATGACTTTCTTTAGCAACTATAGCTTGTTTCTGTAGGTTCCAGCATTGCTTACGAAATATTACAAATGCTGCAGTGACGTCAGAAGTGACAATAGAAGTTCCTGTACAACGCCAACTTTAGCCGATAGAGGCGCTCAACTCTTTCATATTGTCCACTTGACTTCATTTGAAATATTGTTTATTATTTCATGCTGATGATGCTGTATACCAATTAAATGGGCTTTTATTGATTGTAAATTTGAATTATACAAAACAAATTTGAAATGTACTCGCATGAGTTTCTTTACCCGTTCTTCGCGTATTATTGTGTAAAATGCGTATTCTTTTGTCTACTTCACATTAATCTATATACACATTTTGAGAATCAGAACTATTAGTCATTTTTGGGAAAATCTAAATTTTCGAGAAAAAAAATTTACGTAAGGGTAGTTTCATGTTTTGGGATTTTCTTGCAAATGTTTGTGTCACTTCTTTGGAATATATGATTTTAAATGCAAATTGGGTATTTATCCAACTTAACGTTTTCAGTTAGTGTTCAGACACTCCTGTTTACTCCTGGTCATGCAAATACAATGAAATTTCAGTCATCACATAACAAGTAGCTCTTAAAAGGTTTGACTGTCGTTTAAGCCATCGTACTTATAAGGAAATATTTAACAACACTACTTCTACAAATACCGATCTCGATTAAGATGAAACAAATAGAAGAATAACAGTTTGTAAGAGTAGTTTGTACAAAAGTAAGTAGAGAAAGTCATGTGAGTGCAACACGTTTTATTATTATATTTTATTCATGGGCTTTATTAGGTGTATTTCCTCTACCTGCTACAAGTAAACGTTAGAGAAAATAAAAGTACCGTCGTATAAAAATTATACATGATTCTTGGGGACAGTAAGCAGCAAAAGTAACAGAAAGTAACGCTAATAAAGTCGGCTAACGTCCGCATTAACCTGATGTCCAAGCAATCTCCTTACTTGGAGGGCAAAGTAATGCAACTGGATCAGTGGGCGGGGCAACACTTTGGCGAACCAGTTCCTAGAAAGAGGACGTTTTGGCTAATTAAGCAGAGAAAGTCGTGTGGCGCTTCGGAAGTCCATCTTCAAGGCTAAGGTCGCTGGCAACTGATAGTGGCCAGGGTTAGACGGAAGTAACCCACATTTATCTCCTTATTCTCACATTCAAACACAGCAGTGTCTATTGTTTACCAACTTCGTGATAGCCGGAAACGAGCAAACTGCTATGATGCATTCGCACGACTTTCTCTCCCAATGACTATCATACTACCCATATAAACATCTGATGTGTTGCACTCACATAACTTTCTCTACTCTTGCACAAACTATTCTTACAAACGCTTATTCCTATATGTATTTCATGTTACTCGACGTAAATATTTGCAGACATTCTTATTGCTAATTTTCTTGTAGGTGCAAGGGGAATGTGGGATTACTTAGGCTTTAAGCGATGGTGGCTATGTGATGGTTTCGAAATTTTTCTCTATGCATGCTCCCATTTGAGAAAAGTGGAAGATTTGTACGTAAAATGCAGACAAGTAACTAGGAATATCTTCGAAATAAAAAAATAGTAAAAATAGTTTGTAGACACTATACAAAAGTAAGTTAAAACATTAACATATTGTATGCTATTCGTATTGGTGGCAAGGGTGATACTAAGCCATCGGTCGTAAGCTCCAGAAGAACGTTACTTGTTTAGTATGCAAGGACCACCAAGCCTGAAGTAGCTAATGATGAAGGTCGGTAAGAGACAAGATTTTGCAATAAAGCGTACAGTAAATAACAATGTAAGTAAGCCCTGCCACGATGACTCAGTCGCTAATGTGGGCGGGCGGGCGTGCGTGGGATGCGAACTCTCTTCCTGGTGCATTCTGATGATGATAGTGGGCATACAACATCGCGAGTGGGGGGAAATGACAAGCATTTGCTTTAGAGTCGATGATAAAACGTCCTTCAAGGAACTTAAATGCTATTCAGTATAACCATCTGAATGATCTCAAAACATATACCTACTTCCTGAATGATCTCAAAACTGGAAATGTACAATCAACCATTGACACGATATGCCCACGGACTTCGGCTCTGCATGCCGTTGTTCTAATCATCTGACTCACAATGGAAGTATTGAGCTCGTTTTTATAAAATTTTATTGCTTGATAATAACTATAAAATGTCGAAAGATTCAATTCGGCTACATAAACAGATAACCTAGAAACCAAGACATGTGATTCTTCAAGTAAAGAATCTATTGCGAAATTCATTAACAATAGAGTGGATAAATTTAGATATAGCTTTTCATTTGTTCACATAGAGAATTCATTTTTTCTTTATGTTAAATAAAATATGTAAAAGCAATTTTGATTTATTATTGCTTGTTATGGGCTTTTCGAGTATTGCAAATAGTAATTGAGTAACCACGAACTGTAAGTTACTTATCATTTAATCTGGAATGCTTAGGAAAACTTAATCAAGATAATCTTTGTAGAAATAGCGTAATTATAGGTATACAAGGCGATAAAGCCAACAAGCGATAGTGAAATGTTACAGCTAGTCGCAGTCACCTGGACTTGAAATTCCATACTTTTGCGTGAAATCGCCAGAAACAAGGAATTATCCCTTAAAAATAATATTGTGAGAAGTGAAAACACTTGTTGTTGCTAAATGCACTCTACTTATCATTTAGGATCTTATTGTAGCGTGGTGAAAACCTGAAGTGCTAGAACGTTCAAAGCTATAGCAACGAATATCTCTGAAATGGTTAATGCCACGAAACATTTATTCCCAAAATGTGTTCCGAGATGATCCAGTTTTGTGTCGTGCACATTTTTCTATTCCTTACGGTTTACGACTCATACACATTTAAACACCAGTTATTCATAAAATAGACTTTACAGTTCATTTGCAGAAAATTCATAATATACGCTTTGTCTGTGAACAAATATCTACATATATAATATTTTAATTAAAACTCTAAGAAATATTTACGAGGAAATCAAATATTTCTTCGTGGGTCATCCTTAGAAGATGTTTTATACTTTATTCTACTTTTTGTTAATTTATGCACACGCGCTGACTCAGACTCACGCACGCACGCACTCACACGCACAAGCGCGCGCGCGTTTTTTCTTTGGATGCGGAGGACCTCGAAATCAATATTTTCCAGTGAACTGTCCATATCGAAAAAGAACCCCAATATTTTCAGAATTCATGTCCACTTTTGACATAGTAGATGCTTGCCTTTGTATATATTTGTGGTTCTGGCAGTCGTGCTCCACACTATGGCGGAGGAAGCATCAAGGAATACCTATACCAAATTCATAAAAGTGAAGGCAGGTTATAAAAGTTGGCTCAAGATGGTACAGTAACGTTCCTTGGGGCGGTCTAGCTCTGCTACTTTATGAACCTTTCTCCAATATATTTTTTGTCCCCAGCAGAAGGTCGTTATAACACCGATACCCTTAGCCAGCCAGCCAGCCAGCCAGCCACCCGCACTGCAACCCTTCATCATCTGTGATGGAAGTCCATTTGGTCAGGAAGGAGCCAGTGCTTATCCTATCCTATCCTCGGAACCGCCAGCTGTGAGCGAATTAACTTGTCCTTTCCAGTAACTTAGGGGCTCATCGCAAAGCTCTCATCTGGATTGGAGGGGAGAAATTCTGATGCTCGCACTCTAACGCCTTTTCTACTCACCTTATACAAACTACCTTACAAAACATTGTTCTATTTCGTATTAGCAGAGATATATATTTATAGAAATTGTTCTAGACATACTTCCTTGTAGGCACAACGGGGTTAGGGGAATACAGCAGGCTTAAGTGATAGTCAAATCTTTTAAGAGCTGTTCGCTATGTAATGATTTTGAAATTCTGGTCCATTTCAAGGCCGAGAGATAAGAAAGAGGGGAAAAAGAACGAATAATGACTTCCTAGTTTATACTCGTAGTAGTATGTTTTGAATTTTTCAACAAGGAATAGTCGGAAACGGTTAACCTCACAAAAAATATATTTGACATTGTGTGCTTTAAGTCTTACGGTTTACAAGTTATGCAAAAGTCATCAAGAGTAAACAAAACTACACGGCCTTTAACCAGAAAAGTCAAGATATACATTTCATTTATCATGAAAATATCGTAAACATTTACGTTATTTTAGTAAAAATCGTTAGAGCCATTTTTGAAAAAATGTATAACTCTTCACCTTAAACTTAATTATATAAAATTTTTTACAAATTTTACAATATATATATAATATATATATATATATATATATATAAAATTTGCACCCCGGCCCAGTTCTCCCAGTGGGAGAAAATCCCCACGCCGGTACCGGGAATCGAACCCGGATCTCCCACTTGGTAAGCAGCGGCGCTACCACCACGAAAGGAGACGACCTGAAATATGTATTGCAAACATTTTCTGTTCCAAATTGATAGTCACTTTGCTTTACGCAATTTTCTTTCTCGTAGGAGCATAGTCTTTTTTTAATAGATATATTGAACTCTCTTGCGTTATCGTTTATTATTATGATGATTATGATTATCATCATCATTATTGTTAAAGTTCGTGCAAGTGAGCATGCTGACTCCAGTTGAAATGCAAGTTTCAGAGGCCGCCTGTACCCGGCAGAGCGAGCGCGCGCGCAAGCCGGGTACAAATGAAGAGGTGGTGTAATATTATTTATTCAGATGAAGAAATGCTGGAGGGGCACTAAAGCCAACATCATCCGCGTACAAGAACAACCTCATCATCATCTATTTCTTACGCCTCTGGCAACTTGCACGGTGCTCTGCAAATTGCTTGATGGGACATTCTGTTTTGTGGCTTTACGCTTCTCCAAAAACGGTATATGGCTCTCTGAACTTTCTCCACTCAAATTATATCCTTACTTTTTACAGGCGGAGTTCCTCCACTTTATTTCACGCCAGGTTTAAGAAAAACCAGATTAACCCGGCCCGGGTGAAGTAGTGGGGAAAATAGGTTGCAAAATTCCCAGTTAAAGCACCAACTAAATGAAAAAAAAAAAAAAAAAATGTTATCCTTAATGACTGTGAAATCCCTTGTCTTTGTATGCCCGAGGGAGAGAGAGGGGGGGGGGGGGATAAAAGATAGCGATTTTCCACCTCAGAAAAATACAAGTATTTGAAAATTCAAACCAATAAGAAGGAATATCTTGCAAATAGTTATCGCCACAAAAATGTTCTATTTGACACAAACTGTGAGCTTTAATGGAATCTGTTTTTGTGTGGTATGGTTTTGGTATGGTATCAGGAGTGACCCACACAGGGTACAAGGGTTAACATGCAACATATTACATGTTCATGTAAAGGTTAGTTTGGGCTGAAGGATTTTTTTGAAAGTCATTGTGTCCATCTTTGGAAGGTACATCACTTAAATGGACTGTTCGTTTTTACTTTCCCCACTAGTAAGTAGGAAGTATTATATTCCACTCAAAAATTCGATGTCGAGATTTCACCGGGAATACATGTTTTGGGGCCCCTGAATCCAAAAAAAGCATTTTTAGAAAAAAGTCCATGTGTGTCTCTCGGTTTGTGGACAGCATAACTCAAAATGAAAAGTCGGTTAAAAACCAAAGTTGGTATTTAAGTTTAATGTCTTTCAAGAGTGCGACACGAAGAGTTTGATTTTCTTGAAAATGACTAACGATTTTGATTAAAATGACATACATGTTTAATATATTTTTTATGACAAATGAAATGTATATTTTCAATTTTCTGACTATAGCCTATGTAGTCCTGTTTACTCTGGATGACTTTTGAATAACTCGTAAACCGTAAGAGATGGACAAAATCTTACTGTACAAAAATGTAGATGTCTCTAAAACACACAATTTATGTCAAAATAAATTTTTCTGTAGAGTGAACTATTTCGGAGATATACCTTGTCATTTGTGTCAGTTACGGGAAAACTTTCGTCAAATGCGTCATTCTTTTTTTTTTTTTTTTTTTTTTTTTTTTTTTTATATATGTTAACCATGTAAACAGAATGGAATCTCAAATTCTTTAAAATATTTAACTCGCTCAAAGCCTACTGTAATCCCATATTCCCCTTGCACCTATAAGGGAATAAGCAATAAGATAATTTCTGCAAATGTTTATCTCAAGTGACACGAAGAAGATATAGGAATAAGAGTTTGTAAGAATGGTTAGTAAAAGAGTAGAGAAAGTCATGCGAGTGCAACACATAGGATTTTTTAGATACACTATTCACACATACAATATTTCCTCAACTTTAAGTCGTAGTTCAAACAGTAATAATTAGAGCCATTATTGAGAAAATAAAAACTAACTTAACGTTTCCCATGTAAAGGGTGGTTTGGAAAGCGGAGACCAATTTCGTGAAAATCTTCGTGTCATATTCTAGATGGATAATGGAGTATAGCATTTGTCTGACTTCCCGGTTTTTCAGTGATCATTTCATGCACGTACACACCTTTTTATACAGTTTTATTGAGAAACATCCAAACACATATTTCGTTAAATGGTAGATGTAAACAGTAGACATTTCAGGGAAAAGACTACAATATTAAGAATGAACATAAACAAATGAAGTCCTTTACTGTCAGATAATATAAAAAAGAAAAATAAAGTTGGGCAATACTATTTGTAGAACAGTTATAAAACAATGTAAATAGCAATGTTACACTCCAGCTTTTTGCTAACCTCTCCAGAAAATATTAAACTCGGTTCTAGTGAAAATAATTTGCAACATTTACTGCCAAGTTGACCATAAAACTATACTTTTCTGTAGGAAAGTAGGTTGACAAATTCCTTCCAGACCTTGCTCTTTCCCAATACATGTTTAATAGCAGTGAATCCCTCAGATACATTACGTTTGCATGAAGTTCTACCAACTTGACATAAATCAAGTGAAGCGCAAAAGTCGAGAGGAATTTATTGCTCTGCCGAGGCGTATCTGAAAGCTTGCGGAGGGAAATTTTGTCATCAATTTTCCCTCCATGTATTTCCGAGGGTAGCGAGACTTGCAGAATTTTAAAAAAAAAGACTTCATTTTTGTGAGATCTTTGCATGTGGTTGGTGGCCTAGTTCACCCGGGAAAAACGGCTGTAGAGGGAAAAGGCAAACTACCTTAGAGATTTGCAAATTTAATTTTTTCTTTGTCTATTGCATACACATTCGTAGTTGGAGGAAGTGTTACAGTCCAGCCAACAATTTGATATTTGTTACACCGGAAATACAACGTTCCCAGAACCAACAAAAAATTAAGAAAAAGGCGTGTTTGTGCTTTTGCAGCATAATAGAAGTTTAAAGTATCTTTGACCTTAAAACTATACGTAAAATACCAACAATACATTTGCTATTTTTAAGTTCTCTTCTACGTATAAGTAAGGAAAGTGTTGCATTTCTTCCAGAAATTCGATTTCGAGATTTCAACTGAAAGTATGTTTGAGGCCCTCTGAACCTCTAAAATGCATTTTTATAAGGGGGGGGGGGGGGCGGGCGGAGGATCCACTTGCGTGTCTGCGAAAAGCATAACTAAAGAATAAAAAATCGATTAAATAGGAAATGTAATATCAGATTTTTTAAAATAAAATTTTTAAAATAGTTAAAACTGCTCTATATGTGTAATGATCTACATTTTTGTTACTTGCACTTTTCTACATGTTTCCTCAACATCGAATTAAATGTATTATTACAGGTTTTGGAAGTACATTGAACAGTTGTTACGTTATAGAGAGAAAGGCACTGACATTTCGAGATTTCCTATAGAAAATTAATCCACTTTTCTGTGTGTGACAGGTTGCTGGTGACGTGACAATGGAGTGGGTGTGGCTGTGACAAAGGTGCATTGAGTGTTCAAGGTAAGAACACGTGTTTCCACTTTTGTGTATGTGCGAAACACTTTTCAATTGCGGAGTGGAGAAATCCTGTAGGCAATTCTCAAACCGCCTCTCCACAAGATTCGAAATTGCATGCAATGTTTTTAACCTGCCATTCATCCTTTTGAAAAGGATTACAAGCATGTGAAACTAGTCCTGGATATTAGAGCGTGGATCGCTGATGGGCGCTTGAATGAATAACAGAATCTTCTCCCTGAAAAAATAGAAATTCGTGCTGAATTTGGAATTAAATAAGGCATCCATACACTTAAATTTAATGGGCTAGGAATCTCCGGCAAGAGACGCTTTTCCATGTGCTAGCTAATAAAATTCCTGTTAGATCGGCCACACGTCCAAACGAAGTCTCTGTATTTGTTGATTTTTGTCAATAATAACAAATAATATTTTAGGTCATCCACTTTGTTATATGATTTGAAAATTAAAAATTCATTATTTAGGGTGCTCTTGAAATTCATTACTTAGGCTGTTCTCGAGTCTTTTGTTTTAAATTACTGTTGTAATTTATGGGTAATTCTGAGAACTTGTTGGGGTGTAGGTAATTATGTTTAAAGTCTAAAAGAGATCCAATGACTGTATCTGTGATACTCAGCCGTCCAAACATTCCTTATTTTAGCTTTATCTTAGCTTAATTTTCTAAAGTGCACAGCAGTCCCTGTATTATTTCTTTCTTTATAATAAAAGTTTTCTAAAGCTGGCGGAAAAAGAAGCGGGAGTAAAAGAAATAATTATTTGATGTAGTGTTTGAATTGTTTCCATTACTGGAGCACCTCTGTTCGTTCATCCAGATGCAGTAAAACTCGGTATCGTTGGCAAATGCAGACTAAAAGAAAAGAGCATACAGAAAAAGAAGCATTATTGAAATCCCTCTGAAATCTCCATTATGTACTGCTTCCTTGCGCGCTGTCGTTACTCTTTTGTCATTTTGCGTCGCCATGGAAACAGCGTGTAAGCTTTAGATACGCCGCATAATGCGTTAAGAAAACATCTTGGGCATTGAAAAAGGACGGGCAACATATTAACTTGCCGACATGATGTATGGGAAAGAACGTACAGTCCCTAGCAATATCATAGCCAGACTTTCAGACCCTGTGTAAAGACGAGCTTTCATTTCCGTTCTGGGGAGCAACTTTCAGATCCCAAGTGCATGTTATACAGAGTGGAACGGGACGTATTAAACATGTATTGAATATTTTAAACATAGTTTTGCTATTACATTAAAAGCGGAATGTCCCTTTTTAAAGTTTGTTTTACTTTCTCAATCCTTTACCAAGTAGGCAGAAATTATATTGGATTGCACCCAAAAAATCGATACGGAGATTTCTCTGAAAATACATGTCTTGAGGTCCTCTGAATAAAAATATTTTTGGATAAAAGGTCCATGTGTGTGAACAGCGTAAGCCTAAAACAAATAGCCGGTTAGATACTAAATTTGCTATTTAAGCATGCTCTAAGGATACAACACAGAATATTTTCAAGAAAATCCCTCCAACCCAGATTACCTTTTAGATGGAACATTTTTATGTTTAGCAAAAAAAGTGATAAATCTGTCATTCGCTTAGGAGATTTCTAATCTTAACACTTGTTGATATTACATGCAGTCATTTTATCTACCCGCACTTAAACGAAACTGTTCTTATAAAAGCTAATTTTTCTGCAATGTTTTTTATTAACCGGCACAAACGTTAGCACAAATGCTTCTGTTGCAGTCCGTTGTAGGTAAAAATGAATGCAATAGACTTAACGTGGTCAAATCTCTCAAAAGCGGATTGTATGTGATGACGTAGTTACCTTCTCTTTGTTTCACCACGGAAAAAAAAATTGTGACTTAGCAGAGGGAAAAAATGTTTCATTTTCTCTATTCTTCTGCAGGCTATTCTTACAAAACCTTATTCTTTTACCCATCTCTTGTTAATCGAGATAGACATTCTCTACATATTTACACATTTCATTGTATTAACGTATAAGAAGGATACAGAAAGTTAAAGCAATAATCAGATTTTTAAAATCTCTGTCGCTATATGATTGCTTTGAAATTCTATGTTCCATATATGAGTAACAGAAAAAACTGAATAGGGCGTAGTTCTTGAAAAGGTATGAAGTATTTGAAAATTCAAAATAACAATTAGGAATATTTCGGAAATGATAAACGCCCCTCCTCAAAAATTATTTGACAAGCGTTTTATTGTTTTAACGAGATTTGCGGTTTTTTTAAAAGCAAGTTTTCCTTTATTCGGCACTGTTTGCAAATTATGCAAAATTAATTTACCACGAACAGAACTTCACAGGCTTTTTCCAGAGAGTTTAATTTTTCATGCTTATTCTTAAACTAAGGGTACTTCAGTCAAAACTGTTTAATAAAATCAGAAATAATGAGAAAAAATTCAGGAAAGTGTTTTGTTGTGGGGGTGTTTCCTTGAAAATAGTCGTGTGGCATTCTTGGAAGGTGAATTTATTTAACTCTTTTGCTTCTTTTATACTAGTTAGTGTGGTGATTTCCTTTATTTGTTTCTTCTTTTTGAATTTATTTACCATATCTGCAATTTCTTTGGTGGAAGTCATTTTCCCAGTACTTGCGTAGCTTTTCTGTGCTTCCCGAAAAAAAGTCTGGTATTTAATCGAGTTTTCGTTTTTGAGTTATGCTAGTTGCACACATACACGTTTTTCTAAGCATTATTTTTATTCGGGACATCAAAACGTATACTTGCAATACAGTCTCCGTACCTTCTCAATCTAGTATGTAAATGGTAGAGAAAGTAAAAAGATGGCATAATAAAATCATCAAAAGCTGTGGGTAAATTATGTTGGCTGCCACAGACTTCTTGGGCAGGTTATGATGGATGGTAACCGATGAAAAACACGATCGCCAAAAAGAAATTGTCCGACATGAAGATTGATGACAATTAACCCTTCTTCAGATGCGACAGTTAAACTGCCATAATTGTTCAATGAAGCCTAGCTCTGATTGCTCGGTAATGACCTATTTTAGATGAATGGCTAAGTACGATATAGTCGAAACATTGCAGCTCCGTGCGTTTACTACATAGCGCAGCCTTTTAGAACGCTCTTAATTCTAATTTCATTCATTCATGCATTGCTGGATATGACCTAACCGGTTAAAGGACGCTAAACCTTTATTTTATTGCACAAAAACAGGCCAGGAACTAAGGCATGCAGTTACATAGTGCGAAAAGTGTTAATGTTAACCTAAAATCGCCTCTCTCGCAAGTACGGCAACATTCAAACACAAGAATCACTCAGTTACAATCTGACTTTAAATTACTTACCATATTAAGAAGTAATAAACGTTTGCATAATTACCAGCCCTAAATAGAATGCCAGTAATGTGGTGTCATTAGTCAAACTAACGCATTTTTCGTTTTTTCACTCACAAAACGTTTCATATTCTTTTGCGTAAACATGTTTTGTTTTCCCTGGGATTAATAAACCCTCATCACTCTTGGCTTCATTCAAAATGTCCAGCGGAACACAATCCAATTTTTCACTATCTTCCATTTTCCTCTGTAAGTGTTGAAACAAATGAAACACCTGCTTAGCAACCATATTACGTCATACATCTGTGATCTCTGATACATTTTCGACAGGGTTTGAAAACACTATCCGCAGCAAATATTATTACTCATAATATACTCATAACAGAATAATTAATACTGTTTGATCGCAAAGCTCCAACATGCGACCCCCCTCCCCGCCCATGGCTCTGCAACAATGTTGACTAAACGCTTGCTATCGGCATGCTTATAAACGCAAGATAACTGGTTGCTTTGAAGTGAGTGAGTGGAAAGGCGAGCGTATCCAACCCACACACAAAGCGCTCCATCCGACATGACGGCTGCATCACAAGGATTTCCAAAGGAAGTCTTTCTGTCACTTTGCGCATATAACATGTGAGTAAAGCAACGGCTAAGCTTTTTTTAAATATCTCTTGCTCTCTTGTGACGCTGTTTCCTGTGAGCTGCAGGCAGAAATAATTTTAGTTAAAGTGTCGCGTTGTATCTCGGCTCGGAATATGCGAGAAAGTTTTTATCTCTCTCCAGTGTTTAAAGAACAGTAGTTTTATAGCGGGCTAGCAGAAGATAGTGCTGTCGGCAATACCAGAACACAGACTGCTGCCTGCCTGCGTTCATTCGGGGGTGAGCGTTTCTAAAATCACTCAATTTTGAATTCAAGAGTACTTCTTGGTACAGAAATAGGAACCGATTTAAATAATATCAGCAGAAGATATCAAAACACGCTTTATTTCATTATATCGTCGGCCATTCAAGAACTCCTCTCTCTTTTAAGAAAGGTTCCATTTAGAAATGTTGGCACGTTAGAAACTCGAGAATTACATGTACCTATTCCGAACTTCTCTTTTTGTTATAACAGAAAAACAGTCTATAATCTTAAATAAAACTTACTTTATTTTTAGCATTAATAAATAGCCTTACTTCTGGAAAATATATGAATTATTAAAAGAACAAGGGTTAAAAACGCAGTTTAAAATTGAGATGGAATGCTGTTTAGATTGTCAATCGATTGTAATGTGTAATAAATTGCTTTTTAGCGATTTATGGGATACAGTTGGCGACACTGACTGAACTAAATAATGAACTAGTGATAATTTATACAAAACAAAAGAATGACAATTTAACGCATCTATGTGTGAAATAGTCATAAATTCTGTGCTCTCGATAAATCGCTTACATAAAATTAATGTGCTTGAAAGGCGCCAACAAAGTTTTGACACTAATTTTGAATTGCAAGACTGTTATTGCGTTTCCTTAACAGTATATTTCCCAGTGGCGGCTCGTGACTCCTAAATTTGGGAGGGCGGCATAATATATCTTCAAAATCAGTATGCTTTACATGACTTAATTCTTAATTTCACCTAAAATCATTTTTAATTTCGCATCCGCAAAGCCAGTCTGCAGACCTTTAGGTATATAAAAGGGTTAAATTTTTTACTATAAATTTTGTTATTTTTGTATGGATTTTGAATTTGTTCAATATTCAGTATTGGTCTTGGCGGCCCGAGTTTCTTAAATTCCAATCGAGACGCAAAACTCGTTAAACCCGCACCGAGTATACTAGTTGCATGTTAATGGTTCACTAATTTATTTCACAGTCCCCGTGAACATTCACACCATGACGTCACTCGAAAGCGCTGCTAAAACTGCGTTTGTTTAGCCGTTACAACTACTTCCAAACACAGCTATTTACATTATTATTTAATTCGTATTCAATGTGTCATGCTAGCAAAATTACCAACATGAATGTAGTACTAACGCATCGTTTTATCAGGAATATGCAACACTATACCTTAAATGGCAGAGTTACAACTAATTTAGTTCAGAACAAATTTAATTTACAATCAATTTAAACTACAAAATTCAATTTAAGAGGAAGGAGTGTGTGTGGTATGTGAGTGGCAGCACTGTTAAGTGTTCACGAGACGTTGATTTGTTGCATTCCGAACAGACAACTCAGAGGTGCTTTCCCCCTCCACCTGGACTCCACCCGGATTGTGTTTCGTCACCACGCTCTTCGCCTATTGTCGAAGCAATCCCCGCACCTCTCCGCACCGTTTGCAGTATTTACAAGAAGGAAAGATTCCTGGACGGGCGAGGCACAGTCCGAAATTGCATCCGTGGTGGAAACACTGGCGCTCCTCGTGTATTAGCGGTGTAAAAACATTTTAAACGAAGCAAAATGGGTAAATCGAAACAGGAAGTGTAGGAACGTACCCTAGCATGAGGTCTGATGTCAAGGATATTTGAACTAGTGCTTTTGGTGTAGTGTTGGGTTTTCTCTATTACTTTTATTTATTGGGAGGGCGCCTTCATTGCCAGCCGCCACTGATATTTCCCATCGATGTTGAGAAGAGTGCATCTTATGGCACGTTTTGCCTATCACACGGTATGAATATGACCTCGTACAACGTGTTTTATCTTCACTAGCTTTATCTATAGTGAAGGCCGTGGTAAATAGCGCATTACGACAACGGCAGTGCCAGAGAAATTGCTTGTTGTCTGTGACAATGGAAAATCTCCATGACGATGACGTGTGTTCAACGAACCAGACATTTACATTATGTCGGGCGCGTTTGTTTGAACCAAACAAAATGATCGATTGTGTCATCAATTTAATAAAGACTCCGGGTGTATACTTTAACAAAAGAAAATGCGAAGCAGTAATTCTGCAAACATTGTGTAGTCTGCCTGTATTAAAACTGCTCTCTTCCTCGTTTTACTAGTGGACTTTTAAATCCCATTAGTCCTTTTTATACAGAGTGGCGCAGATAAAAACAGCCTACCCCCAATTTCAATGCGAATATATTTTGACTTCTTGGATTCCAAAAGATGAAAATATGGTAGGAGAAGTAGATGTTTCTGTTACATATTCATGTCCCCAAATTCATATCCTCAATCGAGACGAAGAGAAGGCAAAAGAGATGGCAAGATGAGGGAGGTCTAAGCCCTAAAAGGGGTTGTCAGCATCATATAGTAGTGCATACACAGTTATTTTACAGGGAGGTTGTTATATCATTCGTATCTCCCCATTTCGATAATACTTCACTAAATGTTTCATCAACTAATATTTTTGGTATGATTTTGACAGTACCGAGTGTATTTGGATTATTCTAGAATCTGACAAAAAATAAGCTTCCCTTACATTCAATCTCTATTGCTTTCCACTTTTCTAGGGTTTCATTTTGAACTCAAAATTTAACTTTTTTTTTTTTTTTTTTTTTTTTTTTTTGCGACTCAAGTGTTTATACCACAGGCAGATTTTGCTCCTTTTTTGCTAGGACATCAGGTTTTTCATTTTCCGCAATTCTTAGTGTGACCGGATAGGCTCCAAAGTTCTACTGTATTAAGCGAAGCGAGACTCTTTATAGATAAAACTAATACAGGGATGAACTCGTTGGTGGCCATGATACGAATTTGGAGTTCTTGCCGATTTAGTGGTTGAGTTGACGTAACGAAAGCTTGCCAGTTTCCAGGATGCGCAGAAGACTACTTTCATAAAAGGTACCGTTACGCCTGTTGCAGGGCGACAGTATCCGTATTACGGGCTCCAGTATCTGATAATGTCTTGCATATTGCAGTGAATGAGTAAAGGACGAGTAAACCGTGGAAGCGGCAAGTGAAATGTGGGGCTGCAAGTTACATGCGAGTTGCGCAGATCTCGTTGACAAGCTTTAGTTGCGTTACCTCTAGCGATGGTATGTCCACATGATTCTTTGAGACCTCATAGAGCAAGTTACAAAAAAAAAAAAAAAAAAAAAAAAAAAAAAAAAAAAAAAAAAAAAAAAAATCTTGCGCCCATTGCGACCGATATATCTTCCTGCAAGTTGTCCATTCAGAATAGTTTATACAGCGAGATGCCAGTGTGGAGGCGCTCCATCTTGTTGGAAAAATAATCGTTACCTTCCTCTACCACTTCAAATTTATTACACTCCGTGGTATTCCAGTGCACAGCAACTACGTTCCTGTGGGTTCACTATAATTCTATAAATACTACGAATACACACCGTTTTGAAAATTTAACATTCATAGCATTTAACACAGTTTGCTTGTATCCAAGAATGACATAATGACAAGCAAAATAGAGGAAACAGCATCTATTTCTTCTTGTGCTGCCATATTTTATTTCGGTCAGCGTTATCAATTACACATCCCCTGATATTGTTTGAGATGTTTCTAATGATACAGCTTTTTGTAAATCCAGCGAGTCTATACCTGTTTATAATCATAAGAGCATTTCTGTGGTCCTCTATGTTTATACCAGTACAGAAAACACATTTGAAAATGTTAGAAGGTTTTGTATCTAAGAAGTCCAGAATATCGGAGAATAACATGGGGATGACGTTGTGAAATTTTGATCTTGTTTCGTTAGATAGTAAAGAAGTTAGGGTGATATTGCCAGCTCTGCCTTGAACGGAAAGAAACGTGCAGTGCCTGGTCGGATATTCGCCCTTAGACCCACCTGTTAGTAATCTCCCCAGCTATTAAGTTAAGACGCAGCGATGTCCTGGTTACTGCTGTAAAGGGGGGAAAGAAATAGAAGGCAATTTTCATCTAAATCGGCTACACAGTTAATTCCGGGAGAGTCGACCGTTACCGAGCAATTTTATGCAACAGAGGTTCTAGAGCTGTCAACGAAATTAGATTTTCCTCAGCTGTTGCTAGGTAACTCGGGGACGGGGTTGGCAATATTGTGTAGTCAAGGTAGGAGAGGCTTAAGTGACACCGCGAGCGGGTTATGAAACTGGATTCAATACCATGCGACGTTCGCCCCTCTGTTGTTATGTTTATAAAGTCTGTACAAACTATGATGTAAAAGCTTATTGCTCCGAATTAATTGTTCTAAACGTTACATAGGTAAGACTCAGTGCGCATTTATTAGTTACAGATAGAGCTTCGCTATATAGTGGGCATGAATTTCCATTTTCCTTCTATCACATCGCGAGATCAACTGGGTAGCGATAGCACTTGAAATAAAATGACAAATAATGGAAAATTCAAACAAATGATAACTGATAGTTCCGAAATGGCTAATTAAAAAATTAATTGTACAGCAGAAGCCCGAAATAACGTGATCCGATATACCGCGCATTGAGATTTAACGCGGGGGAAAGTATGTCCCCAGAAAATATATTGTACTTTTTATTTATTTTGGAAAGTTAGTTTAAAATTTTCCTCAAAGAACGGTACTGGAATATACTTTTCGCTACTCCTAGCGTGGATCTACGTATGCTGCGCATAAGAGCTTTGATTATGCTATTTTCTTTTCATTTTGGCGTGTATCTATCTTTGTTAGACCGTTGTACGTTTTATTAGGTCGTGCTGTATCGCTGGTAGAGAGGAAATCGATTTGGATGGTTCAGTTGGTTAGGCATTGGCCTAGTGATTTCAAGGCCGGGGGTTCAAACCCGACCCAAATCGATGATTAAGTGTGCTTAAAAGCGACAACCCCTGTGTCGGCAGATTTATTGGCAGTTAACAGCCTTGCTCAACAAACTATTTGAGTGGAAGAGAAGGCCCAATGGCCGCACCTCCCATCAGGGTAAACAAATAAATATAGGAAAATTATTTGTCACTTACTGCGTATTTTAATCACCTCTACATTTTTCTGAAGTATTTTTAGGTATAAAATCAAATTAGTATGAAAGAAACTTCAATGGACATTCACAAAAGCTTCAAGATATTTGTCACGTTTATACATGAAATATACAACATTTTAATTATGATCTTACAGCAATTTTTGATAAAGTGAAAAATAATTTGTGTTATTAAATGGCAGTTTGGAGCATGAAATTTTTCTTCAAAATTCGCTTGTCATGTTTAAATGATGTCTCATTCGTATATGAATTTTATTCATCTACTATGACGATTTTAAAGTACTAGAGGACATATTCAGAAAACTAAACTGGAATAAGAAAGACGGAATATGCCTCAACGGCAAGAGACTAACAAATTTGAGGTTCGCTGACGACATAGTCCTCTTCGCCAAAACTGCAAGGGAACTGCAATCAATGCTCCAGGAGCTTAACACACAAAGTAAGATGGCAGGACTCACAATGAACAAATCTAAAACGCAACTAATGACAAATGGATTAGAAACCCCAATATATCTTGAAGGAAAGGAACTGCTGTATGTATCTCAATACATATACCTAGGACAAATAATTTCCTTTAACAACAAAATTGAAAAAGAAATCAAACGAAGAGTTTCCTTAGCTTGGAAAGCTTTCTGGGCCCTAAAATTCATATTTCTGGACAAATCCCTGAATAGGAGACTCAAAATGGACACACTCGAAAGCTGTGTTTTTCCAGTGCTATTATACGGTTGTCAGACATGGGCTCTCAAAGCCAAAGAGAGAAACACTCTACAGATATGCCAAAGGAAAATGCAGAGGAAGATCCTTGGCATCTCTCTGAAAGATAGAATATCAAACACCTTGATACACAAGATGTCAGCAACGATAGACATAGCACAACAGGCTACGAAGAACAAGTGGAAATGGGGTGGCCACGTGATGAGGCTGCAAGATGACAGATGGGCAGCACAAGCTACTACATGGGACCCCTCCATGGGCAAGAGACTCCCAGGAAGACCAAGACGCAAATGGTCGGACTTGTTCAGAAAACAAGTAGGAAGACAGTGGACCACCATAGCCAGAAACAGACAGAAGTGGAAAGAACTAGAACAACAATTAAGCGACCATATTTAGTGCATTATGTACGATACCCTCTTACGCGGACTAGCTCACCGCGTGAGTGTTTTAAAGCAGCTACCCCTACTTGTAGGAGGCCTTCGCCCTCAATGGGACATCACAGGCTATTTTCATTCATTTTCATTCGCTATGACGACGCAGTTGACTGCTTGTCGCTTTTTGATAGGGCGTGGTGTCGGCGGCGGCTGGAGTGCAGCTGGCTGGAGAAAAGAGTAAGGTGCTCTAAACTTTACGAATCTCCTGTCGTAACTGCTCTTTGTCGAGTGCGAATATTCGAGAAGGTACCGCTTGTATAGAAGGAAGACTGATCGCTGAGTTCTCACTGCTTGAGGGTAACCATTGTTGTACATAAGGAAAGAAGGAGCGTTATTAGTTTTGACAAGATGTCGAGCAAGACAGGAAAAATCGGAGTGAATAGAAACACAACGGACAAATTTGCAGTATTTGTTTGAATTTGTGTTACATTCTACAAACACACACATACCTACACACGTGGTCTAAGGTAACATACTGTCCTTGGTTTCCGCAATTAATGAGTGTCCATGAATAAACTTGATTCGCCAGGTGTGCCCGCCAGTGAACCGTGTGCGAAGTGCTACTCCTCTGATGTATACCTGTGATTATAAATATGGACGAAACAAGCTTGTTGATGCACACCCGTGTTACAAAGGTTTGCTAGCTAATGCATATGCATGACAGAAGTTTTTCTTCTCCTCGTTACAGTAATGCAGGTCTTACAGAATCCCTCACCATTAAATTACAAGTTTGAGAACGAAACACTCGGCATCTTTGTGGCTTGGGCTTTTAGCGTTATTGCTACAAACTTTCAGAGTGCCTTTATTAAAGCTTCATTAGGTCGCTGGCAATTAAATGGAAGGAGTCTTTGCCTTCTTCTCAAGACTCAATGTTTCCTTTTCTAACTTTGTTGTACGTGTAAACAACAGAGAGAGCGTAGCTCCCGTCTCTACTTCAATAATATTATCGCAAACGGTTTGATTGAATTTAACTTTTTCAGAGTTACAACAAAAAGACTTCTCTTTACTTTCAAAAGACTTCATCTGCCAAATTATTATGGGAAACAAAATTCTTATTGCTTTCTTAACTACATACCTATCAGGTTGGACTTTACGGTGAGAATAAAAGCTCCTTGTATGGTAGGAACAAAGAAAAACAAAACAGGAAGATAGGTTAAACCTCGTGTCTCCCCCATCAGCACCACTGTCTAACTCTTAACTAAAAAAAAAAAAAAATATCAGCTTAGCTGGTAATCGAACCGGTAGCCTCTACGTACTCTTATATGTCTCATGACATCACATGCTTTTTCTTTCTCTCTCTCTTCATTCAAATTTATGTGATTTCGTTTGAGTAAGCATTCCTCACCATTTCTGTGCGACGAGAGTAGTGTTGCCAAATTAATTTTCTATGAAAGTTTCCACGTGAATCGCACCTCAAAGTTGAAGACGATACTTCCACGTTGTATGTATAAATTAGCCTCACGCAAGAGTCGCGTTAAACTAAGTTTGCCATCCAGAAGAAATTAACCAGAGTTGATTCTATCACGAGGCAGAAACTGGTAAAGAGGGAAGCTGTAAATCCTTCCGGCGGTGGCGGTGCTGTTGAACTCTTGGAGCCGGAAGGAAGTAGCGCTGCACGCGAACAATCACAGCCAAATGAAGAGCGTGAAGCGTGATACTGTCGGTAACCCTGGCAACAGCTCTCTTGTTTCCTAGACGCCCCGCGATTCTCATTTGTTCCAATTTGCCGACAAAGACACTTCTGTTGCGTTATAAATCACTAGCAGGGATGAATAGAACTCCTTTTTCACATGCAGAATTAGATTTTCAGCGAAACATTACAACACTTGTAAATTTTGCTTACAATCTTTATTAATACTCCGCGTTGATATTCAAGCAAGACGTTAATGGCGTTACTTTATGGCAAGATGAGGGCATTAACATAGTCAAGCACGAGATAAGACGAAGATGTTGGGAAAATAAAAGGATCTAACAGTCGAGACGAGAGGAAAAAATAATTAGGGAAGACAATAAAAAAACCAAGGGCTAAGGAAATGGAAAATGAAGTTCAAAAGGCAAGCAATGACTAGGGGGAGAAAAAAGGCAATAAAGAGAAGGAAGCTTAGTCGGAAGATGCTGTTATTCCTTTGTTTAAAAACGAGTGGAGCCAACTTTATATACCATTGCTGGATAAAGTTGCAAAAAACCTCATGTTACACTTCCGTGTTTTTGGGCCATATTTGGTTCATGGTAAATTGCTCCGTTCTAAAACAATAAGTAATGTAATTGCAATTAATTGTACACCATTAATATGTCACTAAATGAAAACTACAAATGCGAGTAGCGCCTCTGCAGTCGAGTTTCTCAACCCAGAAGTGCCAATTTAGATCGTGGCTTGTATGTATGCGAGTAGTATGTTTAATAGTTAAAAAAGCCTGATAAATTGGCGTTCATCGAGCAGTATGATTTGATTCTCAAGCCAAAGCCGCCGACAAGATCACAGAAGTTAAAGGAAGCTATGTAGATGAAAACATCAAAACTAAGAAAGGAAAGAATATGTTGAATGTGGAGTAAATGGTAGTGGCACGCGATTTTGTTCCTTAAAATATCACCCAAAATAACAAACGAAGCGTATGTTAAGGCATGTGATCAACAGGAGTCCTGTGTAAATATCTTAAATATATGACAGTTTAGTAAATATCGCTAGAGCTATTAAATGAAAAATAAGGAAACATTTCTGTGGTAAGGTTAGTTTTGATTACGATTTTCTTAGGAATGTTCCCTATCGGATCTTTAAAAATACTGAACTTAAATACAATTTTATTACTTGGCGTTGTAAAGGCTTCTCTTTTTAATTCAGGGGCCTCAAAACATATATTTCCGGTGAATTCTCGGTATAGAATTTTTGGGTGGAATGCCATTCTTTCCTAACTAATGCTGGAGTTGTTAAGAATTCAGATTCGATTATTGACCGGGAATGGGAATTCGTATTTAAGAGTGGGTGTGAAAATAAGTTTAAAAAATCTGATGTGTTGCACTCGCATGACTTTCTCTACTCTTGTACTAACCATTCTTACAAACTCTTATTCCTATATCTTCTTCGTCTTAGTTAAAATAAACATTTGTACAAATTATCTTATTGCTTATTTCCTTGCAGGTGCAAGGGGAATATTGGAATACAGTAGGCTTTGTGCGATAGTCAAATCTTTTAAAGCTTTGAGATTCCGTTCTCTTTGTACACGTAACATATAAAAAAATGAACAACTATGACCCATTTCACGAAAGTTCCAAGTTTTCCGAAACTCACACACATAACAAGGTATATCTCCGAAATGGTTCACCCTACAAGAAAATTTATTGAGACATAAATTGTGTATTTTAGCAAGATCTGCATTTTTTGTATAGTATAATTTGGTCTATCTCTAACGGTTTACCAGTTATGCAAAAGTCGTCTAGAGTAAATACGACTACAGGGGCTATAGCCAGAAAATTCAAGATATACATTTCATTTGTCATCAAAATATCTCAAACATATGACATTTTAATCAAAATCGTTAGAGCCATTTTCAAGAAAATCAAAATTTTCCATGTAAGGGGTAGTTTAGGGTGGGGCTATTTTCTTCAAAATCTTCGTGTCACATCCTTGAACGACATTAAACTTAAATACCAACTTTGGTTTTTAACCGACTTTTCGTTTTTGAGCTATGCTGTCCACAGACTGACAGACTGACAGACACACACACACGGACCTTTTTCTAAAAATGCTCTTTTTTGGATTCAGGGGGCCTCAAAACATGTATTTCCGGTGAAATCTCGACTTGGAATTTTTGGGTGGAATACAATACTTCCCCTACTTACCAGTAGAGAAAGTAAAAAGGATGGAAACCTACGGTAACCTAACCTCAAATTTGAAATGATAAAAACAGTATGAGTCAGAGCTTCACTACGATCATAGCAATTAAATCGGGTTACAGAAGTGAAGCTATCCTCTCCTTAGAAAGAAAAAAGTTCCTACTTGGTACGTGATAAAGTAAATATCAGGTTTCATAGGTACGGTGTAATATGTAAGGGATAGGTATAATATGTAAGTTTGTTATTGGTAGACAAAGGCAGAGATATTGAGAAACATGGCGGAGAAGTGTGAAAGAGGAGCCGTGTAGGATATGCGCCCCGGAGCGAGGTAGATACTGCCACAGTGGAATGCCCATAAATATCGATGTGGCGTTAATTACATTACCTTTGATACATTTCGCACTCTGCGAGCGAGCTGCGGTCTCTGGGCTTGTTGATGTTTGGGAGATGCTATCGACGATATGTATGTATGTGGGTATTACACCCTGGCTTGGTGCATTGCTGTTGTGTCAGTGAACACTCCCATGTATTTATTCTCTGCATATGGCTACTCCCCATGTGCTGACTGGCAGAGTTAAATTAACTATCCTATGTTAAAAGCAGCAAACAGATCTGGCTGGATTAATGACTTCGTGTGGAGAAATAATTGCATAAGAAATGAAACAGCAGTTAAAATTGATAAATCGGTTGTCTGAGCAGTAATGACGTATGTTTGGAGACGGCCAATGAGCACAGCGAATGATGGAAACAACCCATGAGATTGTCCAGAAAAATAGCTGGAAATGATCGAGTAACAAATTAGGACATTAGATGCGTAAGATCCAATCTGTGGCAGAATAGACTGCAAGAAGGAAGGAAGAAAGAATAGAATGAATGCTATGTATCCAGGATGTCAGAAGAAAGAACTGGGGGCATAGTATGGGACAAGAGAGAATATGAAAGGAGACACGGTTAACTGCAGAACAGGCGACTGCCCCAAACACAGAGAGAAGATGGTTTTATTTATTTACTAGCATTCGATTCCCGTTGGACCAGCTATTTTTTGTGATTTTCCCTGCTTGCTAGTCGATTGTTGGGGTGGAATATATAATTGCGCAAATTTTCGTGTAGTTTCATTTGCTGATGTTATAGGGTCGAAGAATTAGACGAGTAGACGGCGGCGAGGCTAGCGGCAGTGGAATTTGGGGAGATATAGGCCTATTTGCAGGGGGTCCTGTCAGACGTTAGGCACCCCGGCTGCGTCCCGGATCTGGTCGCCTCACCCCTTCCTCCTGCAAATTTCCAGAAGCCCTATACGTGACTGTGCACTTAAGTGCCGAAATTTTACTCTGCTTCCCGATAACCATAACCATGTATTTATTTACTGTTGTTACTAGTTAACACTGAAAAAATACAGACATTAAAATAATCTAAGTGCCAGGAGCGCATTTTTTATCTTTATGCTTAAATAGATATTGATCTATAAAGTACACAGACGGACTGCAACGATTAGAGGCGCAGGCGCAGGCGCAGGGTTGAAAATTAAGAGGTAAAGAATAATTTATCATATTGTTTGGTCACCGATGTTGAAATATCGAGAATAGCACAATTATCGCATCATATCTTTACGAATTCTTTATGATTATTCTGCTGACACGTTTCAAATGCTGCTTATGACAATAATTGCAAAATAATGTTGTTTAAAACAAAATTAGACATTCCTGTCCGGGCAGGGTGTTACACTATAAACTATTCTCGGGCTCGGGGTTGTTTGAGGTCCGGGCCGACCCTAAGAATGAACATGAAGCAGGCTGAGGTTTAGCCTGAATAATTTTGCTGCGTATCTTATTGCATACCATTAAGGTTTAGGGTGACTTGTTTTTAATTTTGGTTAGTATGTATTTAAAAAGGAAGCTAATTGTTCTGGACGCCTGTCTCAGTGCCTGCACCCTGTTGTATGTAAAAATGTAAAAATTTGTAAATTTAAAATGTTGGTTGGGGAAACCTAAGAATGTCGGCCCATGCAGACCTCTAGCAAAAATATGCATAGCGTGCAGATTTAAACTTTTATTGCACCTCTATAAAACAGCAATGAAGTGGGCAAACAGTCATAATGAACCACTTGAATAAAGTTGTGAAGTCACTTCCCTCATCGTTCAACTTATTCCCTTTATGCATTCTAAAAGTTAAGAACATGGCTAAATTAATATGCTTTGCTGGACAAGGGAAAGTTTTACACGTTTCAGTTGCAGGAAGTTGGCAAGTATGCATCGAAAAATGTCAAATTAAACATTCTCATTGGAGCATTCTCTTCAAGGGAGCAGAAAATTCAAATACTGCTTCACAAGAATGTCGTTACTCCGTGATCAAATTCAGGAAATACTGTTGCGTATTACATTCCTTCCCTTCCTGATTTCTTCACTCCAGCATTTTAATTACGACTAAGTTTCGAATTTTCAATTTACTTTTGACATTTTCCTTGCTGTTTTTTTTGTGTCTGCTTCTGTTAATATATGGAGCTAAGGACTCGTCCCTTCTGTTGCGCCGTGTTTTGTTTCTGCACTCTTTTCTGTTTTCGCCGACAGGAGCAACAAAAGCAAGCCTCTTTTCACGCCAGAGCGCAAGATGGCCGCTAACACAAATCCCAGTCAGCAAGTGTGTGCTGACAGGGTGAGTGAAAATGACAGGTGCTCTTAAAAGGATCTGGGGGTTGCTCTGTAGTACCAGACAAATGCACAAACCGTGTTGGAATTTGTTTGTGTAAGCGGCGTATCCTGGTAGGCACCAAAATAACTTTATCGCTTCTGGAGTCCAACGTAAGCGCCAGCGAATTCTCTCGAGGTTTTCCTCTTTGCAACGCATGTTCTCGTTTAATTTAATTCTCATAAAAATTGGTACATACTGGAGCTAGGGAATTCTTGTATGATTTATGGGTGTTATACAAATTATATTTTGACACTTTTTAATCATAAAAGTGGCTGCTATGCTGCATTCATACTTCTTTCCCTAGTCATTGTTTTTTTTTATACAGCCTCTACAATCTGCTCTTCCAAAAGCTTATTTTTCTCTCTGCTTCGTTCTATAGCAGGACTGGGCAACCGGTGCTCAGAAAGTTAAGGTCGCGCGAGTCGTCGCCCAGGCTTGTTCTATAGGCATGTAGGGGACACCTCGGTCACGGCGACCTACATACATAATGCAAACATTGTATCTACCAAGAAGGAAGGGAGGAAGTAAAGAAACCATAGGAAGCTATAGCCACAGAGACATGCGCAAGTTTTTAATGGTTTCAGGCTCGAGGATAAAGCACTAGAGATATTTTCTTTTACGATTCATTAAGAACTCATTAATAAGCACGTAGTTGGATATTTCATTATATATTAAAATCAGTGGGTAACTAATTGAAGCTGCTGCAGTAACGGCTCTGGCAAACCGCTCCGCTTTTCTACCTGCGAGGACGTTCAACAAACAAAAGAAGACTGCTCCTGCCATTTTCAGTATTATTTAGAAATTGGCGGAAACCGTTAACAGAGTTCAAAATGCTGATTTCGAGTTTTCTACACCTAATCAGAGCTTGGAAGCTAATTCTGTTTAAATGAAAGCAAAACTAATAACGAAAAATACACATTATTACAAGAGATGCGACACCTCAATCGCAACAATGATAAAGTCGTCGGTGATAGAATCATGAAAGTACTTAAAGAATCTATAGATGACTATTTCATACCTATAATATATACGAATTGTCACCTGGTCATTCCTTTGTTTTGTATGAGCAAATCATCTCTAGGTTGTTTAGTCAGACTGTAGATATGCCATAAATAGCTAAAAAACGATTTATTACACTCTACAATCGTTTAACAATCAAAATAGCAGTCGATTTCAATTTGACAACTGTGTTTTTAATACATAATTGCACTTTTAATAATTAATGTATTTTTCCACAAGAAAGGTTATTCGTTAAGAGTAAAGTAAATTAAGATGTATTCGATATTATAAACTGGTTCTCTGTTATAACAAGAGAAGTTCGACGTTCATGTATTTCTTGCGTTTCGTTTTCCTCAGTTGTCAGTGCTGAATAAATCGAGCTACACTAATCTAGGTTATGTTTTTATAGAATTTCATATTTTCTGGTCAGATCTTTGCGATATAGTATTTAAATTCATTTTTTATTTATGAAATATTCCGGATAAATATTCTACGGTCTGATTTTGCCAGTTCAGACGTCTTATAATATTATTTGTGATAACGACTGATAGTAATATTAATGATAATGATGATAATAATAATTTATGAGTATTATTTTTGCAAACTTAAATTAGTAAAAGTTTGTAAATTTAGAATTTTAGAAATATTTTAGAAATATTCACTATTCTAAAATACAAATTATACGGCGCTGAAACTTGGGCCACAAGCAGGCAACAAGCAAACAAATTAATACTATTAGAAATGGATTTTTGGAAACTGTCAGCACCAAAATTCAGAAACGATCAAGTTCAGAATAATAGAATAAGGGAAATAATGCAAGTTGAGAAAAAGATTTTGGAAATGGTAGAAGAAAGGCGCCTGAAATTGTATGGACACGTACTTGGAAAGAACCGAATACCCAATAAAATTCTAAATTGGAAAGTAGAAGGGAAAAGAAGAGGGAAACCTGGGGAATGCTGGAGGGGGTGAAAAAGAATATGGGGAGAAGAGGATTAAAGGAGAATGCTATGGACAGGGACTTACAGAGGCAGAAGATCGTTTTGGTATGAAGAAAACCCATAAGAATAAAAATATCAAATAGTAATAGTATAAGTTTCTGATTGTGTATAGAGGCATAGAACCGCTCGAGAGGATGAGAGCATAGTGCTTTATGCAAATGAGTTCCACTGATTATTCAGCAGTGAGGTCCTTATATGTTCCTTACCCCAAATATCAGACAATGTTTTAAATTTGGAATGACATTTGAAGGACACGACCTGTTGATGAGCTTTGTTGCAAGACGAAGAGCTTGTTACCGACCACGGTGGTGCCCTGAACCACGATTGCGGAAAGTGGGGGTGTACCTACTATCGCCGAACAAGATCAAAGAGGCCAGTGGACCCAAGAAACAACAAGTATTTATTTAGGTCCGCCACAAGAACTAGAGTGGGCCGCAGCAACATCATCATCAATCCAGCCGTGCATGGCGAGTCAAGTCGTTGTACTTCCTTACCTCAGTAATTAAAGACTACAACCATATAAATCCAGTTTACATGCATTTTAACATGTGCACCTAGCTTCGAATTCAAGTTATGTAAATGATTTGGTGCACATTTAATGATAGTGAATATTAACAACTAATTTGTTATAGCTAAGAGAGGCATACATACAAACTGTTATGAATATTAAGTTATATCTGCATGCAGTAGCACCTGTATATGTCTGGAGTAGAAAATATAGGAAAGAAACGACGACTGTTTTAGACTGGCAGTTCATTTTACATTCTCTGTAGTGATCACTTTGTTGGATTTAAAATTCTGCACTTTGCATGGCGACTAGAAACAAATGACAATAGAGACAACATTTCCAAAAACAAGGAATATCTCGGAAATGGTTAGTGCTACAGGTTTTTTTTAGAAGCTGTGTTTTAAAGGATATCCACATTTTTCATATAGGTTGAACAAGGGAGGGGAAACACTGAGAACTACACAGATATATTGTGGCTAACACTCTGAAGAAGGTAGGGATTAACTGAAGGAAACACAACAGGCTACATAGACGCGCGGAAATGCCTAATAATTCCAGGGGTTACTGCTGGAGCTCTCTAAAGGGGGCGACGAACGACCCGTCGACCAAGCAGCCTTCCAGTGTCCACGTGGAGTATTCTTTCCGTTGAGCAAAATCCGAGCCATGGAACCTAGAAGTACTTCTGAAAGATGAAAGGGAAGTCATGGAAAGGATGTCGTAGATTATCAGAAACCAACCCTACATTCGCCTACCGATCAGAGTAAACCAGGAAAAAAACCAAGGTCGCAGTAGGCGGTCTATGGGAATCGAACCCGGATCTCCTGAATGCGGGCGTCGTACGTTATCGCGGAGTGTTCTCATTCGGTTATTTCTGTGTAGTAAGTTTTTGCCTATGTGGTATGATTTATCGTTACACAAAATTTATTCAGAATGGAGAGAACTTCCAGCAATTTATTAATTACGTGAATATTATAAGCATAAGTATTATATTCCAGTAAGAATAAGAAAATAAAAAGTATAGAATATTTATCTAAGTAAACAGCAAGTTGGGATTGTAGGATTTTCTTGAAATTGTTGGTCCTGTCCTTGAAACATCCAGGTTTGGGATTTGTGTGACTTTTCATTTTTGAGCGCGCGTCAGTATTTTTGAAAAGAATGCTTTGTTTCGATTAATGAATCCCAAAAGTTTATTTGCTATAAAATCTTGGATATCAAGTTTTTCAAGAATGCAATACTTCCTTTATCTACCATAAGTAGATATTACAGAAAATAAAAGTGAAAAATGCAGTAAACCCAAATTGCATAGTTTAGTCACACCCCTTTTAAGTATTTCAGGTAAAGATTTTTCAAACTAATAAAACATTTCGTTGTGTTATTTTATTAAATAACACTCTGAGGGATTTACCTCTCATATTTTGAATAAACTGGCACAACAAAGAAATCTTATCTATCTGCGGTCTACTTTGAATAACCTTTGAAGTCTTGAATATTGTAGAAGCGTATACATATAACTGTGAATCTTTAACGAGGGAGAAAGCTTACTGCAAGAGTTAAAAAGTGAAGTACCAAACCATTAGTTGTTTTCGAAATCTTTATTCTATCTTCTTATATGTGCTTGTAAGATGGTGAAACATTTTCTGGCATTATCAGGAATAAATTAAACAAAAAAGTAAACGTTTCTCGGCTTATTTGTGATGTCACTCTGTAACACGCAGGGTGATCGCTCCAACACAGTAGCAGTACGATCTGTTCTACAATAGGGCATATGAGATTGATAGATTGTCCCACTATACACCAGAAGCAGAGAAGTTGCCGATACGTCAGGGGTTTGGACTACAAATCGAACACAACTGGCTGATCCATAGCTGATTTGTCTTAACGTACTGCACTGCAAATATCAAGGTTCATATTAAATTACATTTCTGGAGTAAGACACCGGTTTTCAAATCGTGCTGCTCGACCCACCCGTTGTCCGTAGATAAATTGTAATTCTAACAGATCTATATGCGCGATGCATTAATTGACGAGAAAGCATGGATGTTTGATATGCTCATGTGATTTTTACCCTCCTGAGTTTAAACCTTTCCATATCCACGGAAACAGAGCTTGCCTTATTTTACATTTGGGGAAGTAGTAGAAATAAAGAATATTGTCATAACATTTTTGATGTACATTATTCCAAGACGACATTTAATATTCTTTCTTTTGAATAGGAGTAAATAAATCTGATAATTACACCCAAACGGTTTTCAGCCAATGTGCGGTTTCATTGATACCTTATTCATCAATCAGAATGGGATTTAATTTATAATTTTAATGCACGCTGTTCAAAAACTTATAATTGATAGTTTTTCTATCCTCCTTCATCCATTTTTATTCATATAATCCCTGCTTAATTCCACTAGAGAATCTTTGTCAATATTGGTAAACTGTAAAAATGGCGAAATTCTGTGATCTGCGAGTTCTGTTTCTGAAGAAAGAAATGTTTTTTAGCGAGATGCTGTACTGAAACTGTGCAGGTGCACAAAGAAAGCATGATTATTTCCTAGCAAGTGAAAGTCTGATTTTGAAGAGATATCCGACGAAACTCCCAAATGAGCGATGCTGTGTTTTTCTCTGAGAATGCACCCTGTGTTGTCGCGGCGTCTAGGAATGCAGTCTTTTGAAAGAAACACTTGAAGCGCAGGATCATAAGAATCCTTGACGGCATATCCTTCCAAGCGCGGAGACTGACTTTCTTTGCTTTCTTTCACCTTGTGTTGTTAATTCTCTTGCTTTGTGTTGGCATTGCTCATTTGCAGAGCGAAAAGTTTGCCTTGCGTAATGAGGTCCTCAGCTCAGCAACAAGTGACTGGACACGACATTCTGTTATAATTTGTTGCATCTTCATCATGGAAAGCCACCCTTCTTGACACTGTTGCAGATATGATGGAGAATCAAACATGAATGAGATGAACCCATAGCGATTTTCAGCTTGTCTTCGTTCCCGGCATTGAGCACCACGATAGTGTCCAGTTTGGATGCACAGCTCCGCCAGCTGTTGGTTTAGAGCGCCTAAAGCTAACCAATGCCAAAAGGGACAAGTATTTCCTTGGGTAACACACGAGTTTAAGCTTAAATCTAACTTCTATGGGCCCAAATATCCTCGTCGACGGGCCCTCAAACCCCACTCAGTCACTCACTCAAACTTCTATACTCAGCAAAGTCTAACCTCTTCTCTTACAAGCCAATGTCACATTGATGTTTTATCGTACTTCCTTCGTATTGTCTTTGTAGCCATCCATGGCAGTGGATGAAGCATTCTCCTTTCTTACTCACTCAGTGTCACTCGCTCTCTGTCACTCGCTCTCTGTCACTCGCTCTCTGTCACTCGCTCTGTCACTCGCTGTCACTCACTCATTCACTCAGTGACGACTGCTCGCAATGGCATGTTCCAAGGTAACCACGCATTAGAGAGGTTTGTGACTGTCATGAGTACACGAATGCGTCAATGCTCCGTGAACAATGAATGGGGACAAATTCGTCCTATCTTTCTTTAAGGTTGTGAGTCGCCGTCCATGCTTCTAAATTGTTCTTCAGTCACATCAAGGTTTAGGGGATTACAGTTCGGCAGTGCACAACGAATGATTGGTGCAGCACGCTTTGAAAACTGCACCTGCTTGACATCCTTACATTATTTCAGAATTTGAAGCAGTCTGGATGCTTTAATAACATTTTATATCGTAACACTGCATGCATAGTTTACAATACAATGGATGAAAAACCAGCGTGAATATTACAGCGTGCGGACAAGTTGAAATTGTTTAAATGTCGCGGTCAGTTGGTATAGGAACTGTTCACTTTTTACAATGTTGCATTCCTGATAAACGCATTTTTAAAGAAAGTTAAGAAGTCAGCGGGCATGCTAAGGTATCTTATGTTTGAGATATTTACAAGACGAATTAACAGTAAATTTTTGATGTCCAGAGAATAGTCTGAATTTTTCATCATTCTTACTGCCTCCAAGAAACCGCAAAAAATTGGACATGTACCTAGTTCAGAAAAATTTCACATCTCAATAAAATAATATGTTTGTGTAAAATAACTTTTTGCATTATTTTAACAGCTTCCGAAATATTCGGGAAGGTAGAACTATGACGCAATTTTGCATGTTCGAAAATATGCAATTCTTTCTTTTAATAGTGCGTTAAACGAAGTCCATGGTTTGAATTTTTAAGCATTACTTTATTGTGATTAAGATAAAGTAGATGAATCATTATTGTTAATATTATGAGCGGTACAGGAATTTTTAAGCAGTTGTCTTTAAGCTATCAATACTGAAACCATTATTACTACAAATAATGCAAACCACCACAGATTTGGGAGTCACTGGCATGCAGGTAAATACAATATACCTATAGACTGCGGTCTAGTGGTCAGTAGCTTCTCAACCCAAAGGTCCTGAATTCGTTTCCCGGCTGGGGTTCGGAGTTTTTCTTTAACCAGAATAATTCGCTATCCTCCACAGAGTGTGGAAGTATGAATGTGGACGCGAATGCGGGTTTAATGTTAAAAGTGACGAGCTTAAATGTTAATAAGCCCTACCGCTGTTTCTCAAGTCAAAATCCCCATTACGATCAACCAAGTTGGAGGAGTCTTTACAAATGAAACAATTAAAAAAGCGATTTTAATTACAGTAACCTTGAGTATCTATATATTTTCTCCGATCCAAGTTCAAGGACTAGTGCATTTATAATACAGAGTTTGGTGATATTTATGACATAAAATACTCGTATTAATGAACACGCAGTGTTTTGCCTTCTCCAATTTCGCATCGACATAGTGTGTGAGCTAGTTATCTAGATAGGTGTCTTGCACAATTAGAGGAAGATGCAGCCAAGAGAATTCCATTGAGAAGATTGTAGGTTTGGGGAGGTGCACCACCACGCCGTGCTGAGCAAGTGAGAGGTGAAAGGCAGGAGGAGTTGCGGTCCACATGTTGAGCAAATTGCGGGTTTAGTTAGACCAAGGCATTAGATGTGGGAATGAAGACAAATGCCGGTCGTTAGCAGAGGCCATGCAGTTGGTCGAGGTTTTAAATGTGACACATGGCAACGAGCGGGATTAGCATGGCCGCCATAAACAAGACGTACGTACGTACACTGTGGCACATGCATGGTAGTAGGGTCGTCCCCTTATCAAAGATTCACTAATCTTCTCCTGTAGAAACGTGTAGTTTGCTTTCTAAACGATTAGCCTTGCACCCATAAACTTAGCCTACGTCACTATTGCTCATGCATGGCGAGGGTCGTCTTCTTATCAAAGATTCATCAACTTGTTCATTTACAAACTTTTAGCAAGGGTATGGTGTGGTTTTTAAACGCTTAGCTTACTTCCCATAAACACACAGTTTGTACACCGTGGGACCCCAATGGTGAGAGTTGGCCCCTTATCAAAGATTCACTATTATCGCATCAAATCTCTTGCATGTGTTAACAACGTAGCCATATCGTGCGCATGTGCGTGATAGTAGCATGCGCGTAGCGTAAGAATAGCGGTTTGTTGTGTGTTTTTCAAAATCGTCTAATTGTGTCGTTCTTTTCGGTATGTTAAGGCGTTTTCTAGATGAAAAAAAGCTATATTACAATTTAATTCACATTTTTTGCCTCTAAGCAGATAGAAGAAACAGTGGATTGATTTATTTATTCCACACGCTGCAGCATTTAACTCTGCACTTCTTAAAATCAAGTTTGCATCTTTGTTCGTCACTTGAATTCCTTAAAAAAAAAAAAAAAACGTGTACACCTTATAAACAATTTGTCGTGCTTGGCTACGTAACACACTTTTTTCTTCAATTTTTTTTTCTATCATTTGCTTCACTTAGCGACATTTTACATGCTTCTACAAATTCATAGAACTGCACATTATCTACCTTTTCTGTCCCCTGATCAGAGTAATTAGGGGTGTATTAGGAGAAAGTATAACGGTACACTTATTCACACCTATGTTAACAGCTCATAGTCTGATTCAGTTCTGACAGTATAGGTACATGTAAATATAACTGCGTATAAATACCGAAGGGCTGAAGCTAAAATTACGCTCGTTTTTCGTACAAGCTTACACGAACATTCTGTTTATACCTGCATAAGTTTTAAGCTTGTAATAAACTAGTATGTCCGAGCGTTACTGTAGTAATCACTTGTCACAATTCCTAGTCGCCTTACCGTGTGCATGGGACTGTTTCGTTCAGTGCTAATGGCTTGCCTCTCGGTCTGGGCGAACACACTCACGGCTGTCACTCCTACACACGATGCGATACTAAAAATTGTGGCTTTAATAATCATTGAGACGAAGCTGGTTCTGACTAGACAACCCTGCAGACCTCTGATTCGCTACAGCCATGGAGCCTCTGAAGGTCCTCTGCAGGAGTTTTGAGGCGAAGCTTAATCTATTCCTGTAGAAACGTATACCAAAGAGATAACATAGCTTTTAAACGATTAGCTTAGCCCCCATGTGTAATTCGTTACGCCACTACGGCGCAGAAGAAAGTGAAGTGATGGAAAATAGAACAATGGCTGACAGAAAATGTAATGGCGGGTGACAGGAGGAGCTGGTCAACACAAAATATAATCAGTCTTGCCAGGCCTTGCGGTGTTGTATGGTTAAACATGCTATGAAATCACGCTGTATAGCCGGTGATATAAATATCATTTGCGCAAGAAATTTTATTTGTGCAACAAAAAGAGAATAGTAGTGGTCAGACGCCAGTCGCCATTAAATTTTATGTCTGCCATATTTGGCATACATGAACTGACTTTGAAGACAAATTGAAGTGACAATTTAAAAACTGAAATAAATCGCCTTGGTGTCAGGAGTGGGACTGAAGTCCCAAAGTGAAGAAAATGCTGCACAAATTAGTAGCCGAATGGAGAAAATCAAGAGAAAGAAAGTTCGGAATGAAGGAGATGAGAAGTGAAATGGAAACGAAACAAAGAAGATGGAGAGAGAAATGAAGATTGTTAAGGAACAAATCAAGCATGGAAATGAAATTAGACCTTGGCCGGAAATAGAGAAGACCGTGAAAAGATAAATGAAAACTGAAATAGAGAAAATGAAATCCCAACTAGGTTTTGACATCGAGTCTCGTGAATTTGAGATGAATGCAACTTTCAGCGTTGTCCTGAAACACTACTGTCAAAGGAGTAAAAAGAAATTAAATCTGACGTGTAAAATTAACTCTGTGGAAGAACTCTTATATCAGCAAGGACAACGGCTAAGCGGACAGAGGAAGAGAAGAAAGAATGGAGGCTGCAGTGGGCGGGCATCTGGTCCAGCAGATGATGGAGAGAGCTGCAGCAGTGCCCATTCATGGTGCAACCTATAGCTAGCTTGTTGGAACGAGGAGACCTTCACGAGGATCGGCACGTAGGGCTGAACCTAAAGGATAGGGAATTTCGCGTAGAACCCCCGTGGGCTGATGTCGCTGCCAGGAGGCCAACCTACGTATAACAGCAATTGGATTCAATGGGATTCCGTGATGGTCAATAAGGTGTATTGAAGAGAGAATGGGGGTCCTCAGATGGGGAGACCAAGATAAAATAATTGGTGGTCCTGAGGAGTACGGCGAGTTAAGTCCTCGAGGAAACCCAAGCCAATACAATCGGAAGCACCTGAATTTAAATAAGAAGAAACTACGTCGTCGATTGTATTGGTAGCATCCTCGAAGATAAGTGGAGACATGCGACATCCGCACAGCAAGTCTTGGGCCTCTTCCACACGTTCAATGTCAACCCCGAGGGAAGCTGATGGAGTGCATCATGATCGTCTTTCTGCAGATTGCGGAATTACTGAGGAGGGAGCTTGTGATACAGCGGCCATCGCAAGGTTATCGGGCAGTTGGAACGTGAACAGATAAGCAGCGCGTTGGCCCAGCGTAAACACGTTAAGCACTATCGCCAAATAACCTGAATCTTCTAGACGTTTCGCCTTCTCGAAGTTCTAGAACTAAGTCACAGTGAAGACAAAGTGAAATGATGGTTTAAAAACTGAATGGTTACAATATTCTTATTGTATTACTTATTCACGCACTTATTTACTATTCCTATTTATCTTAATCCTTTTCTATTCTTTCTTAATTAGTCTTTCTTATTCTATCATTATTTCCTACCTTGATGTGTTTCTATCTATAGTTATTATTCTGCAGTCTTATTAACTGGAAATTCCTCTATATATTAACATTATAGGCACAGACTTATATTTTAAATACCTCTGGATCTTATATTGTGAATTCTGCACTTTTTTCTTTTCTTTTCTTCATTGTATCAAAAGATGTTAGTAATAAGATATTAATTCTATCTTTCTTAATAAACAAAATTGTGATATAAAAGTAGATCATTGAACTTGGCATACAACGTCTAGTACTAGCGTACGAAAATACCCATTTATACTTTTTTTTTCGATTTATCCTGTTCATACAAACTGACTCCTATGCGTGCAAATACTATTTTCTTGGAAAAAGTATTTTTTAGTAAACGCTCTGTCAAAGAGCCACTTGTCGAACAACTAAAACGTCATAGATAAGCGGCGTAATTTAGACCATCCAGTTGGCAGTGACCAGTCATACCAACTTAAACAGGCTTTTAAACAAAATACTTCATCATAAAATAACCTTGCACCAGTGTTGAAGTGCAATATATTGCTTCTCATATTACTAGCAGTAGTTCCGAATCAATGTTTCTGATTTGGATTGAATTTTTCTCGAGATTTTCACCCATATTTTGAGTCACAAGCTTGTTTAGAAACGAGCTGAGAATAAGCACTGCTATCTACATCCGCATCTCGTATTGTTACGCTCCATGCTTCCTTGGAGGGTTGGTACTCACTGCATAGTGTTCACACGCCTGTGAGAATAAATAAACCAATGACTAACTGCATTTTATATTTCTAGAGTACTTACATTACATTTATTTATTTTATGTAATATAATTTAGAGCTATTAATAAAACTGTTATATGTACTACTTAAGCAAATGCTTTAGCAGACTCTTCGAGCATTTCGGACCCGAGTTCTTTACGCCTTGAAACATTTCATTTTTATTTTCTTTATTACGTATAGTAAGCAGGGGAAGTATCCTATTCTACCCAAAAATTGGATATCGAGATTTCACTGGAAATATGTTTCGAGGCCCCTTGATTCCAAAGAGGGGTGGGGGGTGCGTGCGTGGTGAACAGCATAACTCAAACGAAAAGTAGGTTAAAAAGCAAAGGCAGTACTTAAGTTTAATATCTTTCAAGGATGCGATACGAAGATTTTCAAGAAAATTGCTGCACCCTAGGTTACCCTTTACATAGAAAACTTTTCGAAAATTTTTATTTTCTCAAAAATGGTTTAACGATTTTGATTGAAGTGCCATATGTTTAGGATATGTTTATGGCAAATGAAATGTATATTTCCTGTTTACTCTGGTTGACTTTTGCATAACTGGTAAACCATACGAAATAGACCATATCTTACTATGTAGATCTTGTTAAAACACACGTTATGTGCAAATTCACCTTTTTGTTCTCAAATGGAAGGTCGTTATTGAATTTTTGATCGCTTCACCGTACAAAGGGAACGGAATTTCAAGGTCTTAATATAGCGACAAGTTTTAAAAGATACGATTATTGCTCAGAGCCTACTGCATTCCCATATTCCCCTTGTAGCTACAAGAAAATCAGCAATAAGATAATTTCTGGAAATGTTTATTTCAGCTAACATGAAGATAGAGGAATAGAGTTTGTAAGAATAGTTAGTACAATAGTAGAGAAAGTCATGTGAGTGGAGCACATGACATTTGTCTGCTAAAATCTTATTTTGCGTACTTGATAGGTATAAATAGCTATTTTGAGACCAGCTTACTTTCAATAAGTGTTTCTATTGAAATCTATATAACGAGTGCTGTATCTTAGCGGAGAAGTAAGCTAGTCATATAACTGCTGCGTTTTTCAGAACTTGAAATTAGATTGTGTAGTAAAATCGGGCATCCTCATTGGAATAGCTGTCACGTCAGGAAGAGTGAAATCTTTGTTGGATATCTCCAGTAATTACTAACTGGATAATGAGATAAAGTGGTGTTCTTTGTCAAGTGTAGCTTCAGAGGGGAATCCCCTCGGGCCGATATTGGAACGGAGTCAAACGTGACTGTCATCAACGCCAGACTAATTGATTGCCTCTGGCTGTCAGGCCTCTAAGTTGTCAAATTGCTCGAGAGAATCAGCTCATCCTTTCATCTTATCACCATGAGATTAATTACATTTTCATGCTGCAGGTTGCACGGCTAGTAGTGATGATGACTAAACAGGAATTTTGAGCAAACAGTAGAAACCGTTCCCGTTTCAAGCTCGAAATATGTTGGTAAAAACAGTGTCACGTTTGTAGAGATAGGCTGGTTGAAGTTATCACAGCGCTTAACTACTGCTGTTTTAAACCATTTTCATAATACTCTTCTAATCGTACTAGGTTAGTTTACCTGTTCTTCCACATGACTGCGCCTATAGTCACTGTATTTTACAGAGTACAGCCATCTGCTATTTTCTATCGAATGAGCTGAATATACAGGGTGATCCGTTTGAAATGTCATATTTATGAAGTTAGTGTATATATCTGTGAGCAATTTTCTGAAATGTGAGCGGAAAAGATGGGAGTTAATGAGTGTTCCCAGTTGGTATGACCGCTATCGGGCATAAAAAACAAAATGGTTGTTTCGCCACAACAGCTTGCTTAGTGTGTTGCATGGTATGCGAAATTTCCGAGTGTAAGAGACACCCAGACGTCAGTATGACTGTTGGTATGTCCCTCACATCGAGACTTTATTAACATGTTCTTCAAAAATGGTCTCAAAATGCCTCACACAGGCTGCGTAATACAAACAAGGAGGAAGATATTCGACAAGCCCACAAGTCACAACGCCGCTTATCAGCAGAGCAGAACACGACGCCCTGATATTCTCAATATAAATTCTGGGCTCTCGATATAACGCTGTAGATAAAATTAATGTGCAAGCACTGACGCAACTGACTCAATTTTGGTATAATGCTGTGTGAGGGGCAGCAAGTAGATGATCAATGGTTAAAGACATGGACGTTCACGTACGAAGGCATATCTCATGTGTGTGGCTGAGTCAACAGGCGTAACTGCATTATTTTGGGCAACGGGGAATCCACATATCTCTTACGAATTGGAACGAGCCATCCCTAAAGTGAATATGTGGTGCGAATTGACTCATGAGAAAGTCTACGGCCCGTTCTTTGCTTGGCTATTTTCCGACACTTTGTTCCATTTTTTTAACGAGTTTAATTTTACGATGTAATGTCTGGGAAATTTGTAATCGAAGATTGCATGTTAGGTTGTGATATGGCAAGGTACTTGGGGAGTTACACTTAGTTAATTTCATAATAGAACCAGACAGACACAGGCTGCTCCGTTTTAGTTGTACTGGCCATGTTATTGTCATCGAGAGCGCTACACCTGACTGAATTGTTCAGTTCCGTAATCACAGCACGTTATCTAGTTCGCCTGAGGTCACGCGAACTGGTTGACTTACTCTCGTTGCAATGCGTCACAATGGTAAGTCATTAATTTTTTCGTGGCCTTTTGTAAGAGTGTTTTATAGAACAGTGAGTAGAGAAAGTCATGTGTCAGATTTTATTATGCCTGTAACTTGCAGAGAGGTGTTTTATAAACATGGGAATAATCAGAGCAGTAGCAGGGCTTAGCATGTGTAAAAATAATTGGTTATTCCATCATACTTCCCTGTCCACCGTTGCTTATGTAAGACATAACTAAACACGCTGTTGGGGAGAACAAAACAAGAAAGGTTATCATGTAGGGAGGAATACGGACATTAAAATACAATTATCTCGGAGTTGCGGGGATGCTGACAGTGGGACGGGCTGCTGATAAGAACACAAAGGGAGCTTGTGAAACAATAACGTGTGCAGCAAAACCCTCTGAGAGCGAGGACGCTTTCATATGTATACACTGATCGATTGATTTAGTGGAAAAGTACGTCGTCAGAATAGCATCAATGATACAATGGAAATGTTAAAGTTAACAGTACAGTTACGTACAAAAAACTTCCTGTTTCCATCAGTAGTCTTTCATCAATTGTAATCGCTAACAAAGCTTACCATTTGACTGACAGATGACAAACATGGTTAGGAAAGGAGTGACGATGAATGGAAGTAAGAGTAACTTTGCTGCCATTGGATGTGAGTGATCTTGTAACCGTGTTCTTAAGTTTCTTAAGTATGTCTGATATATTCTGACGTCAGGAACTGACACATCGGCTTGTTGGGGATATATCAGCAAACTGAACGCTCTCTGACGTCAGACATATTGTGATGTTGTCCAGTTTTTAAAACTCGGAGTAAATAAAACACTCGCCCAGTGCGTTTACCGTACAGCTGAAGCGACTACTAGCTTGGCCAAATCCGTACGAATCGAAATGTTATGTCTGGCAAGTGTGTACGTTACTGAAATATTTTGTTCAAGTAAGTAATAATGATTCAGTTTTCCATAGTTAAGGAAGCAGAAAAATGAAGCAGTAGAAACCACGTATTTTAGGGTTAATACAATACTGACACAAAGGGATCCAGATTTTCCCAGTAATGCACATTATTATCCATTACGAGCTAAAACAATAGTAATTGCTTGGAATACACAAATAAATAAAAATCTTCCTCTTATTTTTCTTAAAACAATTTAGTTCTGAAACACCAGGCGGGGTTCTTGATGTCTCGGGATATTACATCCTGATGCCGGCGGAGGAACCCCCCTCCCACCCATAGGTCCATCTGTCCCTGCTGACAAATGGCCTTGGTTGCATAGTCACATCCTGTACTTGAGGATCTAATTTGCACATAGGTATATGACATTAGTTTCGGAGTCACCTTTCTCTACCATGTATTTTACTTGGAGATAGATAACCTTAGTTGCATAGCTATTGTTCCCTGCCACAGGCTTGAGGAATCACGTGCAGAAAGTTGACCGTAGTCATCCCTTATGCCAATTCTTTGAGGTGCTGGCAGATGGTCTTAGTTGCGTAGTTACCTCTCTGCTTGAGAAGGATGTATATCAGATGCCCTTAGTCGTACCATCTGCTTGAGAGGCTCACAGACAGATGACCTTAGTTGCATAAGCACCCTCGTCTACCACGTAGTACTTTTTATTTCTATTTTGCTGAGTAGAGGGAACTTTGGATCGTGGTATTCAGCGAGTATTAAAATGCAACATTTCGAATGAGACTCGAGGTATTGTATTTTACGATAATTGACATTTCTGTGGTATTCTGGAAGGAGGTTGTCAACATTTTTAGAAGTTTACCAACTCCACTTTAAGAGGACTGATTGCCTATTATACCGGCTCGAGCTTCTCTCTTCAACTGATTGGATAGCAAACATACAGTTCCTTCATAGAATTTCTATCATCAAATTGGTTAAAGGTCACTGCATTTAAGACGTCGAGACTCGCGTTCGTTGACATTACTGTTCAATAAATCGATATGTTCTCCGCTAAATAGAATTTCCAGAATTGACCGCTTCAGGCTGTTCTTACATCCAAATACTGTGCTAAGGGCTTAGGCGAAGGGTTGAAATAAGATTAATTACTGATTAGTGGGAATTAGTATGGATACCTTGGCTTGAGGGGTCAATTTGAAATAAAATTAAGAATGTATAAAACTCGCACGTTGTGAGGTGACCTTTTAAAATAAAATCAATATTTGAGATAGTTATTTCTCAGTATGGGGGAATTCCTATCTTCTTTGCCACTTAGTAATGGCTTTCCAAACTCATTATTCCGTCCTGCAATGGAATAGTTTATTGCTTCTCTTCTTTACGTACAGTAACTTTCACTGCAGTTTTAAATTAAATGCGGTTCACTTTTAAATCTGTTCATAAAATTACAAGGTAACGTGAGATTAGCGTACTACGTAATATTGTAGTAATTATATGAACAGTAGAGAATGTAATGTGATTGTGTTTCGTAAAAGAAAAATGAGTAGAGAAGTTGTTTTAGCCCGTTCCGGCTGTTGTTATTATTAAATATGTTATTTAAGTTCTCGGTCGTATAGTTAACTGGTTAGTGTTGGTTCCCCTGCGAGACAGATGACGTTAGCTGGGTGATAGCCTCTCTTGTTTTATGCTTCCTGTTGCAATCTACACATCATGTTCACGTCATTCTTAATGGGTCTCCCTATACTTGCTTGTCGTCTTCGTCTATAATTCATAATGGAGTTTGATAACCTTTCAGATATCATTCATTCTCTGCACACGGTTTATCCATATGGTTCTAAATTCTTTTGCTTCCTCATTGTGTTTAAGTATTCCTATTCTCCTTTATTTCTTTTCAGGCCGGTTTTTCTGTATCTTTCAATTTCTAGGTTATAAACTCAATTTCTTTTTCTTGGACGAATTACCTCCTAGGAAATTGGAAATCAAAGAACAGCTTGTCTCCGAGTGGCAGCCTGGTACGTGGTGAAGGAGCAAATGCTATGTGGTGACGAAAGGAACAATAGGAAAATTCATCGATCAAACTATCCAATTCAGATTTATTTAGCGTCCGAGAAAAACCGCGAAAAATACTTTGGTCAGATTGGTCCGCCTTGGGGGGTTGAACCCGAGACCTCTCTCACATTACTGCGGCGCTACTAAGTTCGCCAAGCTTAATTTCACTACCATATAATTATTTTGGCACTCGCATCAATTTATAACATTTTAGTACTGTCTATCTGCTTTTTTATTTTTAAATGAATTCATGTGAATATAAAATTTTTTCGTTGCCTTTTTATACTGTGACGGTGGCTGCATTTCCAAGGGAGAACCCGGGGCCATCTGCCCCACACTACTACTCAATGCGAGTTCCAGAGAAGTTGTCGGCACCTAATTCTCGGATATAAGGTTTAACGAGTCGGGTGATTGTATCGTCATAGTTTGAGAGACTGAAAAGTGAAAGACACTGAAAGGACTGACGCAAGATTACGAGAAGCAAAAATTGAGTTGTGATATCACGAAAGACGTAGACTTTGTTAACGAGTAGGGAACTGTATTTGTAATACAATTTTAGAAGATAACAAAGTGATAGAAAAGTAACTTCATTTTGTCACAATACATACAGATAAAAAGTAACTGTAGTTGTCATTTGTCATCAGATTTGCTGCTACTATCTTTTAGTGGAATACCAATAGCTCGTTATCCTGAGAACAGACACGTAATGATATGATGCTGGACAGGACTTCCTTGCGCAGTGCACTCTTGTTTGATTTGAACTTGTAATTTACGTGACACTGCAGGAAAGCATAAACAACTTCCAGGCGGAATTGAAAACGACCTCCCAATGCGACCCACCGTATCTGTGCAGCATAATTGACTGCTCTATGGCTGTGACTTTTAATTTAATAGTGAAGCACGTTGTGGCACTAGAACTACACCCGGACGCACCCAGGTCGCAGATTTCTGTATAAGGAAGGGGTAACGTGGGCTTCCTCTTCAGTAACGGTCCGGGCGACCTTGGACATAACAGTTTGGTGCGGCCCATTTGAGGTAGAGTGTGGTTTACAGTTCTTCCATTACCTCGGCACACAGTGACTCCACAACCAAGGTAAAGGACACACAACTCTCATTTCTAACAAACTATATTACAGTTTACGTGTTATATAAACCTTTTAAAAATGTTTCATTGTGCTACCTTACTTTTACTTTCTCTACTGGTAAGTAGCGGAAGTATTGTATTCCACCCAAAAATTCGATGTCGAGATTTCACCGGAAATATATTTTGAGAGCCCCTGAATCCAGAAAAAGCATTTTTAGAAAAAGGTCCGTGTGTCTGTCTGTGCCTGTGGACAGCGTAATTCAAAAACGAAAAGTGGGTTAAAAACCAAAGTTAGTATTTAAGTTCAGTGTCTTTTAGGGAAGCGACACGAAGATTTTGAAGAAAATAGCCCCAACCTAAACTACCCTTTACATGGAAAAAGTTTCGAAAATCTTCATTTTTTTGAAAATTGCTCTAACGATTTTGATTAAAATGTCATATGTTTGAGATATTTTTATGAAAAATGAAATGTATATATTGAATTTTCCGGCTATAGCCCCTGTAGTCGCATTTACTCTGGACGACTTTTCAATAACTGGTAAACCGTTAGAGATAGACCAAATCATACTACACAACAAATGTAGATCTTGCTAAAATACACAATTTATGCCGAAATAAATTTTCTTGTAGGGTGAACCATTACAGAGATATTCCTTGTTAAGTGTGTGGGTTTCGGAAAACTTAAAACTTTCGTGAAATGGAACATTGTTGTTCATTTTTTTATATGTTAAGTGTGCAAAGAACGGAGTCTCAAAGTTTTAAAAGATTTGAGTATTGCACAAAGCCTTCTGTATTCTCTTATTCCCCTTGTACCTACAAGGAAATAATCAGCAAGATAATTTGTACAAATGTTTATCTCAACTAACAGGAAGAAGATATAGGAATAAGAGTTTGTAAGAATGGTTAGTACAAGAGTAGAGAAAGTCATGTGAGTGCAAAACATCATATTTTTTTAAATGTTCCATTTATATGCCACCTTCAAAACAGGTTATATCGGCGGATTTCAATCTCTTAGAACAAGTGTTCACTCGCTTAGCGCTGGGCTTCAATTACTTTAGTTTTTCTTTAGTTTATTACATTAAATTGGCACACATATTCACACTTCAAGACTCTAGGGAGGATGGGGAATAATAGTAGTTAAATAATTATCTAAATTAAATAAATCCCCACCCGTTAGTCGTGAATCGAACCCGGGACCCCTTGCACAGCAAACAGGTGCTCTACTGACTGAGCTACGGGGCCAAGTCAGTCTACACTTGTACAGAGATTTATTAAATAAATTAGAAAATAGGTCACGAATGTGTCAGGATGAAACTTGTAATATAATATTTATACGTAGATAAACCGATAGTTTGAAAGCATGCTCTACTGGAATATTGGAGGTAGGTAGAGGTATATTTGCACCTCTGAATCCCACGAGTGGAAAACTTGTGTTTATGACGAAGAACCCAATTAGTAAGAGAGAAAGACATGCGCATTTAGCGCCTGCAGGCAGCTGCAGAATTATTCCCTGTGAGACTGAACTTCTCCCAGAAGACCTCGGCTAAAAATTAGCACTTGTTCTACTGAAAACTTCTTAATGAACCGTATTAGCACGGCCTGCCTGCGTAAACTTTGGGAACATGCTTAATACCAGCTTTAACAAAACTTCTCAACATCTACATTATTAGTTCATGAAAGTTAAGACTCTGGGGAGCAGAAAGCGACAATCTTGAATTAATGTTCCTTTCTGATAGCTACTCTCTTGTTATTGAAAAACTACTTCAACTGCGTATTCATTCTACAGCTTCCGCTTAGAAGGAGAAATTCAGGCCAGTTACATCAAACAAGCATGAATACTCTTTTATATAGCACCACTATTTCAGAGGGAATACATGTTTTGAGGTACCTACATTTAAAAATGAATTATAAAAGATGTACGTTTGTTTTTTCTCTGTATCATGCATCTACTAGGAAATAATGACGATATTGTATTTCACACAAAAATTTAACAATATTGACATTTCACAACAGAATACATGTTTCGAGGTCGTACGTAACACTCGTATGAATTTCTCTACCCATTCTTCAACAAACTATTCTTACAAAAGCTGATTCTAGGTCATATTAATCGAGATAAACGTTTGCAGAATTCGTTTTATTACATATTTTTGTAGTTGAATACAGTACGCTTTAACGACACTCAAATGTTTAAGAACTAGTCACTATGTGATTGTTTTGGAATTCCGTTTTCTCTGCATGACTAGAAGGAGAAACAAAAGAATAACGTCTTCCAACTTGAGAAGCTATGTTTTTGAAAATTTAAATCAATAACCATGAATATCTTGGAAATTAACTCCGCAAAAAATTAAACATCAATTTATTTCAAGTAAGATTTCTGTGGTATCAGCCATTTCCGATATATTCGTGAATGTCCAGGTGATAATTTACAGAAAACAAAAGAATGACCAGGTGGCAATTGGTATATGATTATTTAACGTCTATATGTATGGAATATTCAATACCTACTTCTCCATTCTTCTGAACATTTGATTATCGCTCTTCTTCTCGTATCCATAACAAAATGTGTTATGTATCTATTTCTGCAAATATTTATCTCGATTAAAACGAATTTGATAGAAAAATAAGTTTTCGCAAGAATACTTTGTATACCGACTAATAAACGGTAACGAGTTGAGAAAGTCTTGTGAATGTAACACATCAGCTATTTTTTCTCGTCTGTCTCTCTCTTTTTTTTTTTTTTTTTTTTTAAGTTGTCTGTCGCTTTAGGTAATGTATCGTACAGTGAAATATATAGATCTGAATTGGAAGTTTAACTGGATTAACAAGAAGTATATAGAATAAGTTTTTGTAAAAATAGATTGGAGAAGAACGAGTGAAGAAATTTATGTCACTGCAGCACCAGATTTTTGTGTATACATTCCTTTTTGCATTACGTACAACACTTCTTGTATTTTTCTTTGTAAGAGCGTAAACTTTTGTTGTTCTACTCCTGAATTAATCTCGTAGTCGTTAGTCAGGAGAGAAAAACAAGTGAAACTCCCTTTTCCAAGATTACAGGCGCTGTGGTCATGTATACCAGTGTAAATCTGCCCCACCCTCAGGGTTTTTATTGCATCACACCGTTGTGCCGGGTAGATATGCCGGTTGTGTAAATTAAAAATCGATTTTTGAATTTAGGGGCCGTAAATCTCTGTACAGGGGCGCTGAAACGGATCCTCCCCCTCGCACCCTTTATTTTTCCGGAGTTAAGTTGGCTATACTATATCACCGGGAGTAGTTTTTGTTTTGTTGGGTTAGCGTCCTTTAATGTGCCAAGCTAACAAATGAATGCACTCCTATCTCCCGTTCGACCTTTTTTTTCCCGCTAGTTTATTTAAATTATGAACAAATAGTGGCGTTGGGCTTTGGCAGCATGTCGAGCCTGTTACAGTGGCAACTTGTTTCCAAGTTTGGGTGTTGCATGTAAATCTGGTTGCCATGGAAACCATGAGAGGAAAGAATTGCACTGCAATAACTGTTTCCGTGGTAATTAAGCTGGAAATTATTATTCCGCGTTTTGCACAATTCTTGTTATATGCAGACAACAGAGTTTCCGGTTGAGTTTTTAAACAAGCATCTCGATTCTCATCATCATCGTCCTTCTGTGTTCATTAAAAAAGGAAACAATTGATATTATACTTTCCTTTTTCCCTTTCTCTTCTTTAATGGTTAAAGGAGATATTAAATTCGGTTTATTTTTCAGATGACCTGTTTCATTGTTGTAATAATTAAATCTTTGTTTTATGGATAAACATATGTTTTGACGTTTCGACAACGCGGAGCTCATAAAGAGTGGTTTATGTGGAACTTACATATTTAGTTTCAAGAAAATGAATAAACAAATAATGTTAATCAAAACTTTCTCAAATATCTTTGGGAGGGTATGAACCTCATGAAGAAAATTGCCCTCCGTAAGACACAGGACGTCGTTTGCACTGCAGGACTGTTGTCGGTGCCATTAATCTCTTGTGTGATGTTGCGTGTTAGATCGTGCAATGTCTGCAGGCGTCTGATCTGTCAAGTAAACCCATATTGGAAGACGACCGGTGTTGTCAAATTAGGAGATCTCTGTGGCATCAGGTTATTGGAGGTTATCCCAACCACAATTACCGTCATGCATTGGTATGATACATGGGATGCAGTTGAACATAACAATGATCCAGTTCTTCTTTGTCCAGTTGCTCAAGAAATTCTCTGGAAACCCCCGGTACGCCATGCTGTGTCACAGTAGTTCCATTATATTATGCACCAAACACCAAATGCCCTTCATGTCGATTTTGGACAAACTTCGTATTAAATTCAGCATCTGTCAAGTATCGACAGAAGATTTGCAAGAAAATATCCTTTAAATGGACACCTTTTCGCTAGTTTTGACTTTCTTAAACATGTCTGCAAATGTTTACGAATAGCCAGCGAATTCCTCTTCATTTGGAATTTAATTGTATAACACAACTGGTTAACCATAAGAGATAAATAAAATCTCAAGAGTTTCTTTATATATTTCCTTATAGGTAGGTACAATGTCAATAGCAGAATATAGTAAACCTAAAGTTATACTCGGATCTTTTAAGAGTTGGTCATTGTGTGATGGCTTTGACTCCCTATCTCTTTGCATGTTCAAGACAAAAATTTATCTCTCATTTGATCCAATTTTTATCTTGGATATACAGTTTTTATATAGTTCTTGAATTGTTTCTATTATTGTTTAATTTATTTCCAAATTTCTAATGCTGTCCAAACTTTGGTAGTTGGAACATAATCGTAAGCTTTTTATATATTAGTAAAAGTTGTGTAATACTGAACTGTTTTTTCTATCACCTAGTGAAGAGAAAATAAATGAATGTTGAATGGTTCGTTTCTCATTTCCCATTATTATTCAACCTTACTATTAAGTATTCAAATTCTTTAATCACTTCTTTTCTTTTGTTCCCTTTTAGTTTTACTCCTGTTTTGCAAACCATAATAGTGTATAATTTGTTCAAACACAATGTTCCTCCTTCCTAAAAAAATATGTATTCTCAATAGGTGAATCACAGAGGGGAAAGAATGATGTCCTTAGCACAACCAATGAGACATTCAAATTCTGGTATTTTATCGTGATTAACATTCAAGGTATAGAATCTCGAGCTTTTCTGCAAATAGAATACTCTATAGAAATAATCTGAATAGCGAAGTGGAAGAATCGAGGACATTTCATAGGGTATTTAAGCATTCAAAAATAGACAGTTGTTTTCCGAATCAGTATAAGACCTTTTGTTCCTTTTAAAAGTACGTATAGGACAATGTGTAGTGAAGTTCTTTTAGTAGCGTTCGGATTTCCATCTGATTTACTGACAATAACACAAGTACTACACAGAACGCCTGTTGAACTTTTTCCAGCAATGGAACAATAGTAAAAATATGATGGGTCGGTATTTTTTCCCCGGTGCATTCACTCTAATGGACGGAAACAAAACACATACGTCTGCAGCAGAACAAAATTGTATTTGAGTGATCGTAAATTGTTTTGTGCAGTCGTTGGTTACTGCCACGTTGCACAGGGGTGTGAGAAACCGAGTTAGAGTGAGTGAGTGGGATGTAATTAATTTATCCAACTGTACAAGCGTTTTAAATTGTGAGTGCAGACTAAACATTATGTTAAAGGCTGGACCGTCATTATTAATAACGATGTTCTTTTTTGTAACTGCAGAGTTTGCAATTATATCGATACTCGCCAGTGACGTATGCTTTTTTGCTGTTTTATCAGTGGAGAGCAATTTTAGAATTTTGCTCTAGCGCTTAACATTGCAGAGAAAGTGCGCAGGTCAACCCGGGGCCGAAGCACCCCTTTTAGAACTCAGGGAAGACGCCAAGTTTTACAAGTACAGAAATGGATACGCCATTACGCGATCAACCGCATAGGGGAACACCACAAAAGAACATCGATAACGCCAACAGCAGTTCAGCACACCATCTCCTAGCTCTCCAGGGTTGGTACCGGAGGCCATTGAGGCGTCCGACAATTCCGCACATAAATTGCCACGGATATCGGGAATAACTGCCCTGCCGAGTCCAATCCAATCCGAAAGTTCCACGAAGTGAGGGCTCAGATGTTCGCCGACGGATTTCGAGTGACATCAGAAGTCCCACGAATACTGCGGGTGGTCCATAGGGCGCACCATGGCAGTTGAAGGGGTTGTAAGAAGTATTGCATTCTGTTCAAATATTGAAGATCAAGTTTTCAATAGAAACGCACGTTGTGAGCCTCGTATGTTAGAAAAGGATCCAGTGTTCACATGCACTAAAATGTAGGATTAATATCGAATTGGATCAAAGTTGGGTCCTTTAAAGGGATGTAAAGTGAATATTTTCATGCAATGGCACCAGCCCATGAAGCTTTTTTCCCCCAAAGAAGCCCGTAACGACTGACGAAAATATTGTATCCTATGATCAATAAAATGCATGCCCAGGAGTTTGTTTAAGGGAAGATAAATTGCCAAAATGGTAATATTGTACCATTTATATTTGGGACATATTTTTAAAAATGCTAATGCATTTTACTCTTTGATTTATTGATTAAAATATTTATCTTGAAATGCCTGTTTATATTACTTATGGTTTTCCAGTTGTAAATAGTTTAGCATTATAGAAAATTAATTTCAAAGTGAGGATGACGTTGCAGGCTGTTGCCAGAAAATTGTAGCTAAATGTTTAATGGTCATGTAAATACTCTAAATATATTTAATCAAAAAATTTGGGCATTGCTTTTAGAAAACTAAAAAATAAGAAACATTTTTCCATGCAAAGTATATTTTGGGTTGGGAGGATTTTCTTGAAAAAATATTTTGACGCATCCTTGGCGTGTGGGAAGTTGATAAGAGAGAACAGTAGAAGTAGGATTTGCCTGCAAATCCAACATTTAGCAGGTCGCTTGCCGTCATCCTCAGCTGCCGGAGTTCTTGGTTCTCCCAAATCCCACAGATGACGCCGTGGGCAGGTCTACCCACTTGCAGACCATAACAGGCAAGTTGTCCACACAACACGGCTGACCTAGGTCCCTAACCTCTCCTTGTTAACTGTAGCACGTGTGGGTAGGTTCGCGTCGCGATTGCTTTTATCTTGGCTTTTTAACATTTACTTTTCACCGCACAACTATTTACTAAATGTATTAGTTCTCTTTTACTCTCCCTCCCATGTTCCTAGTAGGTAGAGGATTCATTGCCTTCCAGCGATGTCGAGGTTTCGATAAAATACAAGTTTTGAGACGCGTTCAATCCCGAAAAAGTATATTTAGAAAAATGTCCCGTGTTTAAATTTGAAAAGGAAGTTAAATGCATTCCAAGAATGCAACATAAAGTATGAAATATATGTATTTTATTTTGCGGGAATATCTTAAGAAGTCTTCTTCAATCTGAACGACTTTGCATAACTGGAAAAACGCGAATCAGATGGGGAATTTAATGCTGTACTGGCAAGTTGCCATGGTAGCTCAGTGGCTAGAGCAGCTGTGTATAGAGCGGAAGATCCGTGGTTCAAATCCCGGCTGTGGCATTCAATTTTTCAGCCCTGATTCTATCAAAGGAAATAGGTAATAAAACAATTTTTGCAAACGTTTATCTCGACTAATATGGAGACATAGAAGAGTAAGTGTTAAGAGTAGAGAAAGTCATATGAGTGCACACATCACATTTTGATAAATGTACTGGTGGGGACAGGCATATTGTAAAATGAAGTCATGAACAAAAACAGCCAAAACTCACACTGGCGAAACGTGTTAGCCTCTGGTATGCATGACATCAACGAACACACAGGTGGAATTCCGGTGAAAGTGTGGAAAACGATTCTTCATGACCTAGCGGAGAAACAAAGCCGACGGGATTATTGCAAAATGGACACTGCACCCATATATCTGTTTACGTCTGCTGTCCGCGTTTGCTTTGTCAGTTTCTGCACAGCTTTTCAAAGGTACAGCCAATATTGCATTAATCCTATGTGTATGATAGACACAGGTGGGGGAAGTCAGAACCACATTTCACAAACAAAATTCCAGTAAATACGAACGGGGATGCGCTTTCAATGTACAACGTTAATATTTTGAAACATAATTTAGTGAAATGGTTTTCTCATCTTCTGATCGTAAATGTCAATTATTGTTAGACATTTCATTAGCGTAAATCAAAAAGTATTTTTTTTTTAAATATAAAAATTGTGCCTATTAGAGCTGGAAGAGTGTTTATGGCAAGGGGGTGTTTAAATTAAGTGGTTAGCAGTAAATGGATGTGTTAAAGCCCTAATATTGGAACACATAAAACCTAAAAGAGTAGAATTCGCTGCACAGGTTGTTAGAATGCAGGGTGTTGGAACGATTAAAAATATTTTTAATGGAAACCCGGGAGGGAGAAGATGAAGAGGAAGGCCGAAGTTGAGGTGGTTGGACTGACTACAGGAAGAGCTACGAAGGATAGCAGTTACAAGATGGAGGGAGAAATTAGAAAATAAGGAGTAATGAGCTGTCATTATTAAGGGAGCACTAGCTAAACTTTAAGAGCTGTGTGCCACCGGAAGAAGAAGAAGAGGAAGATGATAAGCACTAAAGACAACACCCAAAATGTGTTTTCAAAACTACAGTCTGATTCGCTAACATTTTTTACGTGATTTTTGTAAGGTCGTTAAAAGCGTGTTTTCCGGTGAAATCTCTATATGAAGTTATGGGTAAAATACTATAGTTGTTATAATTGTTATACCTAGGCAAGTGGTAAAAAATAAAATAAAATTTTGTAAGAATAGTGTACGACGTTGGATCTGGAGTGATGGTGGCTACTCGAAAATAACTTATCCCACTAAAAAATTATTGGAAATAAAAGTGTGTTTTAAAGAGACTAATTTCCTTTCGAATGAAGAGGATTTCGAGAAAATTCAAGAATTACGTACATTTAATTTGCAATAAATATCTGTAATATACGGCATTTTAATTAAAATTCCTAGAGCCAGTTTTTTGGCACAATAAAAAATTTCGAAAAAACCTATGTAAAGTGTAGTGTGGAATTTTTTTGGAGATTTTCTCGAAAATAATGTGTGATATTTATCAGATGTTTCGTTTTTAAGTTATGCTGTTCACATGCGCAAACGCGCCTTTTTTCTGAAAATTATTTTTTGTTTATTGATTCAGGGTGTTTCAATACAGTGCTTTTTTAGTCGGAATGCAATATTTTCTCTATCTAGTATGTGCGTGGTAGAGAAAGTGAAAATAACCGCCCTAAATGTTACACTCTATAATTCTAAGAGTGAAACTTTATCTAAATTACATCACCCATGCCAATTCCAAGCAGCGCATGCTTTCTATTTGCATCGGAATTTCATATCACTGGTATGGGAGAACGACAAACCCTCTCTTTCCTTCAGAAACTCATATCAAGAAGTTTCCTCTCAACATTGCACTGCTGCTGCTGATGAATATACTCAGTCACATTTTATTATTTCACAAGAGAGGTTTTACACAAATATTAAATAAATCCTTGCTAATTAAATTATTTCACACATGGCGTGCATAATCCATAACGTGTTAGCGTTACAAAGGTAGATATTTGTACTAGTAATTGAGGACCTTGTAATGAACAATATTTGCGAAATTATAATTTTACTTATTAAGAATAATATGTTTTCAGGTTGGTTAGTACCTTTAAGTAAGTTTGGCAGAAGTTAAGACGGTCTCTTAATAAGGAATGGTGTACCGGAACCAAGTTCCAACGCCTTCTGCAAGACCAATGATCTAGCACTACCTAGGATAGTAGATCAGGCATTGAGATGTGAAGCAAAACGGATAGTAAATACGGCAGGCGTTGTTCATCAAGCGCTGGAGTTACGACCATACAGAAAACGTTAGGTATAATTGTACCCATCCCTTGATGATGACATCTCAAGAAGGCGTAAAACTGTCCTTTAAACTTCATCTTGTTGGAAATAACCTTCTCTCAATTCGATATGCTCCACGAATGTATTGAAGATGCCCATACAAACTGCAGTGTGTACACTAATATCATTAAAACAAACTTCACAGAGGGAAATTATGACTCATTAAAGCAGTTCCGATTTATATGGATCGCACTGTATTGCTTTATCAATTTGATTCATTAGAAACAGAGTAACCACACAAACAAATGTCTACCCGAGAGGGACAACTTTGTGCAAGAGATTGAAATCAACAAAATAAACTACAATAATGATATTCAAATGAGACGGAATTTTAAAACCAAATTCAGCTGAAACAGTGTTTGAATAAACATTTAAGGCAAATTGTTCCGTATATTTTGTTCTGTTCCAGCTTTGTCGAGAATGTGTGATAAATCTCTTGGAGTTATTGTGTATAGAGTCGTCCTGATTTATGGAGGAACAAATGCAGCGGTCACATACATCTTTGGCTGGAAATTTATTTCTGCTCTTGTTTACTACCATGGCAGAGGAAGATGTCCAAGTACAAAAGAATACTATTCTTGACACCAATTTCATTCCTAACATTCAGTTTACTTGTAGCTGCGTTCCACTGTTCTTGATTGGCATCCCGAGGTTTTTACTTGTACTTTTCCTTTGTAGAGAAAGTATTTAGTACATTAAAAATTGGTGTCGAGAGTTCATTGGAAATAAATTTTTTGAGATCCCTGAATAAACAGGTATTTGTATAAACTTGGGCTTCCAAGGCCTGCGTCCTGACTGTTTTGTCTCTCCAGGGCTTCTAGGCAGTGGCTAGAAGTCATCGAAGATAACAACGTTTCACCAATACTGCGGTTGGCATCTTCAGGGTGAGGTGATCTGTTGTTTGCGTTGGTCAAAGCTCGAATGAGGAAAAAAGCAGCAACAATGTCAATTGTTCAATAATGTGGACACAGTCTTAGGTAATTAACATAAATTTTTGATTATGTTCAAAAGTTGGTCTAAATACTCTATAGTATAATAGTCAATTTGAAATCTACAATTAACAGAAAACAAGAATGTGAGGCTGGCCTCGTAACTCAGTCGGTAGAGCACCTGCTCACGCTGCAAGGGGTCCCGATTTCGATTCCCGGCTGAGGGTGTGGAAATTTTTCTCTTCCCCAGAGTATAAATGAGAATATTAGTATGAACGAGAGCGCGCGCGCGCGCGCGCGCGCGCGCGTGTGTGTGTGTGTGTGTGTGTGTGTGTGTGTGTGTGTGTCTGCGTGTGCGTGTGTGTGAATTTAACGTATAAAATCCCGAAAGACTGAAAACCCACTGATATAACCAACGGGGTTAAAGAAGGTGTTATATAAAGGAGGGGGGGGGGAGAAAAAACAGGGTATGAAAATAAGCCTTAGCTGTGAACGCGTGTGTAGAAAAAGTCATGTGAATGTGACATGAGATTTTTTCTGTAGCCCTAAGGTAGCAAATTTATTACAGTTGCGTTTGCTTTTTTTCTATTTCTTATAGTTTCAGTTAGTAGCGTCATATTTTTCTAAAGCTTCACATTTATTTATGGCTTATCGTGTTCTTTCCTCCATGTTCCACCCCTTCCCACGTTATCTTCGTGCTGGGAAGCGTTTGTCATTTTGCGCCGTCACACAAAAATACGAGCAGCAGCAGTAGCACGAGTATTGTGTGAATTGCAACAAATGAAATATGTGGCAACAGATGTCCGGAGAGGACGATAATTAGAGGTAGACGTGACTGCTTGTTTTGCTTGCATTCACATGTAACCCAGATTTCGATAATTCACCTCACGTGGTGAAGCCCTATGAGTTAAAGTCTCGTGATTATCTTTATTCTGTATTTCCGTATCCTTGAAGGTCGTCGGAGAAAGCTTGCAAAGTAAATATGCATGTGTTAATACCTAGCTAAAATGAATGTAACAGAAATGCAGGTTCCATTCACTTAACTTTGCTATTCACTCTTCTATAGAATTTTCTTACAGAGCAGAGGCAGTTTTCTACTTCTTGGTATTCGAGATAAATGTTCATAACAAATTTCCATACAATGGATACAGTAGGGTAAACCATTAGTCAGATGTAAAATTCGCTTTGAGAGATCTGCCTCTTTCGTGGAGCAAGATTTTGTCTCGTACCAATTACACAAGTCATTGAGAATGAAGAGGACTTTATAGGTTACTCTCAGAAAATTAAAGTTAAAACATTTTATTTAGTCATGTAAATATCTTGATCAAAACCTAGGAAATAACAGTATCGGTAAGTTTTTAGTGTAAAGGGTAGATTGGAATGGGTTTTTTTCTTAAAGCTCTGTCGTATCTGGAAGATAACTGAGATTAGATTCCCAGTTTGGTATTTATACGGCTGTTGGTTTTTGAGTTATGCTCCTCTCTCGCACACACCACACTCATAGACCCACAGATTCTGTCGTAATGAATTCTTGCATCCGATCCTCTTAGAAGTGGCATTGGAAACACTGGATTCAGATCGTTTCGAATCCGCCAAAGATGCTAACTTCTACTTTACTCGTAACAGGCTGCAAACTCGTTATTGTTTTCTTGGCGAAAGTGGTGTAATTTAACACAACAAAGCCACTTTTGCTTTTATAATGTCGCAATATATTTTTCTAAAAAGCATTCGCTGACCTTAAAACCTACCTAAAATACGCAGAAAACATTTTTTTACAAATTTGTCAACATTAACCATGTGACCAACATAAAACTCAGCATGGAAACAGATTGTATTGAGAACTGGATTGGACTCAAACGTATTTGAATTCCCCGTAAAGACGTGGACATTTTATCGCGCAAACAACTTAAATATATTTGAAACAACATCAAAAATAGGGAGAATTTTCCGCATTTCTTGGAAAATGCTCATGTCGCATCCTGGGAAACCGTGGAAGTTATATACAAACTATAATATTCATCCACAATTTCGTTTATAGTGCACAGACTGCAAATACGCACAGAAACCATTTATAAAAAACGATTTAATAGGTTTCGGGGACCTCAAAATAAATACTTTCGACGGAATAGTTCCTCCGTTTAACTAGGTTTGTAATATACGAGTAGGAAGTAAAAATGGTGATTATTCGGTTTTTTGTGTCCCCTTCTCTCTGTAGATGAGGATGTAGGGAAGACTCCGCTGGGTTAACTAGCATGCATGGTTGTGATGAATCTTTGAGGGAAGTGGAGTACACAACAATGTTCGAGAGCAGTAGTACAATGAAGAACCCTCGAAGAATTTGCATATCAGAGTGTCTCTTGCAGTTCTTCTTTGGGAAGATGTTGACGGAATAAGAGCATCGGGGAGTTGGCACTCCTGCGTTACGGCTCTTACATGTTTTATGTCTCCCTCTCCTTTCAGCTTAAGTAAAGCTATGCTGAAGAAACGTCACACACATTCTTTGCTAATAGTCAATTTTTAACCACGTGTTAGAGAATGTGCCCTTGTTCCATTTTGTGTAGAGTTGTGACATTTTGAAACACTGGAGAAATGTTAGGAAAATGCTTTCATTTATTCTGGTTGATCATTGTTCAGCATGTTGAAGATGCGCTATTTTTGGAACGGTAGTACTGACCAACTCAAATTACGTTACTGTCAGGAGAATATCTGCATAAGATTAAGACTGACACTTTTCATCTCATAAAAGAAGTCCTGAACATTCTCAAAAAACAGGACACGCATATTTAATTCACTATGGAAACAGAACAGTTAAAATTCTACCATACTTAGATTTGACAATAACAAGAAACAATAATATTTTATAATTTGGAATTTAAAGAAAACCTTACGTGGACAACTTCATAAAAAATAAATTCTACAATCCTATACATCAACGCGTAGCCTTCAGAAACTTAATTCATAGGTTATTTACTTTACCTCTATCACGATAAAAATTCCAAGATGAACCTATACATATTAAGAGAACAACTATATTGTTTCAATCTGGTTAGTTATTAATATATTGAAAATTTTCAGAAGAAAGAATAATTTTAAAATGCAGTCTTATTTAAGACCAGTTATTGTTAAAGAAGATATAATATCTAAAAAAATTCGCTTACCATCCTGCTACATTCAGAAAATTTGAAGCCGTATTTAAAAAAATACACGATACAGTTAGCACCAAACATATTTACAGCGTAAAAAACATTAAATACTCCTTTGAGGCATGCTATAGAGAACACCAAAAACTCAGGAATCTACCAGATTAATTGTACAAATTGTGACAATGGTTACAAAAAGAAATTTGTAAACTAGATTGACAAAACACTAAAGAAACATGAAACTTAAATAGACAAATCAGCTGTAGCTGATTGTTAAAAATTATTCAACTTTGATCAAATTAAATATATGGGAAAGTATATTTATTCATACCAGCTCACATAGAATGGTTAACTTTGAAATCCCGTCAAGTTATATACTTTTACAATGCTTAAACGAATCTTGTCACGTAATTTATTCAAGCATCGTTGACCTTAGCGGTCAGGCTAGCCACTTCAACAACTGCGCGTGCGCAGATCTTGATCTGATTAATTCAAAACTAATTGAGCAGCGCATTCATTGTGCGCATGTCTCTGCATGTGCTCTCAGTGACCGCTAGCTGACGCTATTATCAGCGTTCTATAGATCTACATTATCATGTAGCTTCTAAATTAGGATTTGTGCTTCTTTTACATTAAATCATTTTTGAAATGGTGTAAACAAATTTACAATGAACTAATATCAATCATACTTTTTAAATAATGTATTAATTTATGTCTTCTTTTTGCAGGTTAGTGTCGTAAACGCAGAGTTGAACCTTGGTACCTTGCCGTAAGTTAAACTTGATGATTACTTATTTAGAGAGATTATTACTTCAGATAATCATACACGCAATAAGAGTCATACTTGTATATTTTGAAGAATGTCGTGGTAAGACATGGTGATAATATGGTGTCAAAAAACCTTTACAACGTGTGTAAGGTTGGCAGCACAGATGTAAATAAACATGCATTTGTCTAAGTTTGGCGATATAAAAACATAAGTCCCTTTAGATGATCTTAAAGCAACCTTTACAACAAACAACCAAAGTTAAAGTATGACGTATCAGCAAGACTTGGGCCTCCAATGCGCAATGCTGATATACAAATGCTCCGCTGTGTCGGAGGCACATTCTTCCGAGAGGAACACAGGACTATGAGCAAGTTAGGCAGTCCACACTGATATAGACGGTGAGGTAAGCTGAGGTAACTTTCGCTGGCCTGTGAGTGACTCATTCACCCGCAGGCTACAACAGAACTGGTTGGTGCCTGCCTGCCTGACTCACTCACTCCTGAGACAGACAATAGTTCACCTGTACCACATCTGTTGCGTATTTATCCTGGTTTTGCTCTCATTTTATTTTCTTGAACGTTTTCTAAATAGTTGACACATCTTATAGTGCTGTTTCCTTCCGATACTTGTCTGACGCTTTGTTTATTCACTTACCAATTGTGTAGGAAAAGAATCTGATACGTTACATTTACATAACTTACTCTACCCACTATAGTTTACTTCAAAAATGACTTCTACACACTATTCGTTCGAAAATTTATTTCTGTATCTACTTTATTACTCGACGTAAGCCTCTGCAGGTATAGTTCCAATACCGATCTAAAGCACTGAAAAATTCAAATCAATGATAGTGGATATTTAGGAAGTGGCTAATGCAACAAAAATGTTCTTGAAATAAACTGCTTTAAAGCGTCCTATAGTTTTTGTGCGGTAAGTTAACATTGAAAATCATATTTGCCTACATTTTTGAGTGGCCTATATTATCTACTTTAATGAGAATCTTTCCTATCTTCCTGTGAAAGTCGTTTTTCAATTCCTGAGACATTTGCTAGGGAAGCGCAGTAAAACTCCATAATACAAAGTTTGTTTAGGACAAAAAATCAACTGAAGCAAAAATGTTCAAGACGATATAGCCGCAAAGATTAAACACATCGGCAAGGGATGTCAGAGACCAGTAGTTCCATCTAGCGTTATCATCAAAGAAACGTTGCTTTCTTTCCCTGCCGCTATTCTGCATACTAACACCTGAAATTGGTATTCGCAGTTACCATGCACTAACACCCTTACTGGAATAGATTGCTCTGTTATGCTGAACCATACCAATTTTAACTATTTATTTCGGAAATTACATAAGCGTTTTTGAGGAAAAAAAATCTGAATAATTAAATTTAGAGCAACATTCAGTTGAGCTTGGTTTCATCAATGAAGGATAACAATGTATTGCTACTAAAAGAATAAAGTTAATGCTGACAAAAGAAGCTCAGAGGGCCTTGCGCAATGCAGTGACAATCCTATGCTTTGTTTTCTTTATCTTTGTGGTTAAGGAAATAAGTACAAAAGTTCATGGCGATTACAAATACTTCTATTGCAAAGAGTAACGCTTTTGTCGCGTTGGTGGTAGGGCTGTTGAACGTAAGTAGTACAAGCTTACATTGGCAGATACCCTTAACGTGCTCGTCAGGTGTCTGTGGCTGCTTATGTACACAACAAAATAGACACTTTTCTCCGTGAAAGAGAATAAATCAACAGAAACGTTTCCTACGTTTTCAACAGTTCTTAATGGTGCCCTATTTGACACACATTCAATTTTGAGTTTTAAAATGATATGCCATTGAGCCCACTTCACTGGTATATGGTGTGTGGTAACTGGCGATGAGATAAAAAGAGCAACTTTTTAATGTGGTCGAACTTCCAGTTTGAAGAGGAGCACCTAGGACACATGCCAGATGTGGTTACGAGGAAGTCCTTGGAAAATTCCACCACGTGATTTTCGCTGATCGACGAAAGTTGGCAGAGGCCATAGGTGTGTCCCCTACTGATGAGTAGAAGATGGAAAAAGTTGCGGACCGATGGGTGCCGCGTTTGTTCACTTTGAACAAAAGGCGGATGCAGCTTTCAACTTCCAAGCTGTGTTTGCAGCTATTTAAGCGAAATCTGAAGGATTTCTTGCGAGTTGTCACCGTCGATGAGGTCTAGATTCATCATCATTATACTCGTGGAACAAAGCAATAATCAAAACTATGGCTTGCTTCCGGTGACAGTTATTTTTTAATATTTTGGGTAGGGTTCATGGGTGAAAAGTTAAAGGATTCCAAGGAGGAGATGTTGGAGTACCGCGTTAGCACCTCTGTTAGTGAAGTGTAGCATGACAGCTGGCTATGGCCGTGGGATGTAAAGGTCAGAAGGAAGTTAAGGCATGAAGAAATGACTCGCGGGAACAAAATTTAGATCAAATGATCAGTTGATCATCGAGAAAGAGGCGTATTTTGCAGATCTTAACAATTTCTAATTTTGGACCGGTTAAAAGGTGGCAGAACTAGGTTGTGAAGTAAATAAATAATTCACGTCTTCATTCCTAAGAGGGGTACTTTTTAAACTGCCCTCGTATATAGATGACAATAAATGCCCGACGTAAAATATGTTTTAATGAATATAGGGCACAGCATGGGAGATAGTTTGAAATGATCCTGCAAACAACATGCCTGGGCAGATTTTTACCCGCAGTTTTCGTAATTCCGGTTACTGGAATTGAGCCAATAAGCTTTGTACTAAAATGGAACAATCCCCGTGTGTTAGAAAACCGTATCACTGGTTTCTGCATAGCATGTTGGCCCATCATACCTCCGTCTCTTTCTAACTTATTTGCAGCACAATTACGCCTATACACGCTGCTGCACACTGAAAAATATTTTAGACATTTTTACGGTTCTACCATATCCAGATTGAAATATGAATGAAATCATGCGCTTAATTAATATGTCCTGCATTACTTCTAAATTAAACAAAAATGTGGGGGAAGGGTCGGCTCGCATACCAGTATGAACACAACACCGCAAATTCGTGTTACAAGGCACACCATTTAACAAATGAAATCATCAAACGTGATATGTACTCCAAGGGTATGCAAGCCCATTGTGTTCAGACAGGGATTTGTTCTATAGAAACAGGTCCGCGCGCGCGCGCGTGTGTGTGGACACCATAACTAAAAAACGAAAAGTCGCTTAAAAACAAAATTTGGTGTTTAAGTTCAATATCTTTCAAGGATGCGACACGAAGATTTTAAAGAAAATTGCTCCGCCCTAAATTACCCTTTCTACATGGAAAATTTTTCGAACATTTTGATTTTCTCAAAAATGGCTCTATCGATTTTTATTAAAATGGTCTATATAAGATATCTGTACTGCAAATGAAATGTGTATTTTGAATTTTCTGGCTATAACCTATGTAGTCCTGTTTACTCTTGATGACTTTTACTTAACTGGCAAACCGTAAGAGATAGACCAAATCTTACTGTACAAAAATGTAGATCTCGTTAAAATACACAAGATGTTAATGATCATTTTTGTATAGTGAACCATTTTGGAGATATTTGTTGTCTGAATTTTCCAGTACTTACACTTTTCCCGGATGGGAGGTCGTTATTCATTTTCTCTCTTGGCAATGCAAAGAGAATGGAATTTCAAAGCCACTACATAGTGACTAGCTTTAAAATATTTGACTATCGCTTCCCATATTCTCCTTGCACCTACAAGAAAATTAGTAATAAGGTAATTTCTACAAATGTTTATCTTGATTAACATGAAGTAGATAGAGGAATAAGTGTTTCCAAGAATACTTTGTGCAAGAGCAGAGGAAGTCATGTGAGTGTAACACTACATATTTTTTGTTAATCGAGATTAAATTTCATTACATATTTAATTGTTAGTGTTTAAAAGTGGGCGCTCTGTGATGCTTAGAAATCGCTTGCTGCGTGACCACTATAATTATAATTATAGAAAAAATCGAGTAGCGACTTCAACGGATTGCCCTGCATTTTGTAGCTCTTCTACTCCCAAAGACTTACAAGCCAATGTGTTGGGTCAGTATCCTGTCGAGCAGCAAGCAAATTGGCTCATAGCATATCCAGGATGAATGATCACTCCAATGCCTGGTATACCTGACAGTGAAGAAGGAAAACCTTCAGTCAGGTTGGTCGGCTCTGGGGATTTGAACCCGAGACCTCCCGATTGCGCATGGCACACGCTACCGCGGTACCAACTAGCTCGGTAATAGGACTTATCACAGAAAAAGAAAAGGTATAGGTAGTTGAAAATTCAAATAAATAACTAAGAGTGTCTCGGAAATGGTTAACGCCACACAAGCTGCCATTTTTCAATTTTTCCTTTAAAAGATTTACATTTTTTGTGCAGTAAGATGTTGTCCATATCTCAAGAGGCACGTAACATGCAGTAATTTAACAAAAAAAAAAAAAAAAAAAAAAAAAAAAAAAAAAAAAACGTTGGGAAAATAAACAAATAACGAACATATTTGAATGTAAAGGGTAGTTTGGGTTGGGATTTTTAAAATAACTTTAATTACGCAGTATAGTAATTATTTGACTTCTCTTTTTGATGATGTAAAATACAGATATACATAGAGGAAACATTTTCCGTCCTTTTTATTAAGGAGATCATATAACATATATTTTCGGTGGAATTTCTTTATTAACTTTATGCGTGGAATGCGATACATTCTCTAATATACAACGGCAAGTAGCAGGGAAAGTAAAAATATGCAGATTGTAAACTTATAAGCAATGTTCTCTCTCTTTTTCTTACCCCTGTATTTTTACACCATTCCTTTTTTTTTTTTTTTTGTTCTTATTTTGTCTTTTTATTGCCTCGTCCATTCTTCACCCATCTCAGATACACAAATTGTGTTTGCTTAGAGGGGAAGTGCAAGAGAAGCCCATAATGTTCCACTACCCTTAACTAAAGCACCCTACTCACCCTATCTTTAGCAGAGGGGTTACATTGTTGGTGGACGAGTTCTTTTGTTTCTGGAGAAACCCTAGATCACAACGCGCCTATAGTATGCAACTTTTGTTTACAGATATTTTATTCCGTCGCTGCTTGAAATACCAAGGACCAATGTTACCAACCCTAGGGATATTTCCCTAGTTTCAGAAAAAAAAAAAAAAAAAATACAATATGATGTTTAAAATTCTAAAAACCTATTTGAACCCAGCGAAATGACTCCGCTGTAACGTGCAAGGTTCGCATTCGGGAGGTCCTGGGGTCGGTCGCTCTGACTATAGGTTTTTGGTTAGCAAGGCGAATGCTAGGGTTCTCTTGTACCAGGGGCGCCTTTCCCTCAGTTCCTATTATTTCGCTTCTATTTAGTTTCATGTTTAGGGCTGTGCAGTGTTGAGCAGGCGGTATTGATGCTTGTTCGTTAAAAAGTTGTTCTCGACCCTACCAGATGGCAGCCTTTATTGAGCCGTCTTTAAAGAATCCACCTCTTCCTGGTTCCGACAGAGGGAAGCCTCTGAGCAGCTCGTCAAACCCTAAACCCTAGGGGTTTAGATTTTTTAGATCATCTGTCATAAAGGAAGTATATAAATATCGCGGTTGTCTTAATTTCCAAACATACTAAAGGTGGCAATGCCAGTACGTTTAAGTGACAACCACAGCTTTGTTTTGCGTAAGAGATTTGCCTATTTGTTATTGAACATTCTGGTATGTAGGAATGCGGAACTGTCTGTTGCACCCACTAAGGTAGCAATGCATGGCTTCAGTTACGCTTACCCATTGTATTCGTTTAATATTTAACGAAACAGCGAGGTTCGTGCTTGTAAATGAGTTTTAATGTGTCGTAAAAGAAGATATACCTACGGATAGTGTTTTATGATTGTCACAGTGAATGTGAAGAGTAAACAAGACAACATTAAAATGAGAAAGCTCAGTGTTTATTAAGCGTATGTGCAAACTGAAAACCTGTTGTAAAATTGCTTAAAAATCTACACATTATTTCCCAATGTACCAATAAATTTTTGTACACTTCCCCAATTGCTGTATTTTAAAAATTCAGCTTTCTAGAGTAGCTAACTATATTCAAAACATGCCTGAATTTTTTCAGTTGTGTGCTGCAAATGGTTCCCGAGGAACAGGTACCCATGTTTTGTATGCTTTTGGAAAATATTTTTTCAATAAATTTTCATATATCTGAGTTTTTTAAAAATCTATTTTAACAGACAGAATCATGAACTATAAACCAAAATATGTCTCACTTTATTGTGAATACATAGTGAAATTTTCAATCATTTCCATTTGATAGCCTTTTGTGTATTGTAAATTCTGTAAAGTGATGTAGGTATGTAAAATTGGTATTCGCTCAGAGTACGCTGTCCCCTTAAACATGGAGTAGAGCAAATGGCGTGCGGAGGCAAATTATTTGTTTTTCGCATTCCTAATGTCTCGATTAGTTTATACAATTAAAATAATATTGTTCTTTTTTTCTAGATTTTTATGAAACATCAGTCGTGCACATCCTTGACCTCTATGGATCGTAGTCTCATTTGAGCATAATTTCATTTATTCAGAATTTCACACGAGGTTCAGATTAAAAGGTTAAAGGACGTTATAAAAATCATCGTACCGTGAATAACGTAGGGAGGACAGAACTGTTTTCCTTTTTTCTATGAATACCGTAATACTTAATGAGCGTATGTGTCATGATATATAATTAATATGTCATTGGTGGGGAAAAGTGTCACATCGGATTTGTCACTGTTTTAGAGAAACTTGCTCATTGCTAGGAGAGAAACAGGCATAGATAGGCAAATGAAAAGGAATAAGGTTGGTGGCACTGTCAAGGACATAGTGGACGAAAGATGGGTTCTTTCACACGTTCTAATTCTCACGGTCACAGTTACCAGATTTTCTCACATTGCGTGTCTCTTGTTTGGTGCTCTGATTGTGAAAACATGACACTGGCCAGCGAAACATTGATGTGGGCACATACTCATGGTGACGAGAATAGTAGGTATATAACTCTTCTGCAGTTTATGAAGGTGCTTTTAAGGATGTCAGAAAAATCCTTAGACAATGCACAATTTGGTTTCAATTGCAAACTTCATCGCTTCATCCCGAGGAGTGGTTGCCGCAATACATCTAGCCGCGGGGTGTTCTGCGTTTTATAATTTAATTAGATCTACTTATGCTAATTTGCATATGTGGGCGAGTAATTAAAGTTTTGTTCCCTTAGTTGATTGTGTCTGCATCCTTATCTACAGTACGCACATGCACCCACTGAGACTGAAAAAAATACATCGGACTCGGCGATTTACAACATTAAATAACATGAATACAGCTGGGTACCCAACGTATTCCGGGAGAAAAACTCCAGTGGAGAATTAAATAGCATTTAACAGCTGCTATAACGTTGGGAAACTGCACCACTGTAACAGCTGCTTCGTAGGATAGCGATGCTTGTCTGCAGATTTTTCGACACAAGTGGTTCAGTCTATGGGCAGTCGCCTAGGTCTGCAGATTTTTCGACACAAGTGGTTCAGTCTATGGGCAGTCGCCTAGTCACATCTAACTTGTAGCTCTTAATTAATCAATCGATCGGGAGATTCCTGTTAATATACGTAGTCAATATGTTGCTGATAAATGTTGTTCCGTAGTTCGTCACATTTTTCATAAACAGCAACGTATAACAGTATAAAATGGTTGCAATATTGTGTGTCGATATTTAATCGTAAAACAAATTGTTGAAGAATAAGGCTTATTGCGAGTGATTTGAGGAGTTTAATACTTTATAAACTTCACATCGATAGGATACCACGTAGGAGCAAGTCTGTTTTTTTTCCCCGACCGGATCTAGCTTATAAGCAGCTCTTTTAAATTTGTTACGAATTGTGCTTCAATGAGGCGCCAGTTCAAATAAGCAAAAACAGAATTAAACACGCTTCATATATCTTTAAAACACCTCAAATAGTAAACCTCCTTCAGGTATGAGCATCTGCAGAACTAGGTACAAGAACGGGAGATCTTCGGTTCAAATCTTGCCAGAACCGACCTCCTTGACCAAAATTTCTACCCGGTATTCCTTAGTCTTCATAAATATAATCAAACGTGCGTTAGAGAAGTTCCTGCACCGCCACTGCAGCTTCGGAAACTCCCTTTACGAACCGTGTGTTATGTGCATGCCGGGTTGCAATCTGCGACGTCACTCTTCCTGCAGTCGCAGTGACCAATTTGGCGATTTCTGCAGTAGCTGATAGACAGATACCTAGCGAAACCAGTTTTCTAGGGCTGTCCTGGTTTGCAGTTCACTCGTCGTCGGTGTGAACGCATGCTTGGTAGCAGTAGCCGTAATTAGTAAACAAAACCTTCTCTTCTCAGTCCCATTGTTGCCAGACTATGCAAATAATGTATTGATGTCCAGCTATGTCCATCTTTCACGATAGATGAATTTGTTACCGACTTTTTTAATTCATCATATTTAAATCTACCCTGACGTGAAATCTACGCACTCATTCTGTATATACACATTGCGGAAACACTGTCAGTTGGCCCCGTTAAGTTCTGCAAGCCTCGGAAATGCGGAGTCGCTTGTATATTTTTTGTTGCCATTTCTGGATGTAGTATCTAGGTTTATTATTACTGAAGCATGCTTGAGCTTGCCTGCAATAAAAATGGACGATCGCATTTCGACCGTCTCTCGGAAAAGAGCAAGTACCGGGGAGAAGCAATTTGCCTTGAAATTACTGGGATGGGAATAGAGTTTAACGACATACATAACAGGAAATGTGAGCCGGTGCAACTGTGATGACAGTCTTATCGCTCCATTCAAGTTGCCAACTTTATTACAGCATGTAGCAAGAAACAATCGACAAACAGCACTCTCCAACAGGTGCTTCAAACAATTCTACTGACCGACTCTACCATGTAACCTACACTCGTGACAAAAAGTTTGGCATCGATGATATAATCCCACAGTTACTGATCCTTAATTGTTACTTGCCGTCTAGAGGAAGCATTGTATTCTATCCAAAAACCACAAAACCAAATCTCAAAATTTCACCAAAAAAAAAAAAAAAAAAAAAAAAAATCACTAACTCAGTCACTCCTCTACGGCTACCTTTACATGGACTGTTTTTCAAAATATTTTATATTCTCAAAAACGGCTGTAGAGATTTTGATTAACATTCATATGTTAAAGATACTTACATGACAAATAAAACGTATGTCTTGAATTTTCTGGAAATAGCCTACCAAGTTTTCTTCATTCGGAATGAATTTCGTATAATCTTGCATAACTGGAAAACCTTAGGGCACTACATAATAAAAATGAAGACCTGTTTAAAACACACAATTTAAAATAGCTTTTCTGTGGAATAAGCCATTTCCGAGACATTCGTTATTGGTTCTAATTGTTCAATAATTTTGTCATTCTTTTGAAACTGTAGATATTCAGCTGATTCTCGAGATTAGTTGGTAACAGTAAGTCATTTTAGACCCGTATAACATATTAGCGTCCAGTTGTTAAATATCTGACTATCGCTATTCCTATTGTGTTTATAATAAAATGGTATGCAGCTATTTTTGGAAATGTTTATCTCGCTTAAAATGAAGTAGACAAAAAAATAAGCTTCCGTAACAGTAGAAATAAACGATACGGGGTAAAACAAAAAAGAAAAAAAGTAATGCGAATATATCACGTACAATTTTCCAGTATGTTTGTTACTTTTATCGTTCAGCGCTGTTTTGCTGAAGCGATTTTTTTCTTTTTCTTTTTTCCTTTGTTGTATTCCTGTCTGCTTTGGTCTTGCTTTATTACTCTTTAAACTATAAAAAGCACGCACGGTGTGTTGGGTCCTTGCGATTGATAGGGATGAATATATGCATACTCCACTTCCCTCTAAATAAATTATACAGTCATTCGTTCATAATACATTGTTTTTAATAAACCAGGTGAAACCTCAAAGGAAAATAAATAAATATTTCCGAGATGGCCAGTACCACACATTTTTTACAGTCCAACGAAATATGTATCTTACCTGTAGTAAATACCCGTATATTATGAGTTTTTTAGGTATACCAATTTATAAATAATCCTTAAAAATAAAGGATATTTTAATTAAAATTTTTACTAATTTTGAGAAAAAAAATTGTTGGCAACAGTTTGCCCGTAATGTGTTTGGGAATTGCGGGAGGGGGGGGGGGGGCAAAGGAGCTCTTGAAAGTATGTGTATAACATTCTATTTATCTGAAGTTAGGCTGTTCAGACAACTGAGCTTGTGGGTCTTTAATTACAAATGTTCTCTTGAGGGAATCTCAAAAGTGTGTTTCTCTTGAGATGTCTAGAATATGGAATGACAACGTAGGTTGGGGGGGGGGGGGGGGAGATTAACATGTCTACCTCTTATTCAAGAGGTCCCGAGTTCGAATAATCGGTTAAAGCTCTCATCTAATAGGAGAAAGTAAACTTTTGTTCATAAAAGGGGGGCGGGGAGGTACCCCTTCCTGTGCCCAATGTGTTATACTGTCGTACTGTCTTAATATATTGAACCACTATAGTTTTGAACCATCAATTGCTCCTGCGTTGATTTTACTTTCTCTACTATGTGTGGTAAGTATGGAATGTATTGTATTCCACCCAAAAATTTCAAGTGGACGTTTGGTGAACATATGCTTTGAGGGCCAATGAACACCCTCCTTCCCTCCCCCATTCCAGGAAAAAAAGGCATTTTTCGAAAAAAGATCCGTGCACCTGTATTGTCTATGAACACCACAACTCAAAATCGATTTACCAAATTTGGTATTCAACATCTTCAAGAATGGGACATGAGGATTTTCAGAAAATGCCCTCCCTAAACGTACCTTTACACGACAAAAGTTCAGAAAATTTTGATATTCTCAAAAATAGTAGTAATGATTTTGATTAAATTAGACTGTATTTAAGATATTTTTTAGACTAATGAAATGTCTCATGAATTTTCTGGGAATAGCCATTGGGCGTAAGAAATACAGCCAGCGAGAGACACCGAGAGAGACGGAGAGAGACCGACAAAGACGGACAGAGACCGAGAGAGGACGAGAGAGACGGATAGAGACCGTGTGATACGGAGATAGGACGAGAGAGACCGAGAGAGGACGAGAGAGACCGAGAGAGGACGAGAGAGACCGAGAGAGGACGAGAGAGACCGAGAGAGGACGAGAGAGAACGTGAGAGGACGGGAGAGACCGAGAGAGGACGAGAGAGACCGTGAGAGGACGAGAGAGGACGAGAGAGACCGAGAGAGGACGAGAGAGACCGAGAGAGGACGAGAGAGACCGTGAGAGGACGGGAGAGACCGAGAGAGGACGAGAGAGACCGTGAGAGGACGAGAGAGACCGTGAGAGGACGAGAGAGACCGAGAGAGGATGGGAGAGACCGAGAGAGGACGAGAGAGACCGAGAGACGACGAGGGAGACCGAGAGAAGACGAGAGAGAACGTGAGAGGACGGGAGAGACCGAGAGAGGACGAGAGAGACCGAGAGACGACGAGGGAGACCGAGAGAGGACGAGAGAGAACGTGAGAGGACGGGAGAGACCGAGAGAAGACGAGAGAGACCGTGAGAGGACGAGAGAGGACGAGAGAGGACGTGAGTGACCGAGAGAGGACGAGAGAGACCGAGAGAGGATGAGAGAGACTGGGAGAGGACGAGGGAGACCGAGAGAGACGGAGGGAGACCGACAAAGGACCAGAGAGACGAAGAGAGACCGAGTGATACGGACATAGGACGAGAGAGACCGAGAGAGGACGAGAGAGACCGAGAGAGGACGAGGGAGACCGAGAGAGACGGAGGGAGACCGACAGAGGACGAGAGAGACGAAAAGAGACGTGTCATACGCAGATAGGACGAGAGAGACCGAGAGAGGACGAGAGAGGACGAGGGAGACCGAGAGAGAACGTGAGAGGACGGGAGTGACCGAGAGAGGACGAGAGAGACCGTGAGAGGACGAGAGAAACCGAGAGAGACCGGGAGCGACGGAGAGAGACCGAGAGAGGACAAGAGGTGACGAGAGAGACCGAGGGTGACCGAGAGATGACGAGAGAGACCGTGAGAGGACGAGAGAGATCGAGAGAGACCGAGTACGACGGAGAGAGACAGAGACCGAGTACGACGGAGAGAGACAGAGAGCGAGAGAGACCGAGAGAAGACGAGAGAGACCGAGAGAAGACGAGAGAGACCGAGAGAAGACGAGAGAGACCGAGAGAGACCGAGAGAGGACGAGAGAGGACGAGAGAGGACGAGAGAGACCGGGAGAGGACGAGAGAGACCGGGAGAGGACGAGAGATACCGGGAGAGGACGAGAGAGACAGTGAGAGGACGAGAGAGACCGAGAGAGACCGTGAGTGGACGAGAGAGAACGAGAGAGACCGTGAGAGGACGAGAAAGACCGTGAGAGGACGAGAGAGACCGGGAGAGGACGAGAGAGACTGAGAGAGACCGGGAGAGGACGAGAGAGACCGAGAGAGACCGGGAGAGGACGAGAGACCGTGAGAGGACGAGAGAGACCGGGAGAGGACGAGAGAGACCGAGAGAGGACGAGAGAGACCGAGAGAGACCGGGAGAGGACGAGAGAGACCGGGAGAGGACGAGAGAGACCGTGAGAGGACGAGAGAGACCGAGAGAGACCGGGAGAGGACGAGAGAGACCGGGAGAGGAAGAGACAGACCGTGAGAGGACGAGAGAGGACGAGAGAGGACGAGAGAGGACGAGAGAGGACGAGAGAGACCGTGAGAGACCGAGAGAGAACGAGAGAGACCGTGAGAGGACGAGAGAGACCGAGAGAGACCGGGAGAGGACAAGAGAGACCGTGAGAGGACGAGAGAGACCGAGAGAGACCGTGAGAGACCGAGAGAGACCGTGAGAGGACGAGAGAGACCGTGAGAGGACGAGAGAGACCGAGAGAGACCGGGAGAGGAAGAGAGAGACCGCGAGAGGACGAGAGAGACCGGGAGAGGACGAGAGAGACCGAGAGAGACCGAGAGAGGACGAGAGAGACCGAGAGAGAACGAGAGAGACCGTGAGAGGACGAGAGAGACCGGGAGAGGACGAGAGAGATCGTGAGAAGACGAGAGAGATCGAGAGAGGACGAGAGAGACCGAGAGAGACCGGGAGAGACCGAGAGAGACCGGGAGAGGACGAGAGAGACCGTGAGAGGACGAGAGAGACCGAGAGAGGACGAGAGAGACCGAGAGAGACCGGGAGAGGACGAGAGAGACCGGGAGAGGACGAGAGAGACCGTGAGAGGACGAGAGAGACCGTGAGAGGACGAGAGAGACCGTGAGAGGACGAGAGAGACCGGGAGAGGACGAGAGAGACCGAGAGAGGACCAGAGAGTCCGAGAGAGACCGGGAGAGACCGAGAGAGACCGGGAGAGGACGAGAGACACTGTGAGAGGACGAGAGAGACCGTGAGAGGAAGAGACAGACCGGGAGAGGACGAGAGAGATCGTGAGAAGACGAGAGAGACCGAGAGAGGACGAGAGAGACCGAGAGAGACCGGGAGAGACCGGGAGAGACCGAGAGAGACCGGGAGAGGACGAGAGAGACCGTGAGAGGACGAGAGAGACCGCGAGAGGACGAGAGAGACCGGGAGAGGACGAGAGAGACCGGGAGAGGACGAGAGAGACCGAGAGAGGACGAGAGAGACCGGGAGAGACCGAGAGAGACCGGGAGAGGGCGAGAGAGGCCGTGAGAGGACGAGAGAGACCGAGAGAGGACGAGAGAGACCGGGAGAGACCGGGAGAGGACGAGAGAGACCGGGAGAGGACGAGAGAGACCGTGAGAGGACGAGAGAGATCGAGAGAGACCGTGAGAGGACGAGAGAGACCGGGAGAGGACGAGAGAGATCGTGAGAAGACGAGAGAGATCGTGAGAAGACGAGAGAGACCGAGAGAGGACGAGAGAGACCGAGAGAGGACGAGAGAGACCGGGAGAGACCGGGAGAGGACGAGAGAGACCGTGAGAGGACGAGAGAGACCGAGAGAGGACGAGAGAGACCGGGAGAGACCGGGAGAGGACGAGAGAGACCGAGAGAGACCGGGAGAGGACGAGAGAGACCGTGAGAGGACGAGAGAGACCGGGAGAGGACGAGAGAGACCGAGAGAGGACCAGAGAGACCGGGAGAGACCGAGAGAGACCGGGAGAGGACGAGAGAGACCGTGAGAGGACGAGAGAGACCGAGAGAGACCGTGAGAGGAAGAGAGAGACCGGGAGAGGACGAGAGAGACCGAGAGAGGACCAGAGAGACCGGGAGAAGACGAGAGAGACCGTGAGAGGACGAGAGAGACCGAGAGAGACCGTGAGAGGACGAGAGAGACCGTGAGAGGACGAGAGAGACCGTGAGAGGACGAGAGAGACCGTGAGAGGACGAGAAAGACCGTGAGAGGACGAGAGAGACCGTGAGAGGACGAGAGAGACCGAGAGAGACCGTGAGAGGACGAGAGAGACGGAGAGAGACCGTGAGAGGACGAGAGAGACCGAGAGAGACCGTGAGAGGACGAGAGACACCGAGAGAGACCGTGAGAGGACGAGAGAGACCGTGAGAGGACGAGAGAGACCGTGAGATGATGAGAGAGACCGTGAGAGGACGAGAGAGACCGGGAGAGGACGAGAGAGACCGGGAGAGGACGAGAGAGACCGGGAGAGGACGAGAGAGACCGAGAGAGACCAAGAGAGGACGAGAGAGACCGGGAGAGGACGAGAGAGACCGAGAGAGACCGGGAGAGGACGAGAGAGACCGAGAGAGACCGGGAGAGGACGAGAGAGACCGAGAGAGGACGAGAGAGACCCAGAGAGACCGTGAGAGGACGAGAGAGACCGAGAGAGACCGTGAGAGGACGAGAGAGACCGTGAGAGGACGAGAGAGACCGTGAGAGGACGAGAGAGACAGTGAGAGGACGAGAGAGACCGAGAGAGACCGGGAGAGGAGGAGAGAGACCGAGGGAGACCGGGAGAGGACGAGAGAGACCGAGAGAGACCGGGAGAGGACGAGAGAGACCGAGAGAGACCGTGAGAGGACGAGAGAGACCGGGAGAGGACGAGAGAGACCGTGAGAGACCGGGAGAGGACGAGAGAGACCGAGAGAGACCGGGAGAGGAGGAGAGAGACCCAGAGAGACCGTGAGAGGACGAGAGAGACCGGGAGAGGACGAGAGAGACCGAGAGAGGACGAGAGAGACCGGAAGAGGACGAGAGAGGCCGGGAGAGGACGAGAGAGGCCGGGAGAGGACGAGAGAGACCGTGAGAGACCTGGAGAGGACGAGAGAGACCGAGAGAGGACGAGAGAGACCGGGAGAGGACGAGAGAGACCGGGAGAGGACGAGAGAGACCGAGAGAGACCGGGAGAGACCGGGAGAGACCTGGAGAGGACGAGAGAGATCGGGAGAGGACGAGAGAGCCCGGGAGAGGACGAGAGAGACCGGGAGAGGACGAGAGAGACCGGGAGAGGAGAGAGACCGGGAGAGGACGAGAGAGACCGGGAGAGGACGAGAGAGACCGGGAGAGGGCGAGAGAGACCGAGAGAGACCGGGAGAGACCGTGAGAGGACGAGAGAGACCGTGAGAGGACGAGAGAGACCGTGAGAGGACTAGAGAGACCGAGAGAGACCGGGAGAGGACGAGAGAGACCGACAGAGAACGAGAGAGACCGTGAGAGGACGAGAGAGACCGGGAGAGGATGAGAGACCGAGAGAGACCGGGAGAGGACGAGAGAGACCGGGAGAGACCGTGAGAGGACGAGAGAGACCGAGAGAGACCGCGAGAGGACGAGAGAGACCGTGAGAGGACGAGAGACCGAGAGAGACCGGGAGAGGACGAGAGAGACCGGGAGAGGACGAGAGAGACCGTGAGAGGACGAGAGAGACCGTGAGAGGACGAGAGAGACCGGGAGAGGACGAGAGAGGACGAGAGAGACCGTGAGAGGACGAGAGACCGAGAGAGACCGGGAGAGGACGAGAGAGGACGAGAGAGACCGTGAGAGGACGAGAGAGACCGTGAGAGACCGTGAGAGGACGAGAGAGACCGGGAGTGGACGAGAGAGACCGAGAGAGACCGTGAGAGGACGAGAGAGACCGGGAGAGGACGAGAGAGACCGAGAGAGACCGGGAGAGGACGAGAGAGACCGGGAGAGACCTAGAGAGACCGGGAGAGGACGAGAGAGACCGGGAGAGGACGAGAGAGACCGGGAGAGGACGAGAGAGAGCGAGAGAGCCCGGGAGAGACCGGGAGAGGACGAGAGAGACCGGGAGATGACGCGAGAGACCGGGAGAGGACGAGAGAGACCGGGAGAGGACGAGAGAGACCGGGAGAGGACGAGAGAGATCGGGAGAGGACGAGAGAGGCCGGGAGAGGACGAGAGAGACCGGGAGGGGACGAGAGAGACCGAGAGAGACCGGGAGAGACCTGGAGAGGACGAGAGAGACCGAGAGAGGACGAGAGAGACCGGGAGAGACCGGGAGAGGACGAGAGAGACCGGGAGAGACCGGGAGAGACCTGGAGAGGACGAGAGGGACCGGGAGAGGACGAGAGAGACCGGGAGAGGACGAGAGAGACCGGGAGAGGACGAGAGAGACCGGGAGAGGACGAGAGAGACCGGGAGAGGACGAGAGAGATCGAGAGACTCCGGGAGAGACCGGGAGAGGACGAGAGAGACCGGGGAGGACGAGAGAGACCGAGAGAGACCGGGAGAGGACGAGAGAGACCGGGAGAGGACGAGAGAGACCGGGAGAGGACGAGAGAGACCGGGAGAGGACGAGAGACACCGGGAGAGGACGAGAGAGACCGGGAGAGGACGAGGGAGACCGGGAGGGACCGGGAGAGGACGAGAGAGACCGAGAGAGGACGAGAGAGACCGGGAGAGGACGAGAGAGACCGGGAGAGGACGAGAGAGACCGGGAGAGGACTAGAGAGACCGAGAGAGACCGGGAGAGGACGAGAGAGACCGGGAGAGGACGAGAGAGACCGGGAGAGGACGAGAGAGACCGGGAGAGGACGAGAGAGACCGGGAGAGGACGAGAGAGACCGGGAGAGACCGGGAGAGGACGAGAGAGACCGGGAGAGACCGGGAGAGACCTGGAGAGGACGAGAGAGACCGTGAGAGGACGAGAGAGACCGGGAGAGGACGAGAGAGACCGAGAGAGGACCAGAGAGTCCGAGAGAGACCGGGAGAGACCGAGAGAGACCGGGAGAGGACGAGAGACACTGTGAGAGGACGAGAGAGACCGTGAGAGGAAGAGACAGACCGGGAGAGGACGAGAGAGATCGTGAGAAGACGAGAGAGACCGAGAGAGGACGAGAGAGACCGAGAGAGACCGGGAGAGACCGGGAGAGACCGAGAGAGACCGGGAGAGGACGAGAGAGACCGAGAGAGGACGAGAGAGACCGGGAGAGGACGAGAGAGACCGAGAGAGGACGAGAGAGACCGGGAGAGACCGAGAGAGACCGGGAGAGGGCGAGAGAGGCCGTGAGAGGACGAGAGAGACCGAGAGAGGACGAGAGAGGACGAGAGAGACCGGGAGAGACCGGGAGAGGACGAGAGAGACCGGGAGAGGACGAGAGAGACCGTGAGAGGACGAGAGAGATCGAGAGAGACCGTGAGAGGACGAGTGAGACCGGGAGAGGACGAGAGAGATCGTGAGAGGACGAGAGAGACCGAGAGAGGACGAGAGAGACCGAGAGAGGACGAGAGAGACCGGGAGAGACCGGGAGAGGACGAGAGAGACCGTGAGAGGACGAGAGAGACCGAGAGAGGACGAGAGAGACCGGGAGAGGACGAGAGAGACCGAGAGAGACCGGGAGAGGACGAGAGAGACCGTGAGAGGACGAGAGAGACCGGGAGAGGACGAGAGAGACCGAGAGAGGACCAGAGAGACCGAGAGAGACCGGGAGAGACCGAGAGAGACCGGGAGAGGACGAGAGAGACCGTGAGAGGACGAGAGAGACCGAGAGAGACCGTGAGAGGAAGAGAGAGACCGGGAGAGGACGAGAGAGACCGAGAGAGGACCAGAGAGACCGGGAGAGGACGAGAGAGACCGTGAGAGGACGAGAGAGACCGAGAGAGACCGTGAGAGGACGAGAGAGACCGTGAGAGGACGAGAGAGACCGTGAGAGGACGAGAGAGACCGTGAGAGGACGAGAAAGACCGTGAGAGGACGAGAGAGACCGTGAGAGGACGAGAGAGACCGAGAGAGACCGTGAGAGGACGAGAGAGACGGAGAGAGACCGTGAGAGGACGAGAGACACCGAGAGAGACCGTGAGAGGACGAGAGAGACCGTGAGAGGACGAGAGAGACCGTGAGATGATGAGAGAGACCGTGAGAGGACGAGAGAGACCGGGAGAGGACGAGAGAGACCGGGAGAGGACGAGAGAGACCGGGAGAGGACGAGCGAGACCGAGAGACACCAAGAGAGGACGAGAGAGACCGGGAGAGGACGAGAGAGACCGAGAGAGACCGGGAGAGGACGAGAGAGACCGTGAGAGACCGGGAGAGGACGAGACAGACCGAGAGAGACCGGGAGAGGACGAGAGAGACCCAGAGAGACCGTGAGAGGACGAGAGAGACCGAGAGAGACCGTGAGAGGACGAGAGAGACCGTGAGAGGACGAGAGAGACCGTGAGAGGACGAGAGAGACAGTGAGAGGACGAGAGAGACCGAGAGAGACCGGGAGAGGAGGAGAGAGACCGAGGGAGACCGGGAGAGGACGAGAGAGACCGAGAGAGACCGGGAGAGGACGAGAGAGACCGAGAGAGACCGTGAGAGGACGAGAGAGACCGGGAGAGGACGAGAGAGACCGTGAGAGACCGGGAGAGGACGAGAGAGACCGAGAGAGACCGGGAGAGGAGGAGAGAGACCCAGAGAGACCGTGAGAGGACGAGAGAGACCGGGAGAGGACGAGAGAGACCGGGAGATGACGAGAGAGACCGGGAGAGGACGAGAGAGACCGGGAGAGGACGAGAGAGACCGGGAGAGGACGAGAGAGACCGAGAGAGGACGAGAGAGACCGGGAGAGGACGAGAGAGGCCGGGAGAGGACGAGAGAGGCCGGGAGAGGACGAGAGAGACCGAGAGAGACCTGGAGAGGACGAGAGAGACCGAGAGAGGACGAGAGAGACCGGGAGAGGACGAGAGAGACCGGGAGAGGACGAGAGAGACCGAGAGAGACCGGGAGAGACCTGGAGAGGACGAGAGAGATCGGGAGAGGACGAGAGAGCCCGGGAGAGGACGAGAGAGACCGGGAGAGGACGAGAGAGACCGGGAGAGGACGAGAGAGACCGGGAGAGGACGAGAGAGACCGGGAGAGGACGAGAGAGACCGGGAGAGGACGAGAGAGACCGGGAGAGGGCGAGAGAGACCGAGAGAGACCGAGAGAGACCGGGAGAGACCGTGAGAGGACGAGAGAGACCGTGAGAGGACGAGAGAGACCGTGAGAGGACTAGAGAGACCGAGAGAGACCGGGAGAGGACGAGAGAGACCGACAGAGAACGAGAGAGACCGTGAGAGGACGAGAGAGACCGGGAGAGGATGAGAGACCGAGAAGACCGGGAGAGGACGAGAGAGACCGGGAGAGACCGTGAGAGGACGAGAGAGACCGTGAGAGGACGAGAGAGACCGAGAGAGACCGCGAGAGGACGAGAGAGACCGTGAGAGGACGAGAGACTGAGAGAGACCGGGAGAGGACGAGAGAGACCGGGAGAGGACGAGAGAGACCGTGAGAGGACGAGAGAGACCGGGAGAGGACGAGAGAGGACGAGAGAGACCGTGAGAGGACGAGAGACCGAGAGAGACCGGGAGAGGACGAGAGAGGACGAGAGAGACCGTGAGAGGACGAGAGAGACCGTGAGAGACCGTGAGAGGACGAGAGAGACCGTGAGAGGACGAGAGAGACCGTGAGAGGACGAGAGAGACCGTGAGAGGACGAGAGAGACCGTGAGAGGACGAGAGAGACCGAGAGAGACCGGGAGAGACCGAGAGAGACCGGGAGAGGACGAGAGAGACCGTGAGAGGACGACAGAGACCGAGAGAGACCGAGAGAGGATGAGAGAGACCGATAGAGACCGGGAGAGGACGAGAGAGGCCGTGAGAGGACGAGAGAGACCGAGAGAGACCGGGAGAGGACGAGAGAGACCGAGAGAGACCGGGAGAGGACGAGAGAGACCGGGCGAGGACGAGAGAGACCGAGAGAGGTCGAGAGAGACCGAGAGAGACCGGGAGAGGACGAGAGAGACCGTGAGAGGAGGAGAGAGACCGTGAGAGACCGGGAGAGGACGAGAGAGACCGGGAGAGGACGAGAGAGACCGAGAGAGACCGGGAGAGGACGAGAGAGACCGTGAGAGGACGAGAGAGACCGTGAGAGGACGAGAGAGACCGTGAGAGGACGAGAGAGACCGGGAGTGGACGAGAGAGACCGAGAGAGACCGTGAGAGGACGAGAGAGACCGGGAGAGGACGAGAGAGACCGAGAGAGACCGGGAGAGGACGAGAGAGACCGGGAGAGACCTAGAGAGACCGGGAGAGGACGAGAGAGACCGGGAGAGGACGAGAGAGACCGGGAGAGGACGAGAGAGACCGGGAGAGGACGAGAGAGACCGGGAGAGGACGAGAGAGAGCGAGAGAGCCCGGGAGAGGACGAGAGAGACCGGGAGATGACGGGAGAGACCGGGAGAGGACGAGAGAGACCGGGAGAGACCGAGAGAGACCGGGAGAGGACGAGAGAGGCCGTGAGAGGACGAGAGAGACCGAGAGAGGACGAGAGAGACCGGGAGAGACCGGGAGAGGACGAGAGAGACCGGGAGAGGACGAGAGAGACCGTGAGAGGACGAGAGAGATCGAGAGAGACCGTGAGAGGACGAGAGAGACCGGGAGAGGACGAGAGAGATCGTGAGAAGACGAGAGAGACCGAGAGAGGACGAGAGAGACCGAGAGAGGACGAGAGAGACCGGGAGAGACCGGGAGAGGACGAGAGAGACCGTGAGAGGACGAGAGAGACCGAGAGAGGACGAGAGAGACCGGGAGAGGACAAGAGAGACCGAGAGAGGACGAGAGAGACCGTGAGAGGACGAGAAAGACCGTGAGAGGACGAGAGAGACCGTGAGAGGACGAGAGAGACCGTGAGAGGACGAGAGAGACCGAGAGAGACCGTGAGAGGACGAGAGAGACGGAGAGAGACCGTGAGAGGACGAGAGAGACCGAGAGAGACCGTGAGAGGACGAGAGAGACCGAGAGAGACCGTGAGAGGACGAGAGAGACCGTGAGAGGATGAGAGAGACCGTGAGATGATGAGAGAGACCGTGAGAGGACGAGAGAGACCGGGAGAGGACGAGAGAGACCGGGAGAGGACGAGAGAGACCGGGAGAGGACGAGAGAGACCGGGAGAGGACGAGAGAGACCGAGAGAGACCAAGAGAGGACGAGAGAGACCGGGAGAGGACGAGAGAGACCGAGAGAGACCGGGAGAGGACGAGAGAGACCGAGAGAGACCGGGAGAGGACGAGAGAGACCGGGAGAGGACGAGAGAGACCCAGAGAGACCGTGAGAGGACGAGAGAGACCGAGAGAGACCGTGAGAGGACGAGAGAGACCGTGAGAGGACGAGAGAGACAGTGAGAGGACGAGAGAGACCGTGAGAAGACGAGAGAGACCGAGAGAGACCGGGAGAGGAGGAGAGAGACCGAGGGAGACCGGGAGAGGACGAGAGAGACCGAGAGAGACCGGGAGAGGACGAGAGAGACCGAGAGAGACCGTGAGAGGACGAGAGAGACCGGGAGAGGACGAGAGAGACCGGGAGAGGACGAGAGAGACCGAGAGAGACCGGGAGAGGAGGAGAGAGACCCAGAGAGACCGTGAGAGGACGAGAGAGACCGGGAGAGGACGAGAGAGACCGGGAGATGACGAGAGAGACCGGGAGAGGACGACAGAGACCGGGAGAGGACGAGAGAGACCGAGAGAGGACGAGAGAGACCGGGAGAGGACGAGAGAGGCCGGGAGAGGACGAGAGAGGCCGGGAGAGGACGAGAGAGACCGGGAGAGGACGAGAGAGGCCGGGAGAGGACGAGAGAGACCGGGAGAGGACGAGAGAGGCCGGGAGAGGACGAGAGAGACCGAGAGAGACCTGGAGAGGACGAGAGAGACCGAGAGAGGACGAGAGAGACCGGGAGAGGACGAGAGAGACCGGGAGAGGACGAGAGAGACCGGGAGAGGACGAGAGAGACCGGGAGAGGACGAGAGAGACCGGGAGAGGACGAGAGAGACCGGGAGAGGACGAGACAGACCAGGAGAGGACTAGAGAGACCGGGAGAGGACGAGAGAGACCGGGAGAGTGCGAGAGAGACCGAGAGAGACCGAGAGAGACCGGGAGAGACCGTGAGAGGACGAGAGAGACCGTGAGAGGACGAGAGAGACCGTGAGAGGACGAGAGAGACCGAGAGAGACCGGGAGAGGACGAGAGAGACCGAGAGAGAACGAGAGAGACCGTGAGAGGACGAGAGAGACCGGGAGAGGATGAGAGACCGAGAGAGACCGGGAGAGACCGTGAGAGGACGAGAGAGACCGTGAGAGGACGAGAGAGACCGTGAGAGGACGAGAGAGACCGAGAGAGACCGCGAGAGGACGAGAGAGACCGTGAGAGGACGAGAGAGACCGTGAGAGGACGAGAGAGACCGGGAGAGGACGAGAGAGACCGGGAGAGGACGAGAGAGACCGGGAGAGGACGAGAGAGACCGGGAGAGGACGAGAGAGACCGAGAGAGACCAAGAGAGGACGAGAGAGACCGGGAGAGGACGAGAGAGACCGAGAGAGACCGGGAGAGGACGAGAGAGACCGAGAGAGACCGGGAGAGGACGAGAGAGACCGGGAGAGGACGAGAGAGACCCAGAGAGACCGTGAGAGGACGAGAGAGACCGAGAGAGACCGTGAGAGGACGAGAGAGACCGTGAGAGGACGAGAGAGACAGTGAGAGGACGAGAGAGACCGTGAGAAGACGAGAGAGACCGAGAGAGACCGGGAGAGGAGGAGAGAGACCGAGGGAGACCGGGAGAGGACGAGAGAGACCGAGAGAGACCGGGAGAGGACGAGAGAGACCGAGAGAGACCGTGAGAGACCGGGAGAGGACGAGAGAGACCGGGAGAGGACGAGAGAGACCGAGAGAGACCGGGAGAGGAGGAGAGAGACCCAGAGAGACCGTGAGAGGACGAGAGAGACCGGGAGAGGACGAGAGAGACCGGGAGATGACGAGAGAGACCGGGAGAGGACGACAGAGACCGGGAGAGGACGAGAGAGACCGAGAGAGGACGAGAGAGACCGGGAGAGGACGAGAGAGGCCGGGAGAGGACGAGAGAGGCCGGGAGAGGACGAGAGAGACCGGGAGAGGACGAGAGAGGCCGGGAGAGGACGAGAGAGACCGAGAGAGACCTGGAGAGGACGAGAGAGACCGAGAGAGGACGAGAGAGACCGGGAGAGGACGAGAGAGACCGGGAGAGGACGAGAGAGACCGGGAGAGGACGAGAGAGACCGGGAGAGGACGAGAGAGACCGGGAGAGGACGAGAGAGACCGGGAGAGGACGAGACAGACCAGGAGAGGACTAGAGAGACCGGGAGAGGACGAGAGAGACCGGGAGAGTGCGAGAGAGACCGAGAGAGACCGAGAGAGACCGGGAGAGACCGTGAGAGGACGAGAGAGACCGTGAGAGGACGAGAGAGACCGTGAGAGGACGAGAGAGACCGAGAGAGACCGGGAGAGGACGAGAGAGACCGAGAGAGAACGAGAGAGACCGTGAGAGGACGAGAGAGACCGGGAGAGGATGAGAGACCGAGAGAGACCGGGAGAGACCGTGAGAGGACGAGAGAGACCGTGAGAGGACGAGAGAGACCGTGAGAGGACGAGAGAGACCGAGAGAGACCGCGAGAGGACGAGAGAGACCGTGAGAGGACGAGAGAGACCGTGAGAGGACGAGAGAGACCGGGAGAGGACGAGAGAGACCGAGAGAGACCGGGAGAGGACGAGAGAGACCGTGAGAGGACGAGAGACCGAGAGAGACCGGGAGAGGACGAGAGAGGACGAGAGAGACCGTGAGAGGACGAGAGAGACCGTGAGAGACCGTGAGAGGACGAGAGAGACCGTGAGAGGACGAGAGAGACCGTGAGAGGACGAGAGAGACCGTGAGAGGACGAGAGAGACCGAGAGAGACCGGGAGAGGACGAGAGAGACCGTGAGAGGACGAGAGAGACCGGGAGAGGACGAGAGAGACCGAGAGAGACCGGGAGAGGACGAGAGAGACCGTGAGAGGACGAGAGACCGAGAGAGACCGGGAGAGGACGAGAGAGGACGAGAGAGACCGTGAGAGGACGAGAGAGACCGTAAGAGACCGTGAGAGGACGAGAGAGACCGTGAGAGGACGAGAGAGACCGTGAGAGGACGAGAGAGACCGTGAGAGGTAGAGAGAGACCGTGAGAGGACGAGAGAGACCGAGAGAGACCGGGAGAGGACGAGAGAGACCGTGAGAGGACGACAGAGACCGAGAGAGACCGAGTGAGGATGAGAGAGACCGATAGAGACCGGGAGAGGACGAGAGAGGCCGTGAGAGGATGAGAGAGACCGAGAGAGACCGGGAGAGGACGAGAGAGACCGGGAGAGGACGAGAGAGACCGGGCGAGGACGAGAGAGGTCGAGAGAGACCGAGAGAGACCGGGAGAGGACGAGAGAGACCGTGAGAGGACGAGAGACACCGAGAGAGACCGTGAGAGGACGAGAGAGACCGTGAGAGGACGAGAGAGACCGTGAGATGATGAGAGAGACCGTGAGAGGACGAGAGAGACCGGGAGAGGACGAGAGAGACCGGGAGAGGACGAGAGAGACCGGGAGAGGACGAGAGAGACCGAGAGACACCAAGAGAGGACGAGAGAGACCGGGAGAGGACGAGAGAGACCGAGAGAGACCGGGAGAGGAAGCGAGAGACCGTGAGAGACCGGGAGAGGACGAGAGAGACCGAGAGAGACCGGGAGAGGACGAGAGAGACCCAGAGAGACCGTGAGAGGACGAGAGAGACCGAGAGAGACCGTGAGAGGACGAGAGAGACCGTGAGAGGACGAGAGAGACCGTGAGAGGACGAGAGAGACAGTGAGAGGACGAGAGAGACCGAGAGAGACCGGGAGAGGAGGAGAGAGACCGAGGGAGACCGGGAGAGGACGAGAGAGACCGAGAGAGACCGGGAGAGGACGAGAGAGACCGAGAGAGACCGTGAGAGGACGAGAGAGACCGGGAGAGGACGAGAGAGACCGTGAGAGACCGGGAGAGGACGAGAGAGACCGAGAGAGACCGGGAGAGGAGGAGAGAGACCCAGAGAGACCGTGAGAGGACGAGAGAGACCGGGAGAGGACGAGAGAGACCGGGAGATGACGAGAGAGACCGGGAGAGGACGAGAGAGACCGGGAGAGGACGAGAGAGACCGGGAGAGGACGAGAGAGACCGAGAGAGGACGAGAGAGACCGGGAGAGGACGAGAGAGGCCGGGAGAGGACGAGAGAGGCCGGGAGAGGACGAGAGAGACCGAGAGAGACCTGGAGAGGACGAGAGAGACCGAGAGAGGACGAGAGAGACCGGGAGAGGACGAGAGAGACCGGGAGAGGACGAGAGAGACCGGGAGAGGACGAGAGAGACCGAGAGAGACCGGGAGAGACCTGGAGAGGACGAGAGAGATCGGGAGAGGACGAGAGAGCCCGGGAGAGGACGAGAGAGACCGGGAGAGGACGAGAGAGACCGGGAGAGGACGAGAGAGACCGGGAGAGGACGAGAGAGACCGGGAGAGGACGAGAGAGACCGGGAGAGGACGAGAGAGACCGGGAGAGGGCGAGAGAGACCGAGAGAGACCGAGAGAGACCGTGAGAGGACGAGAGAGACCGTGAGAGGACGAGAGAGACCGTGAGAGGACTAGAGAGACCGAGAGAGACCGGGAGAGGACGAGAGAGACCGACAGAGAACGAGAGAGACCGTGAGAGGACGAGAGAGACCGGGAGAGGATGAGAGACCGAGAAGACCGGGAGAGGACGAGAGAGACCGGGAGAGACCGTGAGAGGACGAGAGAGACCGTGAGAGGACGAGAGAGACCGAGAGAGACCGCGAGAGGACGAGAGAGACTGTGAGAGGACGAGAGACCGAGAGAGACCGGGAGAGGACGAGAGAGACCGGGAGAGGACGAGAGAGACCGTGAGAGGACGAGAGAGACCGTGAGAGGACGAGAGAGACCGGGAGAGGACGAGAGAGGACGAGAGAGACCGTGAGAGGACGAGAGACCGAGAGAGACCGGGAGAGGACGAGAGAGGACGAGAGAGACCGTGAGAGGACGAGAGAGACCGTGAGAGACCGTGAGAGGACGAGAGAGACCGTGAGAGGACGAGAGAGACCGTGAGAGGACGAGAGAGACCGTGAGAGGACGAGAGAGACCGAGAGAGACCGGGAGAGACCGAGAGAGACCGGGAGAGGACGAGAGAGACCGTGAGAGGACGACAGAGACCGAGAGAGACCGAGAGAGGATGAGAGAGACCGATAGAGACCGGGAGAGGACGAGAGAGGCCGTGAGAGGACGAGAGAGACCGAGAGAGACCGGGAGAGGACGAGAGAGACCGAGAGAGACCGGGAGAGGACGAGAGAGACCGGGCGAGGACGAGAGAGACCGAGAGAGGTCGAGAGAGACCGAGAGAGACCGGGAGAGGACGAGAGAGACCGTGAGAGGAGGAGAGAGACCGTGAGAGACCGGGAGAGGACGAGAGAGACCGGGAGAGGACGAGAGAGACCGAGAGAGACCGGGAGAGGACGAGAGAGACCGTGAGAGGACGAGAGAGACCGTGAGAGGACGAGAGAGACCGTGAGAGGACGAGAGAGACCGGGAGTGGACGAGAGAGACCGAGAGAGACCGTGAGAGGACGAGAGAGACCGGGAGAGGACGAGAGAGACCGAGAGAGACCGGGAGAGGACGAGAGAGACCGGGAGAGACCTAGAGAGACCGGGAGAGGACGAGAGAGACCGGGAGAGGACGAGAGAGACCGGGAGAGGACGAGAGAGACCGGGAGAGGACGAGAGAGACCGGGAGAGGACGAGAGAGAGCGAGAGAGCCCGGGAGAGGACGAGAGAGACCGGGAGATGACGGGAGAGACCGGGAGAGGACGAGAGAGACCGGGAGAGACCGAGAGAGACCGGGAGAGGACGAGAGAGGCCGTGAGAGGACGAGAGAGACCGAGAGAGGACGAGAGAGGACGAGAGAGACCGGGAGAGACCGGGAGAGGACGAGAGAGACCGGGAGAGGACGAGAGAGACCGTGAGAGGACGAGAGAGATCGAGAGAGACCGTGAGAGGACGAGAGAGACCGGGAGAGGACGAGAGAGATCGTGAGAAGACGAGAGAGACCGAGAGAGGACGAGAGAGACCGAGAGAGGACGAGAGAGACCGGGAGAGACCGGGAGAGGACGAGAGAGACCGTGAGAGGACGAGAGAGACCGAGAGAGGACGAGAGAGACCGGGAGAGGACAAGAGAGACCGAGAGAGACCGGGAGAGGACGAGAGAGACCGTGAGAGGACGAGAGAGACCGGGAGAGGACGAGAGAGACCGAGAGAGGACCAGAGAGACCGAGAGAGACCGGGAGAGACCGAGAGAGACCGGGAGAGGACGAGAGAGACCGTGAGAGGACGAGAGAGACCGAGAGAGACCGTGAGAGGAAGAGAGAGACCGGGAGAGGACGAGAGAGACCGAGAGAGGACCAGAGAGACCGGGAGAGGACGAGAGAGACCGTGAGAGGACGAGAGAGACCGAGAGAGACCGTGAGAGGACGAGAGAGACCGTGAGAGGACGAGAGAGACCGTGAGAGGACGAGAAAGACCGTGAGAGGACGAGAGAGACCGTGAGAGGACGAGAGAGACCGTGAGAGGACGAGAGAGACCGAGAGAGACCGTGAGAGGACGAGAGAGACGGAGAGAGACCGTGAGAGGACGAGAGAGACCGAGAGAGACCGTGAGAGGACGAGAGAGACCGAGAGAGACCGTGAGAGGACGAGAGAGACCGTGAGAGGACGAGAGAGACCGTGAGATGATGAGAGAGACCGTGAGAGGACGAGAGAGACCGGGAGAGGACGAGAGAGACCGGGAGAGGACGAGAGAGACCGGGAGAGGACGAGAGAGACCGAGAGAGACCAAGAGAGGACGAGAGAGACCGGGAGAGGACGAGAGAGACCGAGAGAGACCGGGAGAGGACGAGAGAGACCGAGAGAGACCGGGAGAGGACGAGAGAGACCGGGAGAGGACGAGAGAGACCCAGAGAGACCGTGAGAGGACGAGAGAGACCGAGAGAGACCGTGAGAGGACGAGAGAGACCGTGAGAGGACGAGAGAGACAGTGAGAGGACGAGAGAGACCGTGAGAAGACGAGAGAGACCGAGAGAGACCGGGAGAGGAGGAGAGAGACCGAGGGAGACCGGGAGAGGACGAGAGAGACCGAGAGAGACCGGGAGAGGACGAGAGAGACCGAGAGAGACCGTGAGAGGACGAGAGAGACCGGGAGAGGACGAGAGAGACCGGGAGAGGACGAGAGAGACCGAGAGAGACCGGGAGAGGAGGAGAGAGACCCAGAGAGACCGTGAGAGGACGAGAGAGACCGGGAGAGGACGAGAGAGACCGGGAGATGACGAGAGAGACCGCGAGAGGACGAGAGAGACCGGGAGAGGACGAGAGAGACCGAGAGAGGACGAGAGAGACCGGGAGAGGACGAGAGAGGCCGGGAGAGGACGAGAGAGGCCGGGAGAGGACGAGAGAGACCGGGAGAGGACGAGAGAGGCCGGGAGAGGACGAGAGAGACCGAGAGAGACCTGGAGAGGACGAGAGAGACCGAGAGAGGACGAGAGAGACCGGGAGAGGACGAGAGAGACCGGGAGAGGACGAGAGAGACCGGGAGAGGACGAGAGAGACCGGGAGAGGACGAGAGAGACCGGGAGAGGACGAGAGAGACCGGGAGAGGACGAGACAGACCAGGAGAGGACGAGAGAGACCGGGAGAGGACGAGAGAGACCGGGAGAGTGCGAGAGAGACCGAGAGAGACCGAGAGAGACCGGGAGAGACCGTGAGAGGACGAGAGAGACCGTGAGAGGACGAGAGAGACCGTGAGAGGACGAGAGAGACCGAGAGAGACCGGGAGAGGACGAGAGAGACCGAGAGAGAACGAGAGAGACCGTGAGAGGACGAGAGAGACCGGGAGAGGACGAGAGAGACCGAGAGAGACCGGGAGAGACCGTGAGAGGACGAGAGAGACCGTGAGAGGACGAGAGAGACCGTGAGAGGACGAGAGAGACCGAGAGAGACCGCGAGAGGACGAGAGAGACCGTGAGAGGACGAGAGAGACCGTGAGAGGACGAGAGAGACCGGGAGAGGACGAGAGAGACCGAGAGAGACCGGGAGAGGACGAGAGAGACCGTGAGAGGACGAGAGACCGAGAGAGACCGGGAGAGGACGAGAGAGGACGAGAGAGACCGTGAGAGGACGAGAGAGACCGTGAGAGACCGTGAGAGGACGAGAGAGACCGTGAGAGGACGAGAGAGACCGTGAGAGGACGAGAGAGACCGTGAGAGGACGAGAGAGACCGAGAGAGACCGGGAGAGGACGAGAGAGACCGTGAGAGGACGAGAGAGACCGGGAGAGGACGAGAGAGACCGAGAGAGCCCGGGAGAGGACGAGAGAGACCGTGAGAGGACGAGAGACCGAGAGAGACCGGGAGAGGACGAGAGAGGACGAGAGAGACCGTGAGAGGACGAGAGAGACCGTGAGAGACCGTGAGAGGACGAGAGAGACCGTGAGAGGACGAGAGAGACCGTGAGAGGACGAGAGAGACCGTGAGAGGTAGAGAGAGACCGTGAGAGGACGAGAGAGACCGAGAGAGACCGGGAGAGGACGAGAGAGACCGTGAGAGGACGACAGAGACCGAGAGAGACCGAGAGAGGATGAGAGAGACCGATAGAGACCGGGAGAGGACGAGAGAGGCCGTGAGAGGACGAGAGAGACCGAGAGAGACCAGGAGAGGACGAGAGAGACCGAGAGAGACCTGGAGAGGACGAGAGAGACCGAGAGAGGACGAGAGAGACCGGGAGAGGACGAGAGAGACCGGGAGAGGACGAGAGAGACCGAGAGAGACCGGGAGAGACCTGGAGAGGACGAGAGAGATCGGGAGAGGACGAGAGAGACCGGGAGAGGACGAGAGAGACCGGGAGAGGACGAGAGAGACCGGGAGAGGACGAGAGAGACCGGGAGAGGACGAGAGAGACCGGGAGAGGGCGAGAGAGACCGAGAGAGACCGAGAGAGACCGAGAGAGACCGTGAGAGGACGAGAGAGACCGTGAGAGGACGAGAGAGACCGTGAGAGGACTAGAGAGACCGAGAGAGACCGGGAGAGGACGAGAGAGACCGACAGAGAACGAGAGAGACCGTGAGAGGACGAGAGAGACCGGGAGAGGATGAGAGACCGAGAAGACCGGGAGAGGACGAGAGAGACCGGGAGAGACCGTGAGAGGACGAGAGAGACCGTGAGAGGACGAGAGAGACCGAGAGAGACCGCGAGAGGACGAGAGAGACCGTGAGAGGACGAGAGACCGAGAGAGACCGGGAGAGGACGAGAGAGACCGGGAGAGGACGAGAGAGACCGTGAGAGGACGAGAGAGACCGTGAGAGGACGAGAGAGACCGGGAGAGGACGAGAGAGGACGAGAGAGACCGTGAGAGGACGAGAGACCGAGAGAGACCGGGAGAGGACGAGAGAGGACGAGAGAGACCGTGAGAGGACGAGAGAGACCGTGAGAGACCGTGAGAGGACGAGAGAGACCGTGAGAGGACGAGAGAGACCGTGAGAGGACGAGAGAGACCGTGAGAGGACGAGAGAGACCGAGAGAGACGGGGAGAGACCGAGAGAGACCGGGAGAGGACGAGAGAGACCGTGAGAGGACGACAGAGACCGAGAGAGACCGAGAGAGGATGAGAGAGACCGATAGAGACCGGGAGAGGACGAGAGAGGCCGTGAGAGGACGAGAGAGACCGAGAGAGACCGGGAGAGGACGAGAGAGACCGAGAGAGACCGGGAGAGGACGAGAGAGACCGGGCGAGGACGAGAGAGACCGAGAGAGGTCGAGAGAGACCGAGAGAGACCGGGAGAGGACGAGAGAGACCGTGAGAGGAGGAGAGAGACCGTGAGAGACCGGGAGAGGACGAGAGAGACCGGGAGAGGACGAGAGAGACCGAGAGAGACCGGGAGAGGACGAGAGAGACCGTGAGAGGACGAGAGAGACCGTGAGAGGACGAGAGAGACCGTGAGAGGACGAGAGAGACCGGGAGTGGACGAGAGAGACCGAGAGAGACCGTGAGAGGACGAGAGAGACCGGGAGAGGACGAGAGAGACCGAGAGAGACCGGGAGAGGACGAGAGAGACCGGGAGAGACCTAGAGAGACCGGGAGAGGACGAGAGAGACCGGGAGAGGACGAGAGAGACCGGGAGAGGACGAGAGAGACCGGGAGAGGACGAGAGAGACCGGGAGAGGACGAGAGAGACCGGGAGAGGACGAGAGAGAGCGAGAGAGCCCGGGAGAGGACGAGAGAGACCGGGAGATGACGGGAGAGACCGGGAGAGGACGAGAGAGACCGGGAGAGACCGAGAGAGACCGGGAGAGGACGAGAGAGGCCGTGAGAGGACGAGAGAGACCGAGAGAGGACGAGAGAGGACGAGAGAGACCGGGAGAGACCGGGAGAGGACGAGAGAGACCGGGAGAGGACGAGAGAGACCGTGAGAGGACGAGAGAGATCGAGAGAGACCGTGAGAGGACGAGAGAGACCGGGAGAGGACGAGAGAGATCGTGAGAAGACGAGAGAGACCGAGAGAGGACGAGAGAGACCGAGAGAGGACGAGAGAGACCGGGAGAGACCGGGAGAGGACGAGAGAGACCGTGAGAGGACGAGAGAGACCGAGAGAGGACGAGAGAGACCGGGAGAGGACAAGAGAGACCGAGAGAGACCGGGAGAGGACGAGAGAGACCGTGAGAGGACGAGAGAGACCGGGAGAGGACGAGAGAGACCGAGAGAGGACCAGAGAGACCGAGAGAGACCGGGAGAGACCGAGAGAGACCGGGAGAGGACGAGAGAGACCGTGAGAGGACGAGAGAGACCGAGAGAGACCGTGAGAGGAAGAGAGAGACCGGGAGAGGACGAGAGAGACCGAGAGAGGACCAGAGAGACCGGGAGAGGACGAGAGAGACCGTGAGAGGACGAGAGAGACCGAGAGAGACCGTGAGAGGACGAGAGAGACCGTGAGAGGACGAGAGAGACCGTGAGAGGACGAGAAAGACCGTGAGAGAACGAGAGAGACCGTGAGAGGACGAGAGAGACCGTGAGAGGACGAGAGAGACCGAGAGAGACCGTGAGAGGACGAGAGAGACGGAGAGAGACCGTGAGAGGACGAGAGAGACCGAGAGAGACCGTGAGAGGACGAGAGAGACCGAGAGAGACCGTGAGAGGACGAGAGAGACCGTGAGAGGACGAGAGAGACCGTGAGATGATGAGAGAGACCGTGAGAGGACGAGAGAGACCGGGAGAGGACGAGAGAGACCGGGAGAGGACGAGAGAGACCGGGAGAGGACGAGAGAGACCGAGAGAGACCAAGAGAGGACGAGAGAGACCGGGAGAGGACGAGAGAGACCGAGAGAGACCGGGAGAGGACGAGAGAGACCGAGAGAGACCGGGAGAGGACGAGAGAGACCGGGAGAGGACGAGAGAGACCCAGAGAGACCGTGAGAGGACGAGAGAGACCGAGAGAGACCGTGAGAGGACGAGAGAGACCGTGAGAGGACGAGAGAGACAGTGAGAGGACGAGAGAGACCGTGAGAAGACGAGAGAGACCGAGAGAGACCGGGAGAGGAGGAGAGAGACCGAGGGAGACCGGGAGAGGACGAGAGAGACCGAGAGAGACCGGGAGAGGACGAGAGAGACCGAGAGAGACCGTGAGAGGACGAGAGAGACCGGGAGAGGACGAGAGAGACCGGGAGAGGACGAGAGAGACCGAGAGAGACCGGGAGAGGAGGAGAGAGACCCAGAGAGACCGTGAGAGGACGAGAGAGACCGGGAGAGGACGAGAGAGACCGGGAGATGACGAGAGAGACCGGGAGAGGACGAGAGAGACCGGGAGAGGACGAGAGAGACCGAGAGAGGACGAGAGAGACCGGGAGAGGACGAGAGAGGCCGGGAGAGGACGAGAGAGGCCGGGAGAGGACGAGAGAGACCGGGAGAGGACGAGAGAGGCCGGGAGAGGACGAGAGAGACCGAGAGAGACCTGGAGAGGACGAGAGAGACCGAGAGAGGACGAGAGAGACCGGGAGAGGACGAGAGAGACCGGGAGAGGACGAGAGAGACCGGGAGAGGACGAGAGAGACCGGGAGAGGACGAGAGAGACCGGGAGAGGACGAGAGAGACCGGGAGAGGACGAGAGAGACCGGGAGAGGACGAGAGAGACCGGGAGAGTGCGAGAGAGACCGAGAGAGACCGAGAGAGACCGGGAGAGACCGTGAGAGGACGAGAGAGACCGTGAGAGGACGAGAGAGACCGTGAGAGGACGAGAGAGACCGAGAGAGACCGGGAGAGGACGAGAGAGACCGAGAGAGAACGAGAGAGACCGTGAGAGGACGAGAGAGACCGGGAGAGGACGAGAGAGACCGAGAGAGACCGGGAGAGACCGTGAGAGGACGAGAGAGACCGTGAGAGGACGAGAGAGACCGTGAGAGGACGAGAGAGACCGAGAGAGACCGCGAGAGGACGAGAGAGACCGTGAGAGGACGAGAGAGACCGTGAGAGGACGAGAGAGACCGGGAGAGGACGAGAGAGACCGAGAGAGACCGGGAGAGGACGAGAGAGACCGTGAGAGGACGAGAGACCGAGAGAGACCGGGAGAGGACGAGAGAGGACGAGAGAGACCGTGAGAGGACGAGAGAGACCGTGAGAGACCGTGAGAGGACGAGAGAGACCGTGAGAGGACGAGAGAGACCGTGAGAGGACGAGAGAGACCGTGAGAGGACGAGAGAGACCGAGAGAGACCGGGAGAGGACGAGAGAGACCGTGAGAGGACGAGAGAGACCGGGAGAGGACGAGAGAGACCGAGAGAGACCGGGAGAGGACGAGAGAGACCGTGAGAGGACGAGAGACCGAGAGAGACCGGGAGAGGACGAGAGAGACCGAGAGAGACCGGGAGAGGACGAGAGAGACCGTGAGAGGACGACAGAGACCGAGAGAGACCGAGAGAGGATGAGAGAGACCGATAGAGACCGGGAGAGGACGAGAGAGGCCGTGAGAGGACGAGAGAGACCGAGAGAGACCAGGAGAGGACGAGAGAGACCGAGAGAGACCGGGAGAGGACGAGAGAGACCGGGCGAGGACGAGAGAGGTCGAGAGAGACCGAGAGAGACCGGGAGAGGACGAGAGAGACCGTGAGAGGAGGAGAGAGACCGTGAGAGACCGGGAGAGGACGAGAGAGACCGGGAGAGGACGAGAGAGACCGAGAGAGACCGGGAGAGGACGAGAGAGACCGTGAGAGGACGAGAGAGACCGTGAGAGGACGAGAGAGACCGTGAGAGGACGAGAGAGACCGTGAGAGGACGAGAGAGACCGGGAGTGGACGAGAGAGACCGAGAGAGACCGTGAGAGGACGAGAGAGACCGGGAGAGGACGAGAGAGACCGAGAGAGACCGGGAGAGGACGAGAGAGACCGGGAGAGACCTAGAGAGACCGGGAGAGGACGAGAGAGACCGGGAGAGGACGAGAGAGACCGGGAGAGGACGAGAGAGAGCGAGAGAGCCCGGGAGAGACCGGGAGAGGACGAGAGAGACCGGGAGATGACGGGAGAGACCGGGAGAGGACGAGAGAGACCGGGAGAGGACGAGAGAGACCGGGAGAGGACGAGAGAGATCGGGAGAGGACGAGAGAGGCCGGGAGAGGACGAGAGAGACCGGGAGGGGACGAGAGAGACCGAGAGAGACCGGGAGAGACCTGGAGAGGACGAGAGAGACCGAGAGAGGACGAGAGAGACCGGGAGAGACCGGGAGAGGACGAGAGAGACCGGGAGAGACCGGGAGAGACCTGGAGAGGACGAGAGGGACCGGGAGAGGACGAGAGAGACCGGGAGAGGACGAGAGAGACCGGGAGAGGACGAGAGAGACCGGGAGAGGACGAGAGAGACCGAGAGACTCCGGGAGGGACCGGGAGAGGACGAGAGAGACCGGGGAGGACGAGAGAGACCGAGAGAGACCGGGAGAGGACGAGAGAGACCGGGAGAGGACGAGAGAGACCGGGAGAGGACGAGAGAGACCGGGAGAGGACGAGAGACACCGGGAGAGGACGAGAGAGACCGGGAGAGGACGAGGGAGACCGGGAGGGACCGGGAGAGGGCGAGAGAGACCGAGAGAGGACGAGAGAGACCGGGAGAGGACGAGAGAGACCGGGAGAGGACGAGAGAGACCGGGAGAGGACGAGAGAGACCGAGAGAGACCGGGAGAGGACGAGAGAGACCGGGAGAGGACGAGAGAGACCGGGAGAGGACGAGAGAGACCGGGAGAGGACGAGAGAGACCGGGAGAGACCGGGAGAGGACGAGAGAGACCGGGAGAGGACGAGAGAGATCGGGAGAGGACGAGAGAGACCGGGAGAGGACGAGAGAGACCGGGAGAGGACGAGAGAGACCGGGAGAGGACGAGAGAGACCGTGAGAGGACGAGAGAGACCGAGAGAGACCGGTAGAGGACGAGAGAGACCGGGAGAGGTCGAGAGCAGTGGCGGCTCGCAGTCAAAATTTTAGGGTAGGCAAAGTGTAACAGTAACAACAAACAACAACAACAATAATAATAATAATAATGATGATGATGATAATAATAATAATAATAATAATAATAATAATAATAATAATAATAATAATAATAAATCCCGTTTATCCGAAATATAGGGGGCGAAGTCATTGCGTTTAATAAGAGCAGAGTGAATGAGTGTGACTTACGGACGAATTACCGCCAAAACTAAAATCACGAGTGTCGGCAGACTTTTTTCCAGGGGGGGGGGCACATGTTGGAAATTTGCAATCATATAATATTAAATCATTATTTTACTGTCAAAATTTATAGTATTTGTTGCAGATAACCGTATTAATTTGTGCTAAACAAAAATTGTTCTTTACATCAAAATTAAAATAATAGTTTAAAAGTCAGTAACTGACTGCACATTAAGTTCACCAACTTCCAAGGGGGAGCCGTGCCCCCGTGCCCCCGTTTCGCGACGCCCATGACTAAAATAGATTAAGAAATTGAAAAATTGTCTGACTGCAGCTTTGTGTTAAATAGCTAAACCACTCCTCTTTTCATTGTCAGTGCGCCGCGAAAGCGAAATTTGTAATAGTTCACTAATTAAGTCGGTCATACTGGTATTACACAGAGATAACGACAGATTCAGATCTCTGAGATCTTCGTTCGTGGAGTAAAATGTTCGGAAAATGTCGCATAAATTCGGATTTGGGCCGGCAAGTGTTCGGACTGCTGGCAGACGCGTCTACGCGTGCTCGGAGTGCATATACAGACCGAATGTTTCCTTATCCCTGTTCAAGGGCCTCGTACTGAGGAAATGGGGCCGGGCAGGCAGAGGTTAAGCTAGCCTGCTCTCCACTACCCAGGTTCCATGCGTATCATTTCTGCCGCGCGCTTCAAACACGCAGCGCAGTTTTGATGAATCGGAATTGAGATTAAAGGATTTGACCATGCGCTGGTCATTATAACCGAGAAAACTTTTCTTGAACTGCAATTTAGGGGAAAATGACGGTTCAAATGATAAAATGCAGAATCATAGTTAAACATTATTTGTTGATGTATTACGATAGGGTAGGCAATGCCTACCCTGCCTACCCTGAGGAGCCGCGCCTGGTCGAGAGAGACCGGGAGAGGACGAGAGAGACCGAGAGAGACCGAGAGAGGACGAGAGAGACCGGTAGAGGACGAGAGAGACCGGTAGAGGACGAGAGAGACCGAGAGAGACCTAGAGATGGCGAGAGAGAGTACACCTTACAGCGCAAAAAATTTAAACGACATAAATACATTTTTCCCTTGAGTAGGTAAGCAATAAAGAAATAATTGTTGTTATTGCTTTGAATTTTGAAATACGTATAGTTTTCTCGATTCATTCAGAAGTCATCCGGTACCTAGTCCCCCTTTTGGTCAACCTGTTCTTAAATGTTTGATTATTGTTTAAACCTACTGTATTCGTCTTGTATCTATAAGGATATATAAGATAATTTCTGTAAACACATATCCTAGTTAATATGAATTAGAACAAAACTTGTTTTTAAGAATAGTTTGTAAAGAGTGAGTAGAGAAAGCCATACGACTTAAATACATCATATTTTTACTATCTCTGCTGGTAAGTAGGGGAAGTATTGAATTCCACCCAAAAATTCTAAGTCGAGATTTCACCGGAAATACATGTTTTGAGGCCCCCTGAATCCAAAAAAAGCATTTTTAGAAAAAGGTCCGTGTGTGTGTCTGTGTGTCTGTCAGTCTGTGGACAGCATAGCTCAAAAACGAAAAGTCGGTTAAAAACCAAAGTTGGTATTTAAGTTTAATGTCTTTCAAGGATGTGACACGAAGATTTTGAAGAAAATAGCCCCACCCTAAACTACCCTTTACATGGAAAATTTTTCGAAAATTGTGATATTCTTGAAAATGGCTCTAACGATATTGATTAAAATGTCATATGTTTGAGATATTTTTTATGACAAATGAAATGTATATCTTGAATTTTCTGGCTATAGCCCCTGTAGTCGTATTTACTCTGGACGACTTTTGAATAACTGGTAAACCGTTAGAGATAGACCAAATTATACTATACAAAAAATGTAGATCTTGCTAAAATACACAATTTATGTCTCAATAAATTTTCTTGTAGGGTGAACCATTTCGGAGATATTCGTTGTTATGTGTGTGAGTTTCGGAAAACTTGGAACTTTCGTGAAATGGGTCATCGTTGTTCATTTTTTTATATGTTACGTGTACAAAGAGAACGGAATCTCAAAGCTTTAAAAGATTTGACTATCGCACAAAGCCTACTGTATTCCAATATTCCCCTTGCACCTACAAGGAAATAAGCAATAAGATAATTTGTACAAATGTTTATTTTAACTAACACGAAGAAGATATAGGAATAAGAGTTTGTAAGAATGGTTAGTACAAGAGTAGAGAAAGTCATGTGACTGCAACACATCAGATTTTTATTTATAACTTCCCTGTCTTGCTATGTATCGTATAGCTTTTATTTATTTTTAATTTTATTCATTTCTCAACCGGTGGTATTACATTTGTAATGGTATAGAAGAGAAGGCAACTAGAATAAGTATATTAAGTAAATTAGGGATGGGTTGCTCCCAGTTTTTCTCGATACTCTATATCGATACATATTTTCCTCGATACTTCGATAGTCAATACCGTCATTTCAATACAAAATAGAATGTTGGAAGAACTGTAAAGCAAATTTGGTGCACATATTTAATGCGATAACATTTAAAACTATCAGAGTACTTATTTTTAAATTGTGCATTAGGCATTTAAAAGCAAAATGCGTTTTTGAAACAGTCCACATTTATAAGTTTCTGTTCAAAAACACTAGCATTCTCACTCTTTCAGGGTCAAGTCTACTGATTTTCCTGTCACACGAGTCCTGCTGTGCTAAATAGCCTTTCAGAGAAAACTGTTGCAGTAGAATACACAGATATTTAGCGGCTAACTTCTTTATTTTTGGAAATTTTGAATTTGCAGTGAGGTAATTAGATGTTTGGGTTTGCACTGAATAAGAAGGAATTGAAGGAAGGGTCTTCCTGACCGTATCTATTGTCATTGCGACCGCTTTAAAATGTTCAACTTGCGGCAATAATATGTTGTGATTTTAAAATAAAATAAAAACTGCAGAATCACCATCGAAGTATCGATAGAGTACCGAGCGAATTTTTGAAGTATTGTTCGATGTCAATAACATGCAAGTATCGTATCGAGATACCGCAAAGTATCGAGGACTCATCCCTCAAATAAATATACTCCAGAAGCTACACCTTTTAACGTGGAGGAAGAAGAAAGGAGAAGAAAGGGAAGGAAAGTCTTGTTTTTGCATCTATCAAGGAAAATGAGCAAATATGGAAAAAAGAGTAAACGCTCATTTCTCTTTCTTTCAAGAAGAAAGAAAAAAGACGAACATCTCAGACATGGTCTCCTTCATTTCCCCCTCTGTTTCTCTTGGCCAAGAGGAAGAACTTTTAGAAGAGTGCAAAAACTTCTCGAACTTGTTAATGAAGAAACGAAGGGTGAAAAAAATCCCTTCTTGTAACTCGTCTCTGTCAAGTTGTATACTTTATTGTTTACATTATAAAAATAATCGCTGTGTTGATGATGGGAGAAGGGTTTTTGACGTATTTTTGAAAAGGTTTCTCATGTTATGAATATTTCATAGCCCACAGTAGGTAAGGGGCACTTCATCTAGATTTTCTCAGTGGAGTGTTTTAACTTGAAATCACCGGCGCGAATATTCTTTCAGGGCAAAGTTTTAAAGAGATGCTGAATGTGTGTATAAATTGGAAGCCATTAATATTGCAGTGTGCGAGTTTAAAAGAAAGTGCATGTTTAATTCAGTACTATGCACGAGAAAAACTAGAGCTGCGTCACTCACTGTAACACCATGTGCTTTAAATCTCGGGGAAAACTTGATAAAATGCTAAATTCACATGACTTTCTGTAAGCACTGTCGTTTATTTTCGCCTGTCTTCTAGAAACCATTCTTGCAAACGTTCATTCTTTCATCTACTTCATCCCTCTAAGGCAGTGTTGCCATTTGGCAACAAATATGCCTATTAAGCACAGTGTCTTTTTTGTTATTTTTATATTATATTGGCACTTAATAAAATGAAAGTATTGGTTGCGATTTATATCATAAATGTATCATTTTATTTCAGTGCTACTGTACTTTCTCTTTCAAAAATAAACATTCATGGAATTGCTGTCTCATGTAACCCCGTCATCATCCATACCATCTCACTGATTATTTTACGTGGAACCTCCCCATCCTTTACCACAGCCACATTTGATTTCACTCGCTTGGAGTGAACATGCCCTGGGATCGAACCCGGGTTACCTTGGTGCTAGACGGCCATTTCTACAAGCAATACATATAATTTTCGACACATTTTGAATAGAGATGCATCTTATTACATTCACATGGTTTTCTCTACTCCTGTTTTATGTAGCACATTTACATGTTCTTGACTACTTCCTCTTTAACATACAATTCGTACAATTTTCTAGGTGATTGAAATACAAATGTAACGTACTACACATTCATATAATTTTCTCCACTCACTTTTCTTTTGTGTAACACACTCATATGTATTTTTCTTCTCACTTCTACAAACAGTTCATACCTCTTTCTATATTATCGAAATAGAAATCATCGTATTATATTCACACGGTTTTCTTTACTAGATTTTAACTTTCTCTACTACTTATAGCAAGTAGCGGAAGTATTGTATTCGACCCAACAAATTTGATGTCGAGATTTCATCGGAAATATAAGTTTTAAGGCCCTCCGAATCAAAAAAAAAAAAAAAAAAAACGCGCGCGCGTTTGTGAATAGCTATCTGTGACCAGTATATGTAAGTAAAAAACGAAAACTCATTTAAAAACTAAAGTTGATATTTAAGTATAATATCTTTCAAGGATGCGACACGAAGATTTTAAAGAAAATTCTTCCACCTTAACATACCCTTTATATGGAAAATTTTTCGCAAATTTTCATCATTTTCTGTTAAGTGGCTGTAACGATTTTGATATAAAATGTCATATAGTTAAGATATTTTAATGACAAATGAAATGTGTATTTTCAATTTTCTGGCTATAGCCCAGTTTTGTTTACTCGTGATGACTTTTGCAAACTGGTAAACCATAAGAGACAGACCAAAGCTTAATATACAAAAAATGTAGATCTCGTTAAAACGCGCAGTCTATGTTGAAATTATTTTTTTTAAACCATTTCGGAGATATTCTTTATTTGTGCGAGTTTTGCAATACTTATGCTTTTCTCAAATAGAAGGTCGTTATTCCCTTGTTTATCTCTTGGCCGTGGAGAACGGAATTACTAAGCCTTCATTAAACAACCAGCTGTAAAATATTTTACTATCGCTCAAGGACTGTTGTATTCCCATATTCCCCTTGCACCTACTTGTAGGTAAGTGCAAGGGGAATATGGGGATACAATAGTCAAATCCTTTACATAAGGAATAAAACAATTTCTACAGTTTATAAGAATAATATAAGAGTAGAGAAAGTCATGTGAGCGCAACACATAAGATTTTTTGTGGTGCCGTTGCCGATGTCACGGTATACATCAGTATTTTTGGTTCAGAAACTTGGAAGCGGGTGTTTTACTATGACATTGTGTTATAGTAAAATATTTGAGTTCGAATGCGATGCTTCCTCTACCTGAGTTAAGATGTAGAGAAAGGAAAACTAAGCAGCAGTAGAAATATTTCTGCAGTTTGAGATTTGAGAGGCAGGGTGTTTCTGTAGTGGGCCCGCCGAATTATTAAATCCATCGCAATTAAAACTTCGCTTTCATATTGAAATTCTTTTTGCAGCCTCTTCTGAGCGCACGTAACTCTGAATGCGCCTGGGCTTAAATTAAAACAGGAGGAAAACAATTATCTGGTTTTATTATATTCATCATTTCGGTTTTTTCTTCTCTCTCTCTCTCCTTTCATGGAGACAGAGTACTTGGTTTGTTTCACCCTTGAGTTCATACAATAGATAGTAGTAGGGACTACAGAGCGCTTACTTACATTTTATGAGTAGTTACTTCGGCAAGTTAAGTGAAAAATATTGTTTTTCTACTACATAAACATTGCGGCAAGTTGTGAAGGGAAATACGTGCACCATAGTGTCAAAATCTGACGTAATAATTTCACACGATTTTCTCTGCATTTAAACAATTCAGGCATGCCATTATAATATTTTTACAGGATATCACTATTTTCCGTTACTCTGAAAACAAAAGAAATCAAAATAATAAAAAATCTGATGTTACACTCGCACGACTTTCTCTACTCTTGTTCAAACACTTCTTCTAATAACGACCTCCCATTTGAGAACGTCTAAATATTGTAAACTTCTGACAAATAACAAGGAGTATCTCTCTAATGGTTCACTTTAAAAAAAAAAAAAGAATTTTTGGGTCGAATAAAAGATTTCCCCTGCTTATTGTACGTAGCAGAGAAAGCAAAAAATGACAATTAAGACTCAGTTGCATAAAGTTTAACCTAAGTTCGTCCACCTGAAAATGATCTTCGGTTAAACTGAACTTAGAATTTCGATTGCATAAATCCTAACATAAGTTAATTCTGACTGGCGAATTTTCTTCAGCAGAACTACCGAAGGAAGAGATAAATAGTGGTCTTTAAATAAAATAATAAAATGATATCTGATCTGTTTTTGGCAGTTATTTCGATAAGAGCATTGTTTCAGATTGTATTATGTCTTACATACAAAATTTTACAGGAGAAGCAAAAACTGATTACTCTTAACCTACAACATTTTTCACAAATGTTAAAATGTGGAGTTACTGTGTTTGAGGGTACCTCTAGAAGTAAGAGTGAAATCACTTTGCAGTTGTGTTGTTAAAGTTTAAGGAAAATGTTTTGTACTTAAATATGCTTTGATCCAATAATTGGTAAAATGCGCAGTAAAATGATTAGTAAGGTAAGTACATAATTAACCTCAAATTAAAATCCCCAAAGGCTTCCTTCTATGGAGGAGCAACTGAAAATGCTTGAAAGAGAGAAGGCTATTAGGCTGGTGATTGGGGGGGGGGGGGGATCCACGGGTGTTTATAGAAGCAATTTTCCTCTATAACATTGGTGTCGGCAATTAATAGCTTTAATTTAACATGTTACACTTCCCACAAGTAAATATTTTGTTATTTTGTTACATCATTCTTTCGCTGTACCATTCCTTTGCGTCGTATCCTTATTTGGGGACAAAAGATCACTCCTGACAACATTGCAAAAGTCGCAAATTTTGTTACTTTGTGGTTCCCAAACTTTTCTTTGTCAGAATACGATCACGTTTCCTGTGCAACTGTTGTATTTTCCCTTTGAAACATGTTCAACTTTGCGTTTTTGGACTAAAATTCAGTTTTGCATAATATCCCAGGGATATTGCAGCTAACGAATGAAAGCCTTTCTCAAACCCAGCAAGGAATGTCATTTTCGGAACTCAGAAAGCCAATCCGAAACTGTCATTCAACAACCTGCAACATGACGTGGTTTCCTACCCTGATAAAATGCTTTCATAGCCTCCATTTCCTGCTCAACCTACGAGGGTGACGTTTTACGTTTATACATCACTATATGTTGAAAAATACACACCTATGTATACATATGTGATCTTGGTGCTCATATTCGCATTATTACTCACAATCTATTTACTTCCTGAATTACATGCCTAATAAAAAAATTAAAATTAATATATTTCAAATATATTTTTAGAGAGGGCACTACATCTGTCATTTTCTGATGTGTATTCTGCACCACTTCATAGGAAAACATCGTAACTGCTACATTCTTTGGAGCAGAATGGTAAACTTTACTCCATATTTTGCTCCACAAATTGGTAGACACTAAGTACTGTTAAATATGGTAGCGGTTGTGCGCACAAACCACGTGGTTTCTTCGTTGCGAATATGAGAATTTTTCTCCATTTTTCCTTTGAACACTTTTCTCTCTCAAATATATTTTCTGGTATAAATGACCTGTTTTCTCAGAAACCGTTGGAAATAAGTAAATTAAATTTTAGGATGATAAAAGTCCACCTCCAAATGCTGTTGTGGGCCGTACTTTTTGTAGTAATAACAGGGCTGGTAAGATTTTATTACCAGTACATTTTAATAACAGATTCTACAACTAAGAAAACAACCCCATTCCGTTAATAAACGTATTAGATAAAATTGGATCATTGAACTTGGAAGAGTTGCTTCTATATCCTATAAAAATTGGAGTAATTTGTTAGGTGAATTGTCATGAAAATAGCAGACGTAACATTGATCTGATAGGGCTTTTAATTTACCCTTAAATGACATTTATGTGACAAGTAAAATATATATTTTATACTTCCTAGGAATGGTTGTAAAGTTTGCTTGATTACATAGAAACGTCATATACTTCTGTATAACTGGCAAACCACAAGACAAAGAGAGAAACTTGCTACACAAATAAAATCGAAATCTCTTTTAGATACACATTGGCATCCATTTGCGGTATATTGCAAAGTATAGTTCTAGGTCACCATATAGCGACCCGCTTTTGAACATTTAATTATCGTTTCGATTTCTCGTGTTTGTCTTATAGTCATAACAAGATATGTAAATTTTTATCTCGAATAACTTGAAGTATCTAGAAAATATTTTGTAGCAATAGGGTGTACAGGATATATAAAAATAAACGATAGAGAAATGCATGTTATTGTAATACATCAGAAACTTTTTTCTTAGGAATAAATAGGAGTTAAAAATCAGAAGATTCAAGCATGTGCATCCATGGAAAAATGATAGAGCTCATTAAGATGACAGAATATTTATGTCCCACGTCGTGTTGTAGCGCGGTTTACACACTAGTTTGGAATTTGGTTTACGTTCGGCTTACCATTTGGCCATATGGAGGTAAGTTATTTAACACTGGCATGTTATTTGAGCAAAATACACCTGATAAAAAGCATTGGTGAAGGAGATCCAGTTCACACGTGCTTCAGTTGGCGCGTGTATGCTAATAAAGTCACAGTTATAAGAGAAAGAAGAGATTTTTACTGCCCTATGATCTGACCAAACAAAGCCCGTGCATTTTATGTTGAAATCTGTTCCCAAGATACCCTTTTCCCACGAAATGTGTTGGAATGAGAACAAAGGAAGCTGTGTAAATACCGGGAACTGTGACAGGAAAAAGTGACGAGAAACAGTAAGTTCTGTGTGTCGGAAGTTCATCTCCCGTCTGATTATCCTCGCCTACAGACAAGGGGGACCGCTTTGTGAATTTGCCAGAAGTGTAATGTTCAACATAATATTCTACATAGTGTAAAGAACTTCAGAGTTTGGTACTTAGATGCTCAGTTGTTCCTGAATTATGCATTTAAAACACAAATTTAAGCTATTAAAAATAAATAAAAAATAATATAAAACAAACATCAAAGAAAAGGACGCCTTACAATGTAATTTGCATAATTTTTAAACATTTTAGATTTATGTTCTTATTGAGCTAGAAAATAACTTTGCTAAGAATTATAAGTACTTTTAAATTAATTTGTTTAAAATTTGTTTTTTTAATTGTGAATGCTGACTTTTACAGTACATACACCGTATGTACCCAAGGTTTTCCGGGGGTCGGCGTTGGGCAGTTAGAACCGTAAGCAAAATAAGCGGGACACTCGCCCAGTGCAAAGACAATAAGCGATATTGCCAGAGAACTAGAACTTTCTGGATGTCTCAAAATCTCGAACGTTCTGGAAAGCTTTTATGGCTACAGCATATCATTGGGTACAAGGGTGAATCAGCAAGTGAGTTGGCCAATGAGAGGAAAAGCGCTGTTCTTCGAGGGAGTTTGTGACGGCCGTGTAGAAGTGCAGTGTTTTGTTTTCGACTCCCGAAGCGAGTAAACAATCCGGAAGGAGAGGCTACACCGAGCGTCTTCGTTAGGCCACAAAAAATAAATGCATGAAAGAAATAAACTTAGCTGTTCACACAAATATGCAATATATGCATGGAAAAAGTACACATATTTGGATCCGGAAAGTAATGAATGGGTTGCGCCGTGTTTTGTTATAAAAACAGGCATTTGCATGGAGTTGTCATCCCTACTGATAAAGAGGCCAGCACGCCAAGACGATTCTTCTTATGAGTCGCTGCCTTAACGGCGATAGTGGTTTCCGTTTGTGGATTTTCCTAGTTTATGTAGAACTTACAAGGAAAAGTTCACTGAAAAACTCAGTGCCGTAACCGGGATTGGAACCACAGATCTTCCGGTTTCCGTCCGGTTTCTGTGACCAACCGAGCTATCATGACAACACGCCGGCATGACATTTAATTTTCTAACTCGTGTATTTTCCCCAGTAAACCACACGATGACCTCAAACTTATTTTGTGACGTCATGCCCCAATGGCGACTTAAATGTTAAGCACTTCAAGTCCCGGTCGATATAGTTTAACCAATTATTCGTGGTATTTGTTCTTTCTTAGACATAACCGGAAACCGCGGTTTCGTGGTTCAAATCCCGGCTATGGCATTGAATTGTTAGGTCTGATTGTACCCTACTAGCCTCGTCCTGTATATGGTTTGATTGAAAGAACAATTAATTGTATTGACAAATCAACATATTCATGCTGAAAAACCCTTCAAATCGCTTCCTATCGACGCTTTACGCCAACTCTTTCGTAAAGGGTGGTTTTTGTGATAACATCTCACACAATATTTGCTCTTGTGCAGCAGCAGCAGCACCACCACCACCACAGTATTTTACTCATTTCATAGAGAATATAAATAAAGCCGACGTATAATCCATATAAATCACTTGTATAGTATAATATCGACTTACTCTGAATAACAATAATTGGCTTGTCAAGCAGAACAGAAACTCCGCCGATAGATATCAAACGGTCATCTAGTCTGCTGCCAGCCCCTGGGCACATTTCCAGCAACCCCTGACCCGGGCGCTCATATCACGACCCTATACAATCCGGGTCTCCAGCCTAGCGATTTTCATCTTTTTGGTGCAGCGAGGAATTCGTACTTTGTGCAGAAGCTGCATTCCTGGCTACGATAGTACCCCAAATATTTTACTCTGAGATCGATATTTAGTTGAATGTGAACATAACGTATTGAGAAGGTGAACAAAATACTAGCATGTTTCATTTCTTTTAATGTCTTCATTAGATGTCAATGACAGCCAAAAATAGATGGAAAACGATGGTGACCAGTTTCAGCATCTTCTTTTATAAAATTGGGAGCAAAGGCATTCGCGCCTTTCTATGATAGCGGCAGATGTCAACGAAGGTCGAGGATGCACATAGGCAAAACACCGCGCAGCCCGTTCGAACTTTTTTTGCTCTCCCGGTAAAAGCGTGAGATGATGCTCAAATGAATCCGGGGTCCATACACGCGCATACAGTTTTTGGAAATGATTTTTTTTCCGCATTCACGTATCTCAAAACATGTTTTTGCGGTGAAATCTTTATATCGAATTTTATGGTGCAATGCAGTGCTTGCTATACTTTTATGTAGAAATAAAAACGCTTATTTAGTCTTTTCTGTTACTTCATACTAATATACAATTCTAAACTTATTCCAAAACTTTTTTTTAATGAGGGAACTTCACAATGTGTGTTTCGAGCTAAATCTCGATGTTGAATTTTTGTATGGAATGCAATACTTCCTTTACGTTCTGACAGTGGAGAAAGCAACAGTATTGTAGCATTGTGCATATGACGTCTACTCCAGGGAAGCCTTAAGATGAAGGATGCTGAGAGTGAAGCAGCACCTCCCCTTCTCCGACTTTTGATTTTCAATAACTTAACGTGATGGATCAGCCGCAGGGCATAAGGCCGGGGTATTAACTTTGCATCCCGTTAGAAGAGTGGGGAGGGGGGGGGAACTTTTTTTGCGCCGAACGCGAGGAATGAATAATGTTATAAAACTGGGTTTCACTATCAGCCATCAGCCTCGAGGAAATTTCTGCTTCTTCCAACTACAAACATACACTTCACTTATCCACTTTTCCTTTCATCTTTTAGCGGATATGAAGCAGTTCCAATATTCCATTTTTATTTTTTTGCTTCCTTATATCCGTTTATACTGCCCTGTTTTCTTTTTCTTTCTTTTCTGAATACGTTCTTTCATTATTATCCAATACTATGTAGCGTTCGTTTGAACGCATGGCTGACCCAGAGGGAATTTTCTTGGCACAGAATCACTGTTTGCCGGCGGAATCGCATATTCATACATATATCCTTAAATTAAAGTGCACGTACTTCTCATGAAAATTATAATTAAAATGATCACTTGTCGTTATAGGAAATTTTTGGAAATTATGACCGTTAAATAAAATATTTCGAGCACTAAAAAGGGAATTACACGCGGGTCACTAGAGTAATCATTATCGTTATCCAGCATCCAAATTGCTACTCACATTATCCCGTGGATAAGCTTTTAATTTTAGAAGTTTGATGGCGTTCTAGCCATGGTTTGCGAAATTTCTGATTCTGTGTAGGCTTTCTCGGAGATTCGATACACCTACTTTGTTGATTTAGTAACATTAAATGTTATGAACGTTTAGCAACACCAGGTGGGCCTTGATTGGTTACAGCAAGACATGAAACAAATGAAACACTACATACAGGTAAGCACAAAAACAAAAATCAAAACACTTTTGCATCAAGATTTATTCTACAAACTATAACAAAAATTTCATATAGACTAAGGTTAAAGTGAACAGTTTAAAGCAAGAATAAAGCTCAGATTTATTATTTTAACATAAGCTGTGACTTCATTCTAACCTTTCTCTGACGTCGAAGTTTTTCTTTGAAAGAATATAGCGATTTACTTTCGTTTTCTTATCAAGAATAGATGCGTTTCTCTGTGACGCTCACGAACAACAGGGAATCGGTCTATAAATCGCCCTCTCACATCTCTTAAGGGTTTATGTAGCATATAAAGCTTTTGTGTGCTAAAATGGGCTTTTAGAGATTTTAGAAAATCGTGTGAATGTAACATAAAATATATTTTTTCAAGTGAAGAATGTTTTCTGGAGTCACTGTAGGTATATTAATTTTAAATAAGATTGAGAGAAAGGAAAGCCATTTGCATCTACTAACGATGTGTCTAATTGCTGGAGCAAACCGACAGCTGACAAACGAAAAATTGTTTGTTTCCTTCTTTTTTCAATGATTGCCAACAATTCAGGGAACAAAAGTATATAGGTTGTCAAAACATTACATGTGAGTTTTGGAGAGAGAAGAGGGATAGTGATGACGAATGTAGGGGTGGGAGAAAGAGAGGGGGGAGAGAGAGTATAGCGCGTAATGACGCGAGCAAAGCTAAGGGTTCCGCTAGTGAACCCATAAAGAGACGATGACGTTAATGCAGATCAAAGGCCATATATTCGGACTCTAATGTTGTCCGATGTTTGAATGCCAAACTTCAGCAATACCCACTACATTAATCAAGCGACTGAGAAAATGCTTTTTGTTTACATGATGTAAAAGCCTTGGGGTTATTATGATATAATCCTGGAGATCTGTTGAATCACCCGATATAAATCGATACATACTCGTAAATCAGAGCTTAAGAGAGCGTAATAATGTCACTACTTGTGTACTGTATGGGGCAATAACATGTATCTTCGTTACGAACGCCATATCACAGTAGTAGCAACCAGGAGATACCTCTAGCAGTGAGAGGCATTACCATTAGAGAAGGAAATCTCTTCTGCAATTACACCCCCCCCCCCCTCTCGTTCATTGTCTGTCTGTGTGCAACGTTCTTGTTATGTGATGCTTTGAAAACCGGAAGTAAAGTTACTTTTTGGCAGTGCTAATATTTAAAACGTAACTAGGTTGGTATTTTCCGACTTATGTGCAGTAAACGTCGAGAACGGTACGTGATTAAGCACAATGCCCGCTCGCAGTATCAACAGTGTCTTGTTTATTTCACTGTGAATCTTGTTGAAAATACAAGGTACGTAAAATACAATTTTTTTGTGACGTTAAATGTTTCCGAGATATTTGTTGTTACTGGTTTGAATTTGCAAATACGTAATGCCTTCTTGAAGTATTAAGTACTCGTTTTGCCTTGATGATGTAAAGAATGGGATTTCAAAGTCAGCATGTAGGAACACGCTATTTAAGCATTTGACTATCATTTCAATCTACAACGAAATGTATAATGAAACCATTTATGCAAATGTTTATCGCGATTAACGTGGAGTAGATAGAAAAATAATACTTTCTGGAATGATTAGGGGAAATAATGTAAGTGTAATAGATTCGTTTTTTTTAATGCTTATTACCTATGAATTGTGTCGGTCTGGAAGCCTCAGCTGGCTAGACGCTGATCCCAAGGTGGCGGGTTCAAATCCGGCCCAGACCGATGGTTTTTAAGTGTGCTGATATGATCCTGACAGTTGACAGCGTCGTTAAACAACAAAATCATACCCCCTTTCAATTATGTTATTCTATTATGTAGCACTCTATCTTGGAGGAACAATATCTTTTGTAAACCATCATCGACTATTTTGCTTGTGGTTGATGTTAACATCGTATTTCTACTTGGTTCTGTAACAAGTAACCTGTCCCTAGCCTCCTATATGTTCCTATGTAGACAAAATATACGCGACGATAATCCCGGTGCCTCTGCCGGCCTCAGTAAAAAACTAAAGAAACAAAGGAAGATCGGCCAGACGATTTTATTTGCCTCGTGCGCTAACATCAGAAGGCTTTGGAAAAGAAAATAAACACGGCGGTAAAGGCAAGCAGTATTTGCTTTATTTATCACTGGTCTGTGCTCCTACTCCCTACGGTTTAATCGAACAGAGTGGGTGGGCTTTTTTATTTTTTGCTCTTTGAGCCTCGGAGATAATGCTGCTTTTAAAACTCTTCTCTTTCTTTCAGGCGAACCATCTTGCAATACAGCGTGCTTTTTGCTAGTTAAAACTGAAATTGTTCCATCACGTCTAGAAAAGGGCACATGTTAATAAATAGGTTAATTAAAATGCGTTTTACTTCCATGCTGATGAGCTCTTAGATTTATTTACAGCAGTATTTCATGTAGTGGTGACATAATTATGGTAAAGTTGGTAATGAGATGTTACCTTCTCTGTTCCTTATATAGGTGAGTAGAGGAAGTATCGCATTCATCCAACAATTCTATATTGAAAAGTGAATGTATGTGAACAACGCAACTAAAAATCTTATGTATTGCACTCACATGACTTTTTCTATTCACTCTTGTACAAACTATTCTTACAGACACTTATTCCTTCATTTACTCCATGTTCATCGAGATAAACATTTCCAGATATTACCTTATTGCTCATTTTCTTTTGATATAAGGGGAATATGGAAATACAGTAGGCTGATAATGTTTTAAAGCTAGTCGCATGACTTGCAATCACTTTGAAATTCCATTCTATTTGCATAGGCGAGAAACAAAAATGAAAATTAATAACTACGTTCCATTCGAACAAAGTTTAAGTATTGAAAGGTGCAGAAAAATAAATATCTCAAATGGTCCAGTCTGCAAAGAAATGCATTAGGTGTGCTTTAACGAGATGGGCATTTTTTTTGTGTAGCAAGATTTTGTCTATCTCTTACGGTTCACCAGTTCGGCATAAGTCAAGAGTAAACTGGACTACATGGAATATAACCAGGAAATTCAAATATACATTTCATTGGGCATAAAAATATCTTAGAATTTTAATCAAAATCGTTAGTCATTTTTGAGAAAATGAAACTGTTCGAAAAGTTTTCGATATATAAGGTAGTTTAGGGTGGAGTAATTTTCTTCAAAAGTTTGGTGTCGCATCCTTGAAAGAGATTAAACTTAAATATCAAGTTTGGTTTCTAAACGACTCCTCGCTTTTGAGTTATGCTGCTCTCTCTCTCTCTGTAAAACACACACACACACACACAGTGACACACACGTGCGCGCGCAACTACCCTTAACATGGAAAATGTTTCGTTAATTTAAAAAGTGTCAAAACTGGTTTAAGTGCTGTTGATTGAATTAACATAAGAAAGCTGGCCCTCCAGGGTATTTTGCCGTGGTTGAGCGGAACAATTTCTGCTTCTGTTATAAAGGTTTAGTAGATACTAAGACTTGACTACCGCCACTGGTGATGTCTGTCAGCTGCAGATGGAACGTCTGGAAGAAAAGGAACTTCTCCATTCGATCACGGTTTGCAAAACGTGTTTTCGTATACTGACTCCGGCCGTGAAAGCCTACGTGCTTTAAAAATAGCATATGTTTAAGATGTTTACGTGACTAACAAAATATACACCCTGAAGTTACGGCGTATACCTTGTGGAGGCATCTTCATTCTGGATGCTTGTATTCTGCGTGACTTTGTAAAAGCAGTAAACCTTTAAGAGCTAGACAAAACGTTACTTTTTATGTTTAACGCCCGCTTTTGCTATACAAATGCTACGACAGATGAACACTGACAATACATGAAATGAGATAACTGGCCTACGTTTAGGGTAGGCACCTTCCCGTCAATTACTAGTTATAGGACTGAGGGAAAGCTGGGAAAAAAACCTTAATTAGGGAGGTCTGCCCTGCCGCAATTTGAACTACAGGCAAGTGCGACGCACTTCGACATCTGCCCAACACGGACATATATAAAAATATGTATTAAAACTTGTAACTTACGTACAGCCAATTTTAGGTGCGTAAGTTACAATGCATTGTATGTTGCTATGACGTCCGTAAGGTTTATCACTGGAATAAGTTTTCATTGTTAAAAATGATGTGACGTGACGCTATCTGGCAGGCTGAGAACAGCCCGAGGTGTGTCATGCGTGTACCTGCCCTTTTAAGGGCTTAACCACTTTATGGCGGGATGTGGGGTTTTGCAGGGTGGCGGGTGAAAATTGAGGTAGTGGGTTGTAAGGAGGTAGCAAGATTTTGCTCCTCAGCGGCTGCTTGTTCAGTGTGCAACTTCCGTTGGGCACTGCTGCTGTAGGGGTCCAAATATGGAGGTTCGTAAAATTTTGAATTTAGAATCCAAGCGTCATGGTGTTCAGCTTTCGCTGTTGAAGGGGTGTCTCCTTAGTTACCGGGGATGCCCACAAGCCATGCGGGGAACCCGGTGTCCCACACGCGTACGTTCAGTTTGTTAACAGTGCCCCAAACTAATTAAAAATAAAATGCAGGTACTCAGTGTAATGACTCAGGCGGTAACTTTGTGACCCGTATTCGGAAGATCCCGGGTTTAAATACCGTCGGTCAACCAGTCTGACTGGACTTTTTCGTGGTTTTCCTCAGTCGCCAAAGTAAATACCGGGTTGGATATTTAATACCACGACCCAGTTTCACCGTAATCTAAAGTAATGGTAAAAATGAAAAACTAGATGGTATTAGCGAATGCTGTGCCATCTATCCACAGGTAAGAAATGAGATCGACTGAATGGCATCCTAATGCCATCTGTCCGTCACAGAGACGGAGGAACAATAAAAAAAGTGTAATAAAACCAGGATTAACATGAAAGAATAAGCTTTTCCAGGAGACTGTAAGACTATGATGCTTTTGTTAAGTTTTTGGGCGGAACATAATATAGGTAAGTGGTAAAGAAAAAACCTGGTGTACTGCACTCACATAACTTTCTCTACTCACTCTAGTGCAAACTATTTTTACAAACGCTTATTCTGCTATCTACTTCAGTTATTCGAGATAAGCATTTCTAGAAATGGTTTTATTACATATTTTCTTGTAGGTGGAATGATAATAGGTGAAAACAATAGGCTTAAGACACAGCCAAATGTAGAGTTGACCAATCTTTCATAAAAAATTATAAACGGGAATATTTCGGGAAAGATTTGCTCAAAAATAGATGTACTTAGCATAAATTGTGTGGTTTAATGAGCTCTACATTTTTGTGTGGCAGGATTTTGCCTGTCTGTTACGGTTTAGTAGCTTGTTATGGCCAGTGTCGGCTTACTGTGGCTTAAGGAAAGAAGGTGAAACCATTTTATAATATTCTACTCTTTTCTCTGGGCAACGAAGATCCAAAACTTGTTTGCGCAAGTACAGAATGATTTAGATATGAATTTATAATTTGACTAGTCACCCACTCGCTTTGTTGGGCTTTAATTTTAACCTACAAATCAATGATTAAAACATTTAACAAAAACATGAAATATTTATTTAAATTTAAAATTATTATGAAGGGTAAATGGAATCCTAATGAGTAGCCTAGAACCATATATGAAGGCTTCGGCTTCGATACAGTGGTGGGGTTGTTAGCTTAGTTTGCGTTAGCGCGAGTTTGTGTCGGTGGGTTGGTATACGATGAACCTGTATAAACTGCTGTTATACTTCTGTTGCAATTCCTGCTTGTTTGTGCAACGTGCATCAATGTCCAGCAAGAAATCACTGCTTTATTTCACTGCGCCAATAAATTTGAAGCACTGTTATGTCTGTCACTGTTAAGTTAATGCATTTTACAAGCAAGACAAGGCATGAATATGTATGGAATCATAAATTATCCTCCATATGCCTATCTCACCGAGCGATATCATACACACAACCTTATCAAACATCCAAAACTAACTTCCCAATGTTGGACACCATGGTATCACACTGTGTGATTGATCATTTACACCTTGCGCCGCCATATTACCATATGCAATTCTACTCTGCAATTTAAATGGATAGCGAAATGAAGCTGTCACATTCAAAATTGCAACTTCAAAGGGAAAGGGGCTAATGTTACACGGTTTTCTGCACTCATTTGTTTTCATAGCTATTCCACAAGTTATTCATATGAAAGTGCGTTGCATACTTTTCTACATAGTAGTTATTTAATTCTAGCGCTTACGAACCTTGCACAGTTACGGTTCCAAATTCGAATTTACGAATTAATTTCGCTTACCTGCCCCCTTGTTTATGAAATTCTTGTGAAGCGATCTACATAGAATATGTCTGTCCATCTTTTATAATCATAGCTTCGTGTAGCCCCGGTTATACCTAATAACAGATGAAGACTCTACCTGGCAAAGCGTTGAGGCGTACTGCCCTTGGTAGTCGAGCGCTACGATCGCTTCTTATCTTGTTTATTAGAAGAGCGAAGTAATAGTAACTTGGCGTATAGTCAGTGATAAAACACAAATGGATGATCTCTCGCACCTGCCGATATGACATATTGCTATCCTGAAGATATGATTATATCTGAAGAGAGTGTACGCACACCGTGTAGCCATGTTTATGCGATAGCCTCACGTAAACACCTGGGCAGTTTCACATTCTTTCCGATACGCTTCATGGCTTTGCCAGGTACTAATGACAACTTGCAGAGGGGGACTTAGCGATCTTTTGTGCCCATGCCCTTGACGCGGCACCCCCCGGCAGGATGGATAAGGCGAATGGATCCAAAGGGCGACTGGAACGATCTTGTACTTGCACGCAAGCTAGTAACGAGAAAAAAGGCATTCTAGTATTACAGACAAGAATAGGAGATGTCTTTGGGACGACTGCATGCACATATGCGAAACTGGAATAGAAATATAAAAATATGATGAAAGTACGAAAATTTAAGGAACATATGACTATAATATCTATAACAATGACAAGAAAATGCCAAAAAGAGTTTAAAAAGCCAAAATGTGAATTTATATGACGCATGAGAATTGCGTAATTGTAGACTAGGAGACCACCCTCTGGCGGAGCTGGGAAGAAATTTGAACTTGCAAACCATCTGCCCGCGTCGGCGCCACCCCAACTTCGTCTTACTGTCCAGGGAAAAACTACGGAAAAACCCATGGTGTTAGAGGGTGGTCACCAGAAATCGAATCAAGTAGCCACCTTGCTCGTACAGCATAACTCTGAAATGAGAAGATACTCAAAAAAATTCTCATTCCAAACCATTTTCTCTCTAGATGACGTTTTTTTTTTTTTTTAAATTGATCTTGATTTTCACAAAAATGATAAACGATTTTGTTTAAAATGCATGTTTTAAAACGCCAAAAGTTATATCTTGATTTTACTGAAAATACTCGTTTTCAGTCCAACTGAATTTAAAAACAGCATTTATCTCTGTGAACATAACTCAAAAACTAAATCTATGTTATAAATATTAAATTTAGTATTCAAAGTTAGTATATTCTGAGGATGCGACACGAAGATTTTCAAGAAAATTTCCCGTTCCAAAAGTAGCCTTTCCCTGGAAAATTTTTCTTTATCTTCATTTTGTCAAAAATATCTACTAACGATTTGATTACAATAGAATATGTGTAAGATAGTTGCGTTATAAATGGAAATGTATGTTATATTTCTGGGAGTACCCTGTGAAGCCTTCATTTTAAATTACTTTTGTATAATTGGCAAACCGTAAAAGAGGAGAGCATCTTATTGTATAAAAAGAGGTAGATCTCGTGAAATTACACAACGAACTTTTCTGTAGCGTTAACCATGCCCGAGATAATTCTTTGTTATTAGTCTGAATTTTAAAAATCTTATACTTTCTTGAGAAATACGTCGCTGTTTGTTTTCCCCACTCGTGGTCATGCAAATACTATGGAAGCTCATAGCCATCATATTATGACGATTCGCCTTTAAAAAATTTGAAAATAGTTTTGACCCACTGTATCTTTCCTAGAGCTTTATAAAACGAAATGTGCAATGAAGGCTCATCTCATTAACTAGAAGGAGATGGAATAAGTCCTTTAAGAATAGTTTTTAGAAGAGTAGGTGGAGAAACTCGTGTGAATGCAGCACACAAACACGCACACACACACACACACACACACACACACACACACACACACACACACACATACACACACACACACACACACACACACACAATTTACTGTTCAATTGTTGTGCCACAGTAGGAAAGCCTGATTGCCCTCGCCATTCAGACATTTTGTGAACACCCTATGCGGATATATCACATTATAGCGGAAGTCTCTCACCAGCGAGATTTAATTGGAATCTCGAGCGCTCAGTCTCGCAGAGTCGCTAAAAATCGATAGTGTGCCACGTAGCAAATGCAAGGGGGTTGCTGCACTCTCCCTTTCCTCTTCGGTGTGGATCATTACTGATGCAGCAAGTTCTCGAGATAATTGCATCGATCCCTCTAATGACAGCAGTGTATCGATCAGAAATACAAAGGAACCCGTTTAATTAAATGCAGGCGACGTGAGGAATTTGCAACTTAGTCATGTTACTGTCGTAGAATTGGTGATGGGGTGGACTTGCCTACCCCTGACTGTGCTCTAAATAGTCACGATAATGCAATTGAAGGTATTACGTGTCGGGCATATGCGTATTTACTGTTGGATATTGATCACAATCTGAACTCTCAGCATACAGGTGTCGAACTGCACGGGACCTACATATCGTTCCGCTGTGCTTGATATAGCTGCACGATATGCTCTTGCATCCATTTGCATTACTCAAAAACTATTAATTGGATGAATATCAAATTTGCTATTCAAGTTCTGCATTTTTCAGTATAAACTCAGAAAGTGGTAGAATGGGACTCAAAAATTCAATGCCTTAGCCGGGATTTAAACCACGGGTCTTCCGGTCTCCGTCCGGCTGCTCTAACCATTGAGCTACCATGGCCAACGTGCCGGCACGACATTAAATTCTCCAACTTACTCGCATTTCCCCCGTAAATCGTAAGATCTCATTTTCATAAGAGATAACAGACCCTAATGGCGACTTACTATGTTGTAAGTACGTAAGTCCTGGGTTTCATAGATCAACCAACTATTCTATAAGGTCAGTGAATGGAAATTGTTCTTCCTCACTGGCCGTGTGGAAAAAGACGCTACTTGCCTTGCACAATTTATTTCCATAAACTCAGAACTTTTTCAAGAAACTTCCTCCCCATTAACCTTCCCTTTATATGCCAAAGCTTTCATAATTTCTTATTTTCTCAAAATCGTTCTAAGGACTTATATCGTATATTTAAGACGTATACCTAGAAAATAAAATTAATTCTTGTATTTTCTGCGAATAGCATTCTGTACGACTTTTGTATAATTGGTAAACTGTAAGAGACAAACAAATCTTGCTGTACGTACAAAAAGTCTAGATCTATATAAAGCGCCAACTTATTTTATTAAGTTATAACTTCTCGTGAACGCTTCTCGTTCGCTACGCCCTGAGAAGATTTTGATGTTCCACATTCAGTTATCAGAAATCATCGGATCTATCAAAAATGAGTAAAGATAAATGCAGAAAAACCTCGAAGGAGCAATATCCTTTCTAAATATTTAACAAAATATCCTAGATGGCGTATTGAAATTTTACGTCCGAAACCCACACGCCCAAGTTCCGCTGCAAATGTCGCCTCAACGTGTGTCCAGATCTACAGGGATGTAAATTTACCTGCAAGATCCGCCGCAAAACGAAAAGTACGTTGAAAACCAAAGTTGGTATTTAAGTTTAATATCTTTCAAGGATGTGGCACAAAGGTTTTGAAGAAAACTCTCCACGTTAAACTAACCTTTACATTGAACATTTTTCGAAAATGTTGATTTTCTCAAAAGTGACTCTAACGATTTTGATTCAAATGTCAGTGTCTGAGATATTTTTATGGCAAATAAAATGTATATTTTGAATTTTCTGGCAATAGTAGACGTAGTCCTGTTTACTCTTGACGACTGCATACCTGGTAAACCATGAGAGGTAGACCACACTTTACTATACAGAACCTGTAGATATTAAAACACATAGTTTATATCGAAATGCATTTTTTAAATTTTTTTTGTGGAGTGAACCATTTCGGAGATATTCCTTGTTATTTGTGCGAGCTCTACAATTTTTATATTTTTCTCAAATGAAAGTCGTTATTCACTTTATCTGTTGGCCTTGCAAAGAGAACGGAATTTCATAGCCTTCAGTTAGTGACCAGTTTTAAAAGATATGACTATCGGTCAAAGCCTACTGAATTCCCATATTCCCCTTGTTCCTGCAAGAAAATTACCAATAAGATAATTTCTACAAATGTTTATCTCGACTACCATGAAGAAGATAGAGGAATAAGTGATTTTAAGAATAGTTGGTACAAGAGTAGAGAAAGTCCTGTGAGTGCAACACACAAGATTTTTGTTATAATGTGTGGACCAAGTGATTCGACGAATAAAAGCGCCGACAGTTGGTACTTCGGTGATGTCCGCAGACAAATGAAACGAGTTTCCCACAAATTATGGAAATCAGCAATCTGCCATCAACATTTTATAGCGTTGGCAAATGCTGTCAACAAACTTGAAGAACGTGATAAAACATTTATTGGTGACATCTCACGTAAATATGAATGAGCCCTTGTACAAGGCTCTGAATTCATTAACAACATTAAACGTTTTTAAAATACGACGCCTGAGTGACGTAATAAAAGGGGTTGGCTGGATGCTTGTTGAGATATTGAAATCTCTCCTGTGATTATGGACAACCCCAAGCACTACCTGTCAACAGGGCTTCCGTGACCACAATGGCTAATTAGGCGTAGTCAGTTTGAACCTTCCCCTCGTCCCTCTTGTAATGCTGCATGTTCACCCCAGGGTGCCGTCATAACATACGTGAGGGAGGCACAATATGATTTGTCAAAACGTCCACCGAAATTGCTTTGCGCAGGACCACGCGAATTTGGGGAATACGAATGCTCTGTTCTCAGGTCAAACTCGTATAGTGCGTGTAATAGTAATGAAATAGCAACTGTCTTCGTTACTGCAAATGTTCTACACAATCATGAAATACAGAAACTACCTAGAAGGTAAAATTTGTTGTACAGTTTTCAAGCAAATGTATGTATATGGCACTTTTAGAAAACATTCTGAACAGAACTTCTCGCGCGCGTATATGCATTTAAACAAACAGGATAACTCAAAAATCAAAATGAGCAAAACAGAGGAAACTTGGCATTTAAGTGATATTTGATCACATGATTATTTTCAGTCACACCTAGGTTAACCAATGCTTTTTTTTAGAAAAAAAAAATATAATTCTGTTGTGTGTGTGTGTGTGTGTGTGTGTGTGTGTGTGTGTGTGTGTGTGTGTGTGTGTGTGTGTGTGTGTGTGTGTGTGTGTGTATTCTTTAACGTCTCGTATAGTAATTTTCTTAATCGTTTTTATTTTAATTATCTTTATTATTTATTCAAATATAGCTTACAACACTCTTTGTTTATATTCATATAGTCAATATAGAATTTATTGTTCTGGAATTATTGAGTTAAGGTTTAATTTTTTGTTATTATGAAATTTATTTAATTGGGAGATTTTCAAGAAAAGCCCTCCACTCCAAACTTCTCTTTACATGGAAAATCCTTCGTTATTTTTGCCTTTATCAAAACCGGGCTCTTAACGATTTTGATGAGAGTGCCATAGATATAAGTATTTGAGGTATGTACAAAGAGTACCAAAGAAAATCTTACAGCATCTCGCGTCTATGTCACATGATTCTTCGTTATACGAAGCCACGACGATTTGATTGCTTGGTTTGGGCCACGGTGCAAGAATGCACAACTCTTTTTCCTAAATATTGACACCAATGATCACAACAAACGTAATATATCTTTAGCGGTTATGGCTAAGAGAGGAAGTGGCAGACTGCGTGAATTCCGTTTGTCATGCACACCAATGTCATGATTGGTAGCCATACCCTTATCGGCTGGTACAGGGCACGCCTTTGAGGGGGTTAAATATAAGGGGAAAACTTGATGAGCGCCCAGGTTAGCGGTAAAGATCATGCCTCAAAATACCCCAGAATACGATACAAAATCCGCGGAAGATTTTCTTTGACGCTGTTTGTACATGACGAATAAAATGTATATATTGAATTTCCTGGGAATGAACTGAGAAGTCTTCTTCATTTGCAAGGAATTTCGTGCATTTTGGTATAAATCAAAAACCGTAAGCGATAAGTGATACAGAAAAGCTTAATACACTGAAAATGTATATGCAAAAGTCACCCAAATTGCAGAGGACATTCTGAGGACAGAATGTTCAATATATACATTTCATTTGTCATAAAAAGAGTTCAAACATATGCTATTTTAATAAAAATTAACCATTTTAGGAAATCGAAAGTTTCGAAAAAGTTTACATGTGAATTGTAGTATATGGCGGGGGTTTTCTTGAAAATCTTCGCGTCGGATCATTTGAAGATTCTCTGAGCTTAAATACTAAATTTGATATATAATCAACGTTTCCTTTTGAGTTTGCTGTTTACACATGGACACACGCACACGGGCTTCTTTCTAAAAATGCGATTTTTAGATTCAAGAGTTCCTAAAAAGTGCAAAACTACCACTACTTACTAAAAGTTGGTAGATAAAGTAATAAGATGTAAGAATGTTTGTGGCAGCCATACAAAAGTAAACGATAATGTACAGAGAAAATGTGTATTTGACCCATAGCTACGGTTGTTGTTTAGGGTACTTCAAAAATTGCAGTTTGATTAGAGTATCGACACATACAAGACATTCTCTACCTGCCATGTAAACGGAAAAGAAAGTAAAAGGCACCTTTAGAATTAAATGGGAGAGAAAAAAAGCGACTCAGTAAACTGAAATAGAAGATGTCAATGTTTTATGCTGGTTCAAAGGACACGATGATGAAACTTGTTTGTGTACTTCATCCCTTCCACTCCAGCAGAAAAGGGCCATGTACCTACTATCGAAATCTCGAATCGAAAAGAGTAGCATGAAAGGCTAAAGTCACTTTTCTCCTTCATTTACTTGATTTCCGAAGAAAATTGTCTTTTCTTGGAGCTTAGAACCACGGATATTTGCTCTTTTTGTATTTTCGTTTCGTATTCCGTTCGCTTCATAGATTCCTGATCTGTAAGAATCCTATAACTTCTGGGAAAACTAGTTTCTCGGTTTTGCTTTAGACTGTGTTGCTAGTGTAGCAGATTTATTTTTACTTTCTCTACCACGTACATAGTAACAGAGAAGGTATTGAATTGCATACTGAGGTTTCACTGTAAATATATGTATAAGGGCTCCTGCATCCGAAAAAAGATTTTTAGCAAAAGTTACGTGTGTGTGTGTGTGTGTGTGTGTGTGTGTGTGTGTGTGTGTGTGTGTGTGTGTGTGTGTGTGTGTGTGTGTGTGCGTGCGTTTGTTCAATATTTTCTAAGGGTGCGACTTAAAGATTTTCAAGAAAATGCCCCCACCACAAACAATCCTTTACATGAAGCATTTTTCAAAGATGCTGATTTTCTCACAAACGACTCTTGACGATTTTGATTAAATAAAATAGTGTACCTATACCAAAGATATTTTCACGCCAAATGAAATCAATGCTGTCCGCCTGCAGCATATAAAAGCAGGCTCAAAGCTAGCCACTCGCACCACTACGTTGCTAGGCAACATACGACAATGTCTGCTAAGAACAAAGACCGTTTCCAGAAGTCCTCTTCATTTTGGGTGACTTTTGTATAACCAAACCATAAGTGATGGACAAAATCTTACTACACAAAAGCAATGTATATTGTTGAATATTGGCTGCCAATATTGGGTACAATAGATTTGGCAGTAGAAGTTCGCAGTACCGCCTCTAAGGTAGTATCAGACAGTGACATCTTGCTTTTACTTTTATTTAAACTGATAATTGAGAATATCTGTTCACATGCCTAAGTTTTACCATTTACACAAATTTTAAGGCAAGTGAATGGATTTTGGGAAATTTCTGTTGATGAACACATTTGTAAAATTTAATTAAATCACCGCTGTAGTGGTAGTACCTGTCTATTAGGATTGCATGACACTTTAGTTTTGTCAGCTCCCTTTGGAAATTTGAAGGTGCTTTTTGAGGACGCGCTGAAAATGGACCATCGTAAATTTCACATTTAGATGCCATGTCGTTAATTTCTTTGACAAATTAAGCATTGTGTTTTCCCATCGGTATTGCCAAAAACATATAAATCTTCCCACGAGGAATTAAATGACATTTTGTAAAGGAGAAGCTGTATTATTGCTCCGCTACCTGCTGTATCCTGTTTAACAGCAGTTCTGAATTGGGAAGAGAGACCGTGTTACTCTTACTGTCTGTCTGTACACATGCAGTCGCAGTGGCCGCCACGTGGGGAAGGTGTTACCTCAACGAAATATACGAAACTATTTCTGGAAACGCTTTTCTCGATTAATATATGACGTGTATAGACACATAAGGTTTTGTAGGAATAGTTTATAGAGGAGTCTGTAGAGAAAGTTACATGAATGTGATAGCGTTTTTCCCCGCATCCATTAGCAACAGCACGATGATCGATACTGTCACATCTCTGCTCTGCCAAATCGTATTTGGAATGAACAATTCGCATTAGTAGTGAGGTGTAAATGAGTTTTCTGCGTGGCAGAGTAAACTTGTGTAATGGAAAACATAATTGGACACTAACAAATCTAGTTCTCGTTTGTCAGTCTTATTGCAGATGCAATTAAAAATGTACGCTTCATTGTCTTTGTGCCTCGCAAATACGTGTTAGTTTTCCAGCACACCACTTCATGAAAGGTTTGCGCTCATCAGTTCGTCCTACACGGGTTTTTTTTGGTTTAATTAGTAATTACGAAGCTTTTAACGCGTGACAGACGTCACATTACCTTTTAAAAGCACAATAAGTTTTTAACTAGCATAGCGAGTAAATTTACTGGTCTTACCGCAGATGAATGGAAGCAGAAAGGCGTCCCACCTTCCACCCAGCCCTCCTCCCGTCCCTCTCTCCTCTCTCCTTCCTTCAACCAATGTGTTTACTTTCTCTACCTTTTTCTCGTTAAAGAAGTAGGGATTGTATTGTACCTAAAAATCCGATGCCCTATTTCACAAGAAATACCGCTCTAATACACTCAGAATTCATAAAGAGAAGGTTTTGAGAAACTTGGTGTATTGAATTCATACGATCTTATCTACTCACTCTTCTAATGGCCTATTAGCAAGTTCCTCGGCCCCGTGCCGCTGCGTATTGCTCAAGATAACTTGATATTCTGTTTGTCTGTATTACCTTTCATCAATTACACATGTAAATATATCATACTTTGTTTCGTGGAACATTATAAATTACTATAAGTTCACTGAACCAGTGCTGCCACCGGAATTGGGGTCTAGGGGAATTTTGGTTACAGGTGACTGCGGACAATTGCACACGTAACAGACTGACATTTCCAGTATACTTTACAGAGTAAACCAAGTCTCACATGGGTGAGGGGTTTGTAGTATGAGTTTTGGCCGTATCATTTAATATAGAAAAATCTGATGGGTTGCACTCACATGACTTTCTCTAGTCTTGTACTTCAACTATTCTTACAAACCCTTATTTCTTTATGTTCTTTATGTTGGTCGACAAACATCTGTAGAAATTATCATACTGCTAATTATCTTATAGATGCAAGGGGAATGTGATAGGGGAATGGAGATGCCTTTGAGCGATAGTGAAATCTTTTAAAGCTTTGGAATTCCTTTCTCTTTGTACAGTCAAACAGATAAACTGAATAAGGACCTTCCATTTGAGAAATGTTTAAGTGCTGCAAAACCCACAAATAACAAGGAATATCTCCGAAGTGATTCAAAAAAAGAAAAAAGAAAAAAAAGAAGAAAAAAAAAAAGAGTGCGTTTTAACCAGATCTAAATTTTTTGTACAGTAAGATTTGGTCTATCTCTTACAGTTTACCAGTTATGTAAAAGTTATCCAGAGTAAACAAGACTACATGGGTTATAGCCAGAAAATAAAAACTACTTTTCATTGGCCATAAAAATATCTTAAGCGTATGTCATTTGAATAAAAATCTTTAGAACCATTTTGAGATCAAAGTTTTCGAAACATTTTCAAAGTAAGGGGTAATTTAGAGCAGGGAATCAAGATTTTTCTTTACCCAGGATTATTCCCCATCCTACCTCTAGAAGTATGAATGAGAGTGTAGTAAGAGTAGGACAGACAGGAAGAGGGGCTTCCGTACTTCGACCTTAGAGATTCCTCGTGGCTGTAGCCCGAAGGGGCGGCCCCGGAAGGGAGGAGTGAGGCGAGAAGAGACAGAGGTGGCCAGACCACAGGAGAATAGGCACAGCAGATGAACTATGGGGCTCTACTCTATTTTTAAGGCGGTAAATGTTACTTTTATCAGAATTTTATCCTCCCAAACACGAGCTGCATAGATGATCAGAGGTCTCAAGTGATAGCAGAGGGTAAGTAAGAGCCAAGGACCGTAAACGAAGAGCTTCATGTAGACTAAGAGGTTGATGGGAGATATGTAAATTGTAATTACGTCATTCTGTGTGTAATGCAATGCAAATATATGAGCATGCGCACACGAGTCACTCAACTTTGCCCAGTAGGTATATTTGAAATGCTTTGTTTCAGACAGAAAAGCTACTATGTTTGGAACATTAATATGGTCACTAATCTCTTCGCACATTGCTGCTTTTCAGTGCTCCCTGCAAAACAAAGCTTGTTTCTGAATGTATTTGACAAGTTATTAACTGCACAAAGTTTTGTAATTATTGCTCGTTCTTCTCTTCCGCGATATGCATATTCGCGGTGCAAATTTCCTCGCTAGCTCTGTAATAAACATGAAGCTGATGTAATTTACTTTTCTAAATGCTCAAGGCAGCTTATGAACAACGTCATTTGGAGGGAGATTAGGCAGTAATGCAGTACAGCTTTTGATGGTTAAATTTCCTGAGTCAGGGTGCGAAAAGCAAGCAAGAAAAACGAAGAGTTTTATTAGATGGCATCTACATGAAATATGTTGCAGGGAATTGCGCAGAAGAGGGCGTTAGCTTGTGGAAAATGTAATTACTGTCATGGCGGTGTGTGTTCCTCAGTACGTAACTTAAACTCGCCGTACTCTCATATACACCACAAGTCTCAAGCATAAACATGTAGGTATTAATAATATGCAAACTTGTTAATTGTTTCTTTACCACGTTGTTTTCTACAGCTCAAAAAGCTCTACTGGTATCTAATATTCGATTCCATAAATAATCACTAACGAGATTTCACTGGAAAAATATTTTGAGGTCCGCCGAATCCAAAATCACCATTTTTACTTTCCCTGTCTCGTAGAGAAGCGCTTCCTGGCAGAAGAAGATCCTTTGTAGCGTGTCAAGCAGGCCTGCTATTCTGGTCATGGGTTTTTGGTGATTTCCCCTGGTCGGTAAGGCGAATGCAGCATGCAGCTCTTCGACCATGAATTTCCTTTCCGGTCCCAAATGACCTAGTCGACGGCCCTTACACTCCACTCGCTGGTTTCGTGTCATTTCCCTTCCTTTTCGTGTTTCACATAGCCTTAGGTAATGTAGAGTGTCGGTTGAGGTATGCCAGATGACGATGCTTCAGCAGGGTTCCCAGTGAAGGTCCTCCACTGTGATAAATGTTACAAATCCATTACCAGGACATATCAGTGCAAAGCTCATGCTGGAGTACAGTTCCGACAGCCGCTTGAATGTAAGGAACTAACTCCACTGTGATTGTGTTGCTCTCACAGGAGTCGACTCTTAATTCTGAAGTACTTCCTTTTTCTCTGTGATCCGCAGTGCTTGTTAATTCTGGGCACTGGATCGGAAAAGGAGGTCCGGTGGAAGGGCCAGATCTCTTTCTTGACTTACTTCCCTCTTGATTCCTTCTTCTTTCAACATGACTGTAACACCGTAACTTTATTTGAACTTCCTGCATATTAATCCTGAGATTTTTTCCCCCATTAAGTTGGCTGCTTCACTTGAAGTTGGAGAGGACTACTTTCTAGTGCAACTGTATGTATTGATTTTACTTTCAATGCTCTCTGTGGGATGTCTTAGTTCTTCTTCACAAAATACAGACAGAAAGAGACAAGGAAAAATTCTGATGTATTGCATTAATGACTTTCTCTAACCACTGTATCTTATTACTTTCTCCACCACGTATAGTAAGTAGAGGAAATATTATATTCCACCGTAAAATTCGATATCGAAATTTCACCTGAAATACACATTTTAAGACTCTGTAACAAAGGCGTTTTTACAAGAAGGAAGTTCAGAACTTTGAAAGATTTTCAGGAATTCCCCTCTCCAAACTACCCTTTACATGTAAACGTTTTCGAAAATTATAATTTTATTAAAAAGTACTTGTTTTATTGAATCACTGTATATTTAAGATATTTATATGGCAAATGAAATGGAAATCCTGAATTTTCTAGGAATAGGCTCTGAAGCCAATGACATTCTGCATAACTGATAAACCGTAAGAGATAGACAAAATCTTTCTGCACAAAAATTATAAATCTCATTAAAGCGTAGAATTATAATAATCCCTAGGGCGTCTCCTCTATGTTGAGATTACCCTCATAGCCCGGCCGCCGCCTCCTCAAGCCGCAACTAAGACCACGGAAGAGTGCAGGTTGGGGGTGGCGGGGTCAGCACGCCGACTCCCCCGACCGTAAGGTGACTAGTTGACCTTTTAGGGACGCTATCTTTCTATCAGGTTAGCTCAATTGACCTCTCAGGGACCTAACGAGGCTGAGTGCACCCCGTAATAGAATTTATGTCAAACATATTTTATTGTAGGGTTAACCATTTCAAGGTGGTCATTGTTATGTGGTTTGAATTTTTTAACTGCTTGTAGTTTTCTGAAATGGGAAGTTGTTATTCGAATTTTTCCTCCCCTCGTGGTCATATAACTAGCATTGAATTTCAACGCAATCACAAAACGTAACGCTCTTTAAAATTCTATCGCTTTAGTTACAATATCCTACAACGAACGAAACGTGCAAATGTGAGTCGGAAGTTTTATGGATTGAGAAGTATATGGAACATAACGTCTTTGGAAGTATAATTAGCAAAAGATTGAGATAGAAAGGGATACGAATGCGAAGCATCAATATTTTAAGAGTTTCTATTTTCCTGAAATAGAAACCCGTAAAACTTTCCCTCGATCAGCAAAGGGTAATAACATAGGGAAGATATCTTAAAAGGTTATGTGCAATAAATGTATAAAATTACATGTAGAATAATAGGGATTTTGTTTCAAAAGACACTTTTTCACAATGCTTACCATTTAAGCATTAACACTTCACAAATAACAAGTAAAATGTAATAAGTGTTCATAAACTGTTTCACAATACAAATTAAAAGCTTTTAAAGTTTGAGGAACTTAGCAAATGCAGATAAACAATTGACAAACAAAGTCTTCATAGTTATAGAAGATTCAAAGATGACATGTTTACAGGAGGCAAACTGTGTACATGAAAATTATATATTATTGAAAGTATATTCACTGTATTATGTATGCTTAAGAGCTATGATTTGATGGGTGGATTGTAGAATGTCCTTTGTTACTTCTAACATTGGTTTGTTGGTGTAAACACCGTTTTACACTGACATTCTTGTCTCACAGAATGTGGTATGATGTTATCTTATTTAATCACATAGAGTATATTACACTACGTCAAATCTTTTACCATATATGTTATCACATTTTTAAAATGTATACAGCATGGGCTGTAGCTGTAAGTGCAATAATGGTTACTGCGTTAATACTATACACGAAATTAAAAAAAATGTTTTCTCCTGAATATTGGCTTGTTAATCCATTTAATTTCTTCCTTGAATCGTTTGCTGTATATCCTTTATGCGCTTCATTATCGGTTTCTGCTTCTGTTATGCCTTCACATATTTCCAATCTATTGTTTCCGTTTTATAATCTTTGTTTTGAATTGTACTACAGTTCTTATGATTCATGAATAGAACACGAGAAGTTTGATGGTTACCATTGATTGGGTATAGTTGTCTGCCAATTTTTATTTAATTATTTATTTATGTATGACTTCTTGGCAGCATTTTACCTTTGGAACTACTGCAACAGCACGCTCCCTTATCGTGGGTTAATCTTTTGGTTATTACATTAACTGCACACACACACACGCGCACACACATTCATATTTTGTTCTTCCATACTTTAGGAGAATGGGGAATAATCCTGGCTAAGGAAACATTCTCAACCTGCTGGCGCGAATCAAATCCGATAAGTCTAATTTGAAGGTTAGGTCAGAGGTAGTCTACATTTTCTCTTCTAATCAGTCGCATATGTAATCAAAAGTGTAGTGGTGGTAATATGCTTGTATCATATGTGTGTGTGCGTGTGTGTCTAGTGGACAATTTCTGTTACACAGAACTGTGATAATGTAATATAGGCCTAAGTGCGAACGCCGTATTTTCAATCCTAGGTTTACATAACACCATATAAGGTCACAAACCAAACGCAAACTCTTATTTTAGCCAAATTTGGAGACTAGAACTACACGTTTTGCAGGTTTTTTCTCAGAAATAATCGACTAAACTCTTAAAATTAATAAATGAGAAGAAATGCGTAATATACTACAGGCCATAGGATTGATGAAGGCTGGGAATGGACATAGTTTGCAGTTGTAGGTATGTTGTGCAGTGTTCACACAAGTAAGAGCAAATGAATCACGCTTATAGTTGGTGTGTCAATATGCTGGTAGCTATTCACTGTAATCAAGCACATTGTCGTGTCTGCTATTGCATGGCATAGCCAACGCACACTTGTTTTGAGGTTCACGCTCCACTCTTGCTGAATGTGATGTCGAATAGTATCTTTCAACTACAAAACAAACCATTCGAAACCTCTCATATTTACCTATAAAGAGATCTAAAGTCTTTATTAATTCAGACTCTAAAATGTTTACATCGTCATCATTATCTGAATCACTGCCGTGGATATTTTGCAGTTTCAGTGACAATTTTGCTGTGTACCTAAATTGTGCGGCTTTTATGTATTTTTCCTCTCGCAAGTATAATTTAAAATACAACTTCCTCTACAAATTTAAGTTACTTGTAGCTAAACTGCTTGATTTTGCACATGCATCTCCTAAATATACGAAATTACTATTTTATTGCAAAACAGAAGCTATACGTTTTATAAATTTTAAAATTTCATTTGTAAATATTCAAACTGTTTTAACACTGTATTAAACAGGCCTTTCATGGGACAGCTACTGAAATTCTTCCTGGTACAACCACAATAAACGCGTATTAAACCAAAGAAAGCTATTTTCTAGAGTATACCTATATTTCTAGTACATATTATACATTTCAGAACGGCAATTTTAAAGTAAAACTTTCATAAAAATAAAAAAATTACTCATAGAATACAACCACGATAAACAACATACGTAAGGAGGTTGATTTTAAGAATTATTTGTCATCCATCAATGTGAGACGGAAACTTCTAAGTATATATGTTTGTAATTTTAGAATCAGAATGTAAATATAAGACTCATAGGTATAAGTATAATTTGTTGTATTATAAATTGTGTAAAGAAGCTGCCTCTTGAAGGTATGTTGACCTGAGTACATTTCTGAAGGCCAGAGGACAAACATCTTTTGTGATCTCGCGCCGAGGGACGTTTTGCCTAAACGTCCAAGGACACAGCTGGGGAAAATACACCCCTCCCCCATAACGGGACTAGAGAGAGAATGCATGGGCGAGGGACATAAATAGGGAAAATTCGAGAGAACGGGTCTGTCTGTTGCGATGCTGCTACCGGGGTGAACCTGTATCGCGAATATGTATAGTTTCGCGCCAAAAACGTCGATGTGTGAAAGGCGACGGAGATTAGCGTAAGGTGAAGTAAATAGCGATCTCAAAACGCAATACCAGAAACTCGCTCAGGTCTGTACTTCGAGGCAATGATGTGGTGGAGAATAAAATCAGAAAACGTCTGTGCTGTACTTGTCATCTAACTTCGCGCCTGAGAAATATCCTACTCATGTCTACCTAATCCCAAACAAAATCAACGTAGCGGCATACAGCGCAGAGGCAGCTACTGCACCGGATGAGCTACCGAGTATTTCATGTGACAGAAGAGTCTCACAAAAGTGGCTTCCCAACGTTGTTACAAAATGGCGTCCCAACGTGGCGGCTGGACAAAGGGTGACAACCAGAGGATCGCCGATGGAAGCTCAGCGCACGAGAGTGAACTTCAACGCAGGGACAGCAGTAGACGCCGTGGACGCGAAAAGGAGACGACGACCGCAAGGAACATCACGAGCACCAAGAAGCAGCCTCAAGATCTGGGAGGAAAGGCGCATAAGATGATGGTTCAACAAGCGACACAATCTTCAACATCAGAGGACGGCCACATCAACCCAGCAACGCAGGTCGCCGAAAGGTCAGAGTTTTAAGAAAAATCCTATGTAAAAACAATATATATATATATATATATATATATATATATATATATATATATATATATATATATATATATATATATATAATAGTTATAATTGTAGAAGCATGAAAATAAATGTATGCAGGAGTGACAGGGTATTATATACTGTATGACTGAGTGGGGAAGATAGAATAGGGTAATTTTAAATAGATGCTCCTTCGTAGCGGGAAGTTAAGTAGAAAGAACAAAATGGAGTCGTTAGAACAGAATAAAGAAAACAGTGCTGAGAGCAGCGACGCGGTAGTGAATATTTCGGGAGATTGCTTTAAGATGCTCTTGGAAAAAATAAACGAAATGGGTGGTAGATTAGAGAACATGGGTGATAGGTTGGAGAGTAAAATTAAAGAACTCAGACGAAGGATTTAGGACCCAAGAATCAAAGTTGAAAGAACATTTAGATCACAAGCACCAGGAATTTGAGGAGAGAATGAGGGAACAATTAAATACACAGCAGGTGAGCATTTCCGAAATCCAGGAAGGGTTAAATTCCTTTAGAGTTAACGTGGACGAAAATTTAGAACGTATGAAAGAGACGTGTGAAAGAAAAAATGTAGAAACTATGAAAATGCTGACGGATGAGCTAATAGCTATTAAAAACGCAGGGCCAGGAGAGGTAAATGAAACTTTACAAGTAGTACACGCTGAATTAGAAGCTGAGGGACAAGAAATTAGTAAACTTAAGGAAAAGACTGAGAGGTAGATAACCGTTCAAAACAGAATGAGAAAAGGATAGTGGAGCTTCAGGGATCTTTTGAGAGAATGGAGATACAATTAAGAAATATTAATGATGGTAATGCGACTAGCGCAGTTAATAGTAATGGGAATGATAACTCAATTATAAGTAGTGCACAGTATGAGGCTGCCGCTATGGAGAATGTAACACCTAGCTCCTTCCACGTGAACCCGTCTAATACAGGAAATAGTCTCAGTCAATATGGGCAATTGCTGAATGAATTGTCTGTTCCCATTTTTGACGAGTCTAATGCCATAAATCCAAAGCAAGTCTTTGTCAACTTATACCGTTATTTCGAGATAAAGGATATACCAGAACAGCTCAAAATCTTTGTTGTACGGAAGGGACTGAGAAACAGATCTCTGACGTGGTTAAGGCTTGTTTTGGGAGAAAATTGCTTATAAATCCAGAAAGAAAAAGAAAGGTGAAATCCATATTGATACACGAAACCAACAGCCATTTGTGAAACGCGTAGTGAAGATCGTTGCGAAAGATAAGAGGCAGGCGGATAGCCACGGTCCTCATTGTGACCACACCAAGGCAAAAGGGACGAAGGACGACCGACACAGCTGTATTTACGGTCAACGAACCAAGTTACGGGATTGAAAACAATAGTGTACCAAGGAAAGATTTTCCTACTTACTTAACTAATAACTTAAAAACCAATAACTTAAAAACAATTGATTAAGTACCCGGCGTGAAAAGAGGCTGAGAAAAAAATAAATAAAGTCGACTGTGGAATAGATGAAACAAAAGGGGATTCGAACCGATAGAATCGATGGAGATCAAATTCATTAACACAGTGGGCGCGAACATAAAAGAACAATTGACGTAGAAGCTGCCAAAAAGTAGGCTGAGATGCGCGAACTTATAAAAGAACAATTGACGTAGAAGCTGCCGAAAAGTATGTTGAGGTAAAAATGATAAAGTTGACCGTGGAAAAAAAAAAAAAAAAAAAAAAAAAAAAAAAAAAAAAAAAATAAAAAAAATAAAAAAAAACCTAAATAAAAATAAAAATAAAAAAAAATAAAACCTAAATAAAAACAAAACTAGACCAATGCAAAGCCACGCACAAGGCGAGAAAGTTAGAAAAATGCTAAAACCGGTGCAGAGTGCTAATTGCTTGAACTTTATAACTTGTTTAGTACTTACTAAATCAAAAAGTTGAAGGAAATTATAGATTGATTATGGCTGTGATAGAAATAACAGAAATGATATTAAAAGTGTAAACTCTATCATACAGAAATTGTCAATTTGATCTAATTACCTATCAAAAGGGAGACCGAAGATGCGGGAAACAGTAACGAGCAACAATTGAAATAAAAATTAAAAAAAAAAATAGTAATGGATTTAAAATACGTGCGAAGCGCTATATGAGTTTAAAAAGACAGATGAAGGAACAGTGGTAAATTTGGAAGGATATAGGTGAAGATAAGTAGAAATAAGTGTAAAATCAGTAGCTCGTAAGTGTGATTAGATAGTGTACACTGTTACAAGCGGCTTCCCAATGTTGTTACAAATGAACGTGGCGCATATTTATTACTATCGGTAGACGTAACTAATGATGCAACTAAATTATAAATCCGCATTCTATATGCATACTTTGTTCCATTTCTCTGAAGAGGGACCATGAACGGATAACCTTTAGCACGGTATACCAATAGCCATTGCATATTCAGTCTGTATTCTTAAGTGACAGCATAATGCATTACCATGTACGTCGTAAAAATCTGGAACACCAGGAATCTACCCACAAAGCCGTAAAAGCACCTCTTGTGACGTAAAGTCGTAAAAAGGCTTCTACTTCCGTGCATTTTACGGATAAACCGCAAAAGTTGGCAAGTTGTAGTTAAAATTAATTGAGGCAATCTTTTGAAACCTTTATAAGCACAAAGGAGTTAGGAATAGTCAAATTTTAAAAACTAGTTAATATATACTGGCCTTGACATTCCATTCTTTCGCGACACAAAACTGAAAGTTGGCAGAAGTTCCAACAATAAAATAAAAATATTGAAACGCATATCTAGGAAATGTGTTACATTTTCTGTGCAGCAAGTTGTTTGTGTGTGCGTGTGCGTGTGTGTGTGTGTTACAGATTGCCAGTTAAATAAAGAATTCAAGATATAGTATGATCAATCGTGTAAATATCATAACAGCTATTTTAATTAAAATCAGAGCAACTATTTTCGAAAAAGGACAAACAAAACTAACGAACAATTTTCCATATAGAGATTATATTAGAGCAATTAACGAGTTTTACATACATAGGAACGCACATGAACTCTTAAGTACGACAATTGTTTTAAAACTAAACTACCCATGTTTCAATAAATATGCGCACGATAAACAGGAGTCTGAAAACTAAAACCATAAAAGAAACTCGAATGAAGTTTTTCAAAGTTTGAAACATGGACATTAACGAATGCTGATAAACAGAAGAGACACGCTATTGAAAGAGATTGGATCAGCAATAGGACTTACCCTTTTAGATAAAATCTCCAACGATAAAACAAGAGAAGAATTGGATATAGTTTCTCTGGAAGAAAAAGTTATGAATTACAGAAATGGATGGAAACAGCATGTTGAAGAATGTGACCAGAGAGGTTCGCGAGAATTACTATAGACCTAAGGAAGAAGATATCCGGGAAGATCAACATAACGATGATCAGGTGCATTTTTAAGCACGAGCGTTCATTTCTCCTAATCCTTGAATGAAGATTAGTTGGAGATGGGGTAATTTTGTTGAAAAAATTTCGTGTCGCATCCAAGTACATTTGGTTTTTGGCTTATGCTGTTCACACATTTTTATTTTTCAAAAAAATGCTTCGGGGAGGGGGTGGATTCAGGGACCCTCAAAATATGTGTAAGGGAAAAGAAACATTTACTGTAAGAACTATTTATCTCTGTAAGTTATAAAGTTCTGACAAATAAAAAATTGCATCACATTAACCATTTTCGTAAAAAAACTCATCCAGGTAACTCGTCTTAACCGAGACTCGAACTCGGGATCTTTTGCATGCAAGGTAGACAGGCTAACCCCAACACTGTGTAGGTGGGGCTATAGTTGCTGTTTTAATTGAATTTTTCTCACAATGAGTATATTTGAAGTCATGCCTTTGTTTCTCGTGAGCTCGTGTAGTCTAACATCACGACTAACATTTAAAAAATACTTGCTATTACGCTGTGAGCGTAACAGGTTGGTGTTTTTTCTCTCTCCTAAGACATGGACGATCTGTCTCTCACTGTCTAGACTCCTGAACGTCTTCCAGTGATGACACTAGCGACAAGAGTGATGATGTGGGAGACAGATGACACAGATCTCTTCATTTGTTTCTATTTGTGGGAGGAGTTCTTGTCACATGTATACCCGGATATCCCGACGTTGACGTCACTCCCTATATGTATGCGTCCCCTCATTCATTATTATCACGTCTGTCTGTCCGTCCGTCCGTCTGACGGTCTTTTATGAATTATTGTTTCTGACAGAAGGAAGGAAGGTAGGAAGTTATTTTTATTTCTGAGAAACAAACCTTAAGTTATGACAAACCTTAAGTTATGATGCCACCACATTGTTTACGAGTCGTCAGTTATTTTCACATAGGTTCTATAAATTATTCTTATATATTTGTTTTTCTACCCACCCTGTATTAATTTCTGTAAATGGTTTTATTACTTGTCTTGTAGCTATAGAGGAGTCTAAGAAGATAGATGTTCTGGAAACAAATAAAACTGCCGCACGAGAAACAAAAGAATGCTGACTTAGAACTTCAAAACCGAGCGAAATGGCTCCATTTTAAACATAAGACTCGCATTTGGAAGGTCCTGGGTTCGATTCCAGGTGGCAGCCCATTCTGACCACGCGTTTTTCTTTGGTTTTCCATGATTCGGCAACGTAGGTATGGTTCTACGAATTTTCATTTCCTTTCATTTATCACCTCTTGAACGCTACAGGTTGAGTTCGGGACGGTGTATCAGATGGTAGCCGTTTTTGTGTTGAGACAAGGTTGGGCATCGCCGGTATAATCGGTAACACTATAAATTCATGATGTACATAAAGATTGAGTTTGAATGAGTTTTGTGTAACGACTAGGGCTTTGCGCGGATGAGTGATCGTGCTGGGGGATCCAGGTTCATTTCCTGAGAGAGCCATCAAGTAGAGCGTTATGTCTGTGCAGTGGAACTACATGACATTAATTACTGCTTGTGTTGCACCTGCGAGTATCAAGTGTGTCCGTCCGGTGCTGCTGATGTGGATCCCTGGGGTAGCAACCTACAGCAACCTTCTCTGACAAATGGCACCGCTGGGAACAAACTAAGGTCCAGCTACACAACTGAAAAAATCTAAATATGTTACATTCCCATTCTAGCTTCTAGATAACCCTTGCAGGCATGGTAACTTCAATTGGAATAGTCCCAGTTTTTATTTTTTTTCCTTAGTACCTGCATAGCGATTTGAGACGAAACCATCTCGAATGATCCAGTAACGTGCTGCAATCTGGATCGTATTTTTTAAGTTCCTAAACCATAGGTGATAGAGGACCCAGGGGTCTAGCCACACTTACCAACCATCATATCTCCAGCTAAGAAATAGACGACATATAGTATTTCGACTTCCAGCACGTGAGTTCCATTTTTCTGCTACTATATACCTATCGTACATGTGGGAGCCAGAGAAAAATGAGTCCGTAAGACTTGCGAGCGGCAATTATAATCGAGTTATCCTTTTTTATCCCCAAAGTAAAGAAACCTATGTTTTGCACGCAGTAATGAAACATTTTCCATGCCTTCCATGCTGTTAAAATGTGTTCTATATGAGAATCACTTCATTATAATGCACTTTTAATTTTACTTAGTTCTATTCCAGAAAATATACATCGAAGTTCTATGGCTGAAAGGGTTAAAAACATAGTTTTTCTGTCCGTTTTATGTTATTGAGATAAACGTTTCCAGAATTAGTTTCATTGCATGTTTCGTTGCAACAGAATTGGAGCCGTGGTTTCAATTCCCGGAGCCCGTCATTCCTACTGTGGGTTTTTCGTGGTTTTCCCTGGCTGACCAAGGCGAATGCAGGAGTTCTTTCTCTGCTACCTAGCATTCCCTTTCCCTCGTTTTCTATCATTTTGCTTCGCGCTTCATGCCTCAATAAGGCTTAGGTACTGTGCAGTTTCGGTCGCTGTATAGCCGTGTGCTTGTTTTTGGAAAGTTGTGGTCACTCCTGCCAGATGGCAGCCCTCTACAATTCCTTCATCGCGTCTCTTCCTTCTTGGGGTACTAAGTACTAAAGATCCGCTTTAGGTCGAGATGTTAGATTTCCCCTCCGATCCCGGTCAGTGATCAATCCATTATTTTGTTGTAGATACAAAACGGTAACCGAAGTAGAGCTGAAATATTTAAATGGGGGTAACTCTTCCCATAACAGCTGACCGAGAAGATTATAAACATGTCAACAGTACTGAAAAATTCAAACGTCCAGTAGTGAATATCTCAGAAATAGCTCATGCTACAGTAAAAGTTGCTTGTAATAAATTGTGCGTTTCAAAGAGATTCGCTTTCTTTGCGTTGACATTTTCGTCCATCGCTTAACCTAACTGGTTATACAGGACTACACAAAATTCCTTCCGAATAAGGAAGACTTCATTGGTTATTCCCAATACATTTTGTCATGTAAATATATTTTATGGTATTTTACTAAAAAAAAATATTACTAGAGCGATTATGGAGAGTTAAATTTGAAAAAAAAAAAAAAAAAAATCTCATGTAAAGAGTAGTTTGTAATGGGAAGATTTTCTTGAAAATCGTGTTGCATTTTGGAAGATTAACTTAAACACAGTTTAAACTTCATAGAACATTACGTTTTCAGCTGTGTTCACACACGCGCGGGCGCTCGCGGACCTTTTTCTTTAAAAAAAAGTATATATATTTTTCTATATTCAGTGGACGTCATAACAGATGTGTTCCGTGTAATCTCGATTACAAATTTTTGGGTGCCTAAGTAGGTGATAGAGAAAGTAAAAAAATAAAAAGACATTACGAGTGGCTATTTAGAAGACAGAACAATCAAATTATGTCTCGCCACTCGCATATATTATTATTATTGTTATTATTATTGTTGTTGTTATTGTTATTATTATTATTATTATTATTATTATTATTATTATTATTATTATTATTATTATTATTATTATTATTATTATTATTATTATTATTATTATTATTATTATTATTATTATTATTATTATTATTATTATTATTATTATTATTATTATTATTATTATTATCTATACTCCCAAATTCAAACGTGAGTGGCGATTCAAGACACGGCCTATTTATGTGTCCTATAACTATAAACGATAACCTATGCAAGAAAGGATCAAACTCAAGTGCATGTTGGAAATATCGACTTCTGTAAACTGCGCTGCAACACGAGATGGGGCATAGAAGTATTCGGTTCTCTAGTGCGCTCAATTATTTTTCCATGGCTTTAGGTGGTATAGAAAGTAAATGATACTTTATTTATTTTGGTAGCTGGTGGATTAAAGAGAATTGATGTCCTAACTCCGCGCACCATGAAAAAAGGCAAGTGTTGACTGTAAAAACACTGCACGGAGCAGCCAAGAGAGAGGAGATACGCGAGCTTGATATAACTACGGTTGGAGCCGTAATGAGGAACGGCGGTGTTGAAGCTTCCTGGAAAGCAAAGGGCCTCGGGTGGGAGGCGGGTGGTTACATCAAAATTTCAACAGAGAAACGTCTTTGTTCGCTGTACCGCGTCTAAGTGCTCTCTTGTTACCAGCTAATTCTCGCTATGATCCCGTCAACGGACTCTTGTGAAGCGATGTAAATGAGCCTTCAGGCTCACCGATCATGGCAAATACTGCTCAAATGCTTTTTGATGAGCTTCCGAGATATGAACCTCATTTAGAAACTTTCCGTACAACTTTATCTTGCTTTTTGGAGAGAAAGCGGCTGTTGTAAACAATTTAGTTTGCTAGGTTTTATCCAACAAGAGAGCTAAAGCGTTCGGAAGTGAATCGTTAAGGCATTGGGATGATGTTCGGAACACTGGCACGATGGGTTGAAAATCATTTATTGCTGAGTTACAAGACAAAATGGTTACAAAGTTCTTTTAAAGTGTCAGTATCGGTACAGAAGTCGTATAAACCAGGGACTTAAAATGTCACCAAACGAAGAAATCTATTGGATTCAAAACAAGAGGCCAACCAGATCACGTAATGAACCCCCTCTATCAACCCATCTATGCGGAAACTTATATTTCAAGAAATGACGTACTGATTCGTTGGATGACGTTCAGAGGCACATCGTCTATCAAATAATACAACTTATTTCTGAGAAATTGCAGACACGTCTCTGCATTCAGGTCCGCAGGAAAGAATTTCAGACCAATAAGGTGATCATGAACAGTGTTGCTGGGTTTTTGAAGAAGAAATCCCTCCTATAGGCCTTCAAAATCCCTCAAAAACATAATTCGCTTAATCATGAATCCTAACTTTTGTTGAAAATACCAACAAATTACATGTAGCAGTGACTGAACATTTTTGGGAAGACATTCTGACGCAAATTAAGAGAAGGGCAAATACAACCAAAAACAAAATTTGATCATTTTCTTTTAGACATCGAGATACAAGAAAATTGTGTTCGCCGATCATGACAGACGTTACCGCCACAGTAACCAACAATTTTTTCAACATGCAGGCCATGCTTTGACAGTGTTTGAGGAAACATGAGCAAACATTCTTAGTTAAAGGCAGAGAGGTGCATGGGCAAATGAATTTGAATTCTTGAATTTAAAATTTTTATTTGAAAAATCCCTTAATTTCCAAAGAATTCCCTCATTCCCTTTCGAGTTGAAAAATACCTGCGGAGCGAATAATCCTTTAACCTGGCAACATTGGTCGTGAATTATTGCACCCCAAATACTTAGGCAGAACCTCTGTTGAGGTCTTTCCTGCAGTACTTACTGAGTTTTCACACACTCGGTTATGAGTATTTTGAAAATTGAAGACACCTTCACGAGTAAAATCAAGGTCATTAGTGAACAAGGTTCATGCTAAAAAATTCATAAACACAAAACAAACTTCTGCAATATGCAAAGGCAGAAAACTCTACTTGATTAACGTTCGCTACATATAATCCTTGCACCCGCTGAAGGTGATACAGGCACTGAAGTTTTTCATGACGAGTTCTCCAGATAGACATCTGACTAACGCCTCCCCTTACTGCAATGTCTTGTACTATCTGGTAGGTTTTGCATCACCTCACGAATAACCCGTTCTTCACGGTCAATGCTTCGTTCTTGGTCACAAAACTTAAATACTGCAATACTAATACATTGCATACATCCGTTGAAGTTTGTTTTCTATTCAACCGTAAGGTAGAGGAAGTATTGCATTGCACCATTCTGAATGACTTCAACTGGTAAACGGTAAGATAATAGGCATCTCACCTATTCCCATGGTACCTACAAGGAAATATGAATAAGATCATTTCTACAAAGATCTCTCTCTCTCTCTCGGTTAACATGACGTAGATAGTAGAATAAGTGCTTATAAGATAGTCTTTGAAGAATAGTAGAGAAAGTAATGTGAATGTAACACATGCCTATACTATATTGATCTTAGCCTCTCTGCTAAACAATTGCAGACTAGCTAAAGGTGAAAATATATGCATTAAACGTTTAAAATATAAAATTTCTTCTGGAAGTCAGATTATTAAGCCAGCGTTCAAATTATCTGTGTGAGTGACTTAAATATGTAAAAATGAAGTTACATTTTGCATGCAAACCCGAGCTTTAAGCCAGTTACATTTTATTCCCGAACGACTCCAAAACCGAACATCCCCGGAAATGAATGTTTTGGAAAGCCGACCTTTATTTCGTAATTAGTTTCGGCTAAAGTTGCAAAATCCTTTAACTCTACCAGTTTAAATGCCATAATCCATGACCGCAAAAGCTGTCGACTGCAAATGTGGTGGCGTGAAATAAAATGGCTAAAAAGCCTAACAGCAAAAAACTCGAGATTAACGAACCATTAACAGGGCTAATGTCATAATCCTTGGCGGCTAGACCTTTTTTAACTACAAAAAGAGAACACGCAAAATTCTCGGAGAGAAACCAATTTGAACACAGGGCCTTGTTTCAGAACCCAAATTAATGCAACTTTGCTGTTCAGAATTTTAGCATTTATTTATGCTTACCACTGATTATTATTTATCTATTAAAATGTGTTTCAAATGTATATAGGCTTACACGTGCGAGTGTAAGCTTTCCTTGCTACTGTGGGCCACATATTAGCAACGCTATGTCCATCCGTACGCACGCATCAAGCTACTAGCTAGCAGCAAAATTTAGAGGTTATGTGGAAGAAAATTGTTAGTAGTACATTTCAAATTTATTTGAAATCTATACAAAAGTAAGGGTAGACCCAGGAACTCAATTTTTGGCCAACATTGCACATGTGTACAGAGTTGGAACATACTAGAGTTTTATATATTTGATTCCAGAAAGTATTCGTCTCCTCTTCAGAAACCTTCAAGCAGTAAAATTATGGTTTTTATTATGCAGTAGAAACAAGCAATGTCAATAATGCTAGTATTGTTTAAATCATGTAACAAAACGTGAACAACCCTACACCATGTCAACATGTGCTTAATTCCAATACATCTTAGTATTTCATGAAAGTGATATTCACATTGCACATACACCCTCTTCTGTGTGGTCTTAGAATTAACCTTTAACTATTAAATAATAACAAATATGCATATTTTGTATTGTAGTTAATTGCTTAGTTGGTATTGCTATTATATAAGAGTTGCAAGATCGTTTACCTAGGAGCCATTTCGACCAGTATGAAATAATTGTAAACAGTTTTTATGGAGAGCCTCATAAAATGCGCGATTTTAGATTATTTCCCAGTCCACAAATACCACAAATTTTGTGCATGTACCTGAACTACACGCGTGTAAACAAATGACAACCAAATGATTCACATTTGTTTATACACGCATGTGCAGAAACTCGTTTACGTGTTAGACATAGAGCCTCCGAAATGGGAAGAATGATGTTTGTAGTAAATGAATTGTAGACCACGCGAGAAGCAGTATACGTCACGTTCATTAGTTAGGAGTTGTTTAACGGTGCTAGATACTACATTAACTGTTACGTGATGTATACCGTATCAACAGGAACAGTGGGAATACTACTCGTATATTATTCTGTTTAGTAGCTCCATGCTTTACAAGATTTATTTGTCTAGCTATCGTAAAGTGACAATGAACAATGGTATCCTTGTGTACAAAACCAAAATGCTTCTCATCTAAGGAATGCCAGAGGCTTGTTGGCCATATCAACAACGATACCTCAACACACTTCACCCAGCTCACGCCATGTTCCTAATATTGGAGAGGCGTTCAAGTGAAAGAGGCAGCTTGCATCCTAACAAACACTCCTGAGGATTCCACGAGCACATCGTACAATAGAGTGTGCATTGTTTGTAAGAGTTCGATGTCATATAACCAAGTAATATCACAAAATTAAATGAGTTGACGGTAGCCATTTTAAGCACTTTCAGTAGTATATAAAAACTTTATCTGTTTGGAAAGCTAATAGTATATTTGGGGATTGGAGAGTGCACCATTGAAATAGCATAACCTACTAAAAATGATTGAGATCTCTTTGTAGTTCACCGAGAAAAATGGGAATCGGTTGGAGAATTTAATGTCGTGACAGTATTCTGGCATTTTATAATTTTTCAGTCTTATTATACCTTTCCAGCTCTTGCCCTACATAAGGTGTCAGGTAATAACAATTAATTACCGTTATGTATTTACTTGGAATATTTCAGTTTTCTTTCGTACTTCTTTGCTGTATTTTTATCCGTATTACTTAGGTCTTCTTTCACATCTCAGAGACCTAGCACGTAGACAAAGGGTTTCTGGACATGGGTGTATTAACAAAATACGATCAAATGGTACCCACCTACCTATTAGGTATATCATACTCTATTTGTTTACACTCTGCAAAACCCTGTGTGCACAATTACCATCTTTTATACATTGTGGAAATGTATTGAGAAACTGTTCATTATTTTAAAATTGTCAGGACACAATGATTTTTCCTTAAAGTGAGAAAATTCATAAAAAGAATTTCTATTTTCTATGGGCAGTAATGTTTTTCATAAAGAACATTGTAGTACGTGAGGTTTTGTAACATTCCAGACCTCACGAACTTTTTTGTTTTGCAGGAGACCTGGTTTGAGGACAGCGCTCCCAATTTCCTGCACTTAGGGACCTCCGGAGTAGCACATTGTTAATATTTTTTGAGGTAAGTACCTATTCATACACCAAGTTAGTACATTTCCGCAGCCTGTTCAATGGATGATACGCTGGTCATCGGATTCTGTGACCACACTTGAAAACGTGGTTAACTAAGCATTTAAGTGAAAAGCAGTGGATACCTAATCTTCCACTTCTTAACCTAATTAAGGTTAACTGTCTTCCTGTCCTGTAGCACTGCGGACATTTGAGTGTAGTCTTGGCCTACCGCGCGGCCGACGGATCCCCCACCTCTGCCTACTACAGGCATCATGAGCAGGGTCCTCAATAGAACACACTGAAGTTATTTCTAGACAGCAGAAAAGAGTTCAGCTATTAATGAACTCGTAATTATATTAACAACTCAAGAGTACATATAGGTAGTGTAGGTATGTAATATAACGGAGCTAAAGGCAGGGAAAAAACACGTTAGCTGAAGATGCGACTATCCACAAATACGTCCATACATTGAAACCACACCATCCCTGTAAGTTTTCGACACGTATCAGCACCACTTAATTGCGCTCATTACTGTAGTATTTAGGCATCTGCTCAACTGTTGCCCTGAGCGATGTTATGACTGTCGTAAAATTTAATGGCGTGTGGCTCGGTACAACATTGATTTAAAGGCTTACCACGTCTTGCGGCGTTGAATAGTTAAACACGCTGTGAAGTCACACTGTATAGCCGGTAATATAAATATCATTTGCACTCACAGAATTTATATATGCAACAGGAAAGAGCATAGTAATAGCCGGCTATCATACGCCATTAAATGTTGTGTCTACCATAGTAACTGATTAACGGTCGAATAAGTCCTGGACCAACTTGGCACTATAAAATAGTGTGTTTTTCATCCACTTTATCGCTAAGAGCTGTCGCTTGAGAGGACGGTACCATCTCATTCCGCACAGTTGATTAATTACGCGGACGAGAGTAGAGTCTAGATGCCGCAATTCTGCAGAAGTTGGATGTGTATTCAACCGAGGCTGCACCATGCAATCCCCGTTACCTAGTTTTTACTTTCTCTACTACGTACAGGAAGTACAGGAAGTATTGTATTTCACCCAAAATTTCGACGTCGAGATTTCACCGGGAATATGTTTTGAGACCCCCTGAACCCCCAAAAAAATTTAGAAAAAAGTGTGTGTGTGTGTGTGTGTGTGTGTGTGTGTGTGTGTGTGTGTGTGTGTGTGTGTGTGTGCGTGCGTACAGCATAACTCAAAAAGAAAACTCAGTCAACAACCAAAGTTGGTATTTAAGTTTAATATCTTTTAAGGATGCGACTCGGAAGATTTTGAAGAAAATTTCTCCACCCTAAACTAGCTTTTATGTATATGCAAACTTTTTCGAAACTTTTAATTTTCTCGAAATTGGCTCTCAACAATTTTGATTAAAATGCCATATGTTTGAGATAGTTTTATGGCAAATGAAATGTATACTTTGAATTTTCTGGCTATGGCGCATGTAGTCCTGTTTACTCTGGAAGACTTTTGCATAACTGGTAAACGGTTTGTGGTAGACAAAGTAAAAACATCTTTTCTCTGGTGTACACTTCCCCGTGAATACCAATGTGTGCTAGGTTTTGTAAATACTTCTGCTAGATATTTTCTTGTAAACTCGCACAGTAAAAATAACTAATACATCACTTCATTTCAACAGAAGCTAAGGGGTCCACAAATCTCCTCTCAGTGCTGTTGTTACGACATAACTGGGGTTTCAACACAAGCAGAATTGTAAATTTTCCAGTGCAGTATCTCATTCACGGATGAGTACCTGACACAGGATGAAGTATCCTCATAGGAAAGGGTTTTGTACCCCTAAAGGACCTTCCAGACCAGAATAACCAGGTTGTCCTTGTATGTATGTGTGTGTGAGAGAGGAACTCACAACTTCCTCTTATATTGTGCTCGGTTGTCGCCCCCCACACATTTGTCCCGGATGTGCTGCGTTTCCAGATTCCGACGTCATTTGTATGTGGCATTGTAATACGTAGCCTACTTTCAGGAAATATGCTGTTGCTAATTTCTGCAGGTGTTTCGCCGAGTCACTGTGTCGAGGGAGAGTACGCAGGGGAAATATCCCACCCACTCTACCCACTCTTCTACAAAATGTTTATGTAAAAGTTGTTTCTTCTATGTATTAGTCAAAGTAAATGTTTGCAAAATGCTTTTATTACGCACTTCAGAATAAATACAGGGGACGAAGGAGATGCACAACTGCCTAAGTAAAGGTAAAAGCACAACGAAGATCAAATAACAAAAGACAAGAGGTTAGCATTGCGCATGTCCAAATGTATACTGCTATTTCCACACATTGAATAGTGTAATGTAGGACGGCGCCTCTACCGGATTGTGCACCTTACTTCATCGTCTCCACCAGATGTTGCAATAAATGGACGTCTGGCGTTTTCACCAAAGGGGTGACTGGAAGGCAAGTGAAGGGTGTTAAGTACTGAGGGCGGCTGGGAGTGTGGTGAAGGTGAATTCTGTAGAAGTGCCATGCAATTCTGGTATAAAATAGTTTTAATCTGCGTAAATAAAGTTACTCATCTGCATTACAATGAAAGAAGAAAAAAGGGTAGTCAGATTCCTGGAGATTTCTGGCGTACGAAGTTGCTAGTATCGCAGGCTCCTCTGAGCACGCGAAATTCACTCTCATTTAATATTGCGTATATAAAATATTCTATATGAATGGGAATTTAAAGTAGACAGTAGGACAAAGAATATTAAATATATCTATTAATGTTTGCTGATGAAATTTTAATGTTCGATAGTGAGGATAAACTGCAAAAAGCTATGCATGAATTAAATAAAATTAGTAAAGTATATAATACGAAAATTTCAAGTAAAATTCAAGATAATGACTTTTAGGCGGCGCCGTGGCCGAGCGGTTAGCGCGCTCGCCTACCACCTAGACGGCCCGGGTTCGATCCCAGGGACCCGCATGTGGTATTCGTGGTGGACGAAGCGGCGTCATGGCGGGTTTTCTCCGGGTGCTCCGGTTTCCCCCGCCATCTCATTCCACCGGTGCTCTATCTTCATTCCATGTATCATCAGTGTCACCGCCTGCGGTGCCGTAGTAGTAAAAGCGGGCGTTAAACACAACAATAACAACAATAATGACTTTTCACTGTAAATACCTAGTAAGAACAAAAATATCGAGAATAATATATTAAAGAGAGTGATATTTTAAGTATCTTGGATGCGATTTCAACTTTGAAGTAGATGAAGATATAAATCAGAAAATTAAGAGTTTCAAGGAATAAATGACACAATTAATAGAACATTAAAAGGTAACACAAAAAGAGAATGACAATTGAAATTCTGCTCTTGTCATGTCACTTGTCTTGCTATACGGTACGAGACATAGAATTAAGGAGTGAAAATAGGTTAGCTAAGATCCGTTAAACGATGTACAACAGAAAACCAATTTAGAAATGAAGATATTAGAAATTAATTAAACGTCGATTCTGTTTTAACAAAATTAATGGAATATGGAGAAAGTTGGCTCCGAGTGACACCAGGGAGAATCCCCAAACAAATAATGAGATATAAAGTAACAGGCCAGTTGGACGACCTAGAAAACGCTGGATCGGCGTGAGAACAGATATCTCAATTTTATAAGCTTTTATTTATCAATAAGCTACAAAAATATAATCGTTACAATACTTTAAAGTGTAATATTAAGGGCTGTCAAAAAAAAAAAAAAAAGCTATACGAAAAGAGATGTTAAAAATGATTTTATTTTGCTGGCGGGATCGGTACGCAAAATGTGCCATAAATAACTGTTGAGAAAGTTTAGTTAGGGAGTAAATGGATGTAACTGACTAACCAGGAGGCAGTAGGTATTGGAATTTACGAGAAGTGCGTATTGAATGTGAGGAGGGGATTTGGAGATAAGCCGGTTAATAGCCCTCCCGTGAGCCACCTACATACACTCAACACAAGTTTCTCTTGAATGGCTAACAAGCTGCATAAGCCACGTACGTATGTGTGTGGCATACAAATGTGTGTAGGGTAGGCAAAGTAGGCTGTGTGGTGTTTCACATTTGAAGAAAGACATTTTTAATACGCCATCTCGCTCCCCAAGTTTTGCTTCCCAAGAAGAGTAACAGGGTCACTTTGCTATCTCATTTTGAGTTATAAATAATATTCCCCCTAAGTCTTAACGTGCTCGGAAAGTTGTACAGCCCGTTTTTAGTTTATTTCTCTCCTCTCGGCGACACTTTATGGCTCAAACGTTGCTCTCTTGGGGTCTGCCTCGTACTGCTAGTTTCTAAAAGCTTCCATTAGGATAAAACGGAAGCCTTAAGGGCAAAAGGTGTGGATCTTGAATTGAAAAATGAGTTTTTAAAAACACATATTTTTTCCAAAACTATGAAAATAGAGTTTTCTAAGTTTGGTTTTTTGCTGTTTATGAACCATTTTCTCAGGTTCTATTTAACATGAAAGTTTCAGCATTTCTTTACATTGTATTGGTACAAATGCTGCAGAGCTAGTTCACTAGCACTTCGTGATCTGTACACCTCTTCACGATGAGTGCTCATGATGAAGTGTTATAGGTGTTTCGAGTGACTAAAATGTGGAAACGAATGCACAATGAAAAGTGTCGACACGAGTGCCCCGATTGAATTATCGCGAAAATTTGGAGGAACAATCGAAATCCTTTATACTGCATTAATTACTGAAGCACTTTGGATTCTGTCAGTTAATGGAAGCATCTGCACATGCTCTATTAAGCTTCAATATCACCATGGTAACAAAACGAGAGCTACAGAATTTATTTTGAAACAATCTGAAGGGGTGTGTGAGCATATGTTTTGGGTTCCTACACCCTTGCACCGATTTTGACCTATATTTGGCGCATGTATCACTTAAGGGTAGCATCACAAAAACACCCCAACGGATGAGGGGTGGAAAATGTTCACAGAGAGACAAATTTGATAGTTCTTAACACATAAATATACCTGTTTTACAATTCTTTTGAAAAAAGAGACCTAGATGACGCTGTTCAGTTTAAAAAAGAGAGAAAAAATATACACCTAATGGTAGGCTCTTAGAGGATTTTTAATATGAATGGGAAATTCAGTAAAATGAACCTGAGAGGATAACAGTTAAGTACCATCATTTATTCTTATGAAAGCTGTTTCTTCTGTCTAATTCTTATTAATCGAAATAAACCTTATATATGTACATATTGTAGTAATTATAAGAAGAATACAGTCGCCTAAAATTATTAATTTTTAAAAAATGGTTCGCTAAGCGATAGCTTTCAAATTCCACGTTGTTTCTGCTACCACGAGATAAAACGAATAGCGACTTCTTACTTGAGAACAGTATAACTATTTGAAAATTCAAACTAGTTGACATAAAATATGTCGTAAATGATGAACATCACATAAACTTTTGTGACATAAATTGTTTGTATTAAGACGTAAATTTTTGCGTACTGTGGTTTACCAATTGTAAGTACAAAAGTCATTCGCAATGAACATGACTTAACAGGCTTCCCAGAAAATTTAGGATAAACATTTTATTTGTCATGTTAATATCTTACACATATAGTATTTTAACCAAAATCGTGTAAGGTTATTTTTGAGAATATCAGAAATAACGAAGCATTTTTCATTTAAAGGATATTTTGGATCGAATAATTATCTTTAAAATCTTCATTTCGCATTTCGCAACCTGGAAGATAATCACTTGGGCGTCTCACCTGTACAGAGGTTACTCTTATCACCCGGCCGCTGCGTCCTCCAGCTGCAGCCAAGGCCGCGGAGGGGGGTGGGATCAGCGATTCCCCCGACCGTAAGGTGACTACGTAGCCTTTTAGGGATGCTATCTTTCTATCAGAATAGGTAGTCAATTGGCATCGCGACGTGCCGGTACCGGGGATCGAACCTGGATCTCCCACGCCAGAGGCAGACGTGCTGCCACTGCGTTACGGAATGGCCATCCGAGAAGATGAGAAGTTTAGAGTTTAACAAACTTCTTGCTGGTTAGTTTTGCCTTCTACAGACGTCCAACTCAAATGCGCAATTTTCTTTTATGGACCCTGGGTGACTCGGAACATATACCTATCTGGTGAAATATATGTGATTGTGTGAATGTATGAATTACAATACTTGCTCTATCTACTATAGGTATGTGGTAGAGAAGCTAAAAATAAACAAATGATCGTATAATCATGTAGTATACACAACTGTCCGTTCTTGTCCCCTTCCCTTTTGAAGTCCATGTTATGCAGAGAGCACCAACCACAGAGTTTGACATTCAGAGATCTGCTGTATGTTCACAACCAGAGGACAGGGAATTGTTTTGTCGGTAGTAACCGGTAAAACATGTGAACAACGTAAATAAATTCACTTTGACCTGTTGCACAGAGCACGTCATGCAAACCAAGTCGGTTAATTCCCTCTGATGGTTTGTTCTGATTCAATTACACAAAATGTGAGGCATGTCAAGAAAGCTGTACTGAAACAAACTTAATTTAATTCTTAGAAGAAATAAGTGGAGTGCGCTTTAGATACGAGAGAGAGAGAGAGAGAGAGAGAGAGAGAGAGAGAGAGAGAGAGAGGGGGGGGTGAGAAATCCCCTTTCAAAACTACCTCTTAAATATTCAATTTTTCGTTATTTTCATTTTACTGAAAAAGAAAGGATTCTATCGGCTTTGATTAAAGCAGCACGTGCCTATTTAAGACATTTAATGACTAATAAAGTGAACAACTTCAATTTTCAGCGGACTGCCTGTGAATTCCTGTTCATTCGGAATTAATGTTTTAGTTGCTTTTTGATTGTAATTTTTCCATACTTGATTTTTTGAAGTTACCGACCATTGTAGTGAAAGTAATGTGGAATTTCAAAGCCAGCATTATGCAGCGACTCTATTTACTTGATTAAATAGCAGCAATTTAATGTTTATTTATTCCACCCGTTTCCTTCGCTCCTGAGCTTAAAATCGACCAGAGTTCATAGGTAAGTATTTGAATTTCTACCGACATTAAATAAAGAATCTACAGCAAAGCAAAAGGATCGCCACCTTTCCTTGCACTCGGCGAGTTTCTGCAGTGAACACAATAACGCGAGCGGAGCTGCGGGTTTTGCAGGCTGCAATAATGGAACGAAGGAGGCATTTCCTTTTCGCCCCAACACTTGAAGATGCAATTCCGTTTCAGTTACAGCGGCAATACTCCGAATGAGCTCGTGTTTTCTTCTCCCCTGAAAACAATGTAAAAAGTTGTTTTAAAGTATATCAGCTGTTTACATAATAAGCAATAACTGTAGAATGCGCTAGGCCATTAGAGGACGCCTTACGGAGGTATCTATTAGTGGCAAGAGAAAGTCCTGAATACAGATGAGATCGCGCTAATGAGCGAGCTACTTGCTAAACTTATTATGCAAAACACAGAGGGGCATTTGCATGAACAGGCCATGTTGCCATTCCATTTACATTGTTACACTCAGCCGATTACTGCCTACCCTGACAAACATGGGCTTTCTTGTCTCTGAATCAAGGAGGGGCATTTCCTTCGGGGAGACTATTATTCAAGGGCTCTTCTCTCTTGCGTTTTATGTCAACTTGTTCCTTTTGATCTTATCCGAAGGTCTGGATAAACTTTGAGACTCAAACATAGCTGTGGTAAAACTCTGGAAATACAGGTATAAATAAATATGTCGTCTACAATATATAATGGTTGTATATATTCACCATGTAGTTGTATTTTGTATACAAACACATCCAGAAACTTGTTTGCACGTAAGAGGCTCCGAAAGAGAAGGGTGGATGACTGTAGGTAAACAAACTATAGACCTAGCAGTAAGGGTTATGTCAAAAGTTGCTTACTAATGATGCCGCATCAGCTGTTACCTGACTTGCACTATAACTACAATGGTATTATTTTATTTAGCAGTTTCGTCGTTTTACACCATTCATACGATTGCCTATCGTCAAGTGGCAAACAATAGTGGCCTTGTATACAAATCTGGAGTAAGAGATGCTTTTCATCTACGAAGAAACTCGACGAAATGCAAGAGACTTGCCGACTCTATCAACAACGCTACCCAACAGACGTCACCCAGCCCACACCACGTTTCAAGATTGGAGAGGCGTTTTTGGAAAGAGGCGGCTTACTCTTGAAATCTTTTCAAGAGTTCGACTTGACATTGCAGATAATGTTGCCGATAGCCATGTTGACCACCTGCAGTAGTATTATGTTGTCGGTTTACTTACAATGTTTGTTTTCTTTTTTACATCTTACCTAATCAAATGGAGTGATATTTTGATTGTTAATCGATTGCAATGTGTAATAAATTATTTTTCAGTGATTTACGCAATGTACTTGGCGACTTTGACTAAACAAAAGTGTGACCAGGTGATACTTCGTATATAATAATTTAACGCCTTCATGTATGAAATAGTCAACAAAATATGATCACATAGTACCCATGCAACTATAGGATAACTATTATTTATATTCTGCAGATATTAAGTTATTTACTACATACCTATTCTTTGTATTTTTGAATAATTTGTCGTTTATATTTTCGGGGATTTTTTACATTTTAAACTGCTTATCAATTTACCCAACTACCTTTTAGCAGAAAAAATCCTTGCGGATTGTACAACGTTAAAAAAAGTCCTAACTAAAAATGTTGATTGCAACTGAAACATTTTCTCTGGTGCAGAAAACAAATTGTTATATCCGAGAAAAAGAATTCAAGTTGGGACTATCATATCTAGATAACAATGGACTATATAAAAGTGGCTGTCATACGACTTTTACTGCTATATACCGGGTGAGTCAGTCACCCCTTATTTTTTCGCAGGTAGGCCACCCATCAAACGCCATGTGCTCTTTAGTCCAGTTGTGCGCTTACTAAAGCGTATTGCTTGACGTTCTTAGACTGACGAATGTGCAAAATTTAGAGGAACAGCGGTTTAAGGGACAACGTACTCCTCGCTAAAGACACCTCTAAAACGTACGACTCGTTTACTGAGAGCGAACTCCGGTTTACACCCTATTTTACAAACCTTTTAGAGTATGCATAGCAACGTAATTCAGTAAACGCCTTTGAAAAAAAAAAAAAATGGAGGTATCAAATGAGTACATTAACATCGGGTAAAAATAAAATGACGGCTTCTTGTACTTGGAGCCGGGTTGGCTGCAAAAAACTGACACCACACCTTATTCACCATGAACCCGTACGGTATTATTGAACAATGGCTTATTTAAATTTTGGCATAAACTACGTGTCGCATAACCCAAGTAACATGCATAATAGCTTTTGAATTTGAGTATCGTATTGAAACGTCCAGAAAAGGTTTAAAACTCTTAAAGGGCTAAATTACGCTAAGTCGCGAGGTGGCAATGGCATAGCACCTGGCGTACTGGCTCTAGTGTTTGAACTCGAGGTTTGCTTTCAGTCAAGCCTCCAAATAGCTGAATAGACTTATGACCATAATCTGTGCACTAAGCCTCGGGACACGGGTTCGCGTCTCGACATTCTACTTTTTTATGTACGTCAAAACTTGGAAACCGAATAATCTAATTTTGAAGTCTCTGGGGTTTACGATATAATTTACCACGTTTATGATTGCGTAAAACTGGAAAATAAGGGGCAGCTGACTCACCTGGTGTATTGAAAATATCACTTGTTTTGTATATCTTTTTTGTTTATTCTAACTTTAAGTTTCAAAACGTATGCATTTTCCATCCCAAGCTACCTGGTGTGATTTAACGACAAATAACAATGATGAAAATGAGGAAAAGAGAAAGAAATTGAGTAAATATTGGACGAGAAGACCACTCTTTCTATGGAACATTTATAGAATTGTTTGTATTTTCTCAAAAGCGGCTCTAACGATTGGTATTAAAATATCAAAAGATATTTACATGTCAAATTGTATATCTTTAATCTGTGAAGTCCTCTTCATTTGAAATGACTTTTCGGTGTTTTCGTATTGCTAGTAATTCTTAAGAGTAATATAAAAACTGTAGAACCCTTTTAAACTAATTTATTTCAAACTTTTTTTTGGCATGAGGCATTTCCAAAATATTCTTTGTTATATATTTTTCAGTGCTATCACTTTTGAGTTTCTCGAGATGTCGGGCAATGAGTACAGCTTGCAGGGATCCTCTCTTGAACATCTGAATATCGATTGTGTTTCCTCTATCCCCTTTGTATCTACAACGAAATATATAATGAAACCATTTATTCAGCGGTTATGTGGATTAAGGTGACGTTTATAAAAATAAGGTTTTGTAAGCACAGTCTGTAGTTATATGCAAATGAATGATATTGGGTGGAGAAGTTGGTGTACACTTTGCGGTGACGTGTCAGTAGGCACTGGAATTCGTAGCCGTTCCTCTAGGTTGAATTTCCTTGTCGGTCCCGTAATTGTCAAAGGGTTATCTTGAGGATAAAGGTGAGCGACAGCGTCAGGTCAAGTTCAGGAACATGTGCGACGCCAACGGCCACGTGCCACGAAGCGTCCTGACGTCACAGTTTCCATAACAAACTTGGAATTGACATTTCGATTTGCCTAGGGGAGTACGTCATGTTGACAAGTGGGCCACCGAGCGACCAGGGTTGCCAACATCGCTGCATTATCTCCAGATCATCTACATATTGATCGTACGTAACGAGGTCCAAACTCATAAAGGAACGCTTGTATTAAAGGAGGTCTTCCTAATGAGATTTGTCGGAGCTGCTCTGGTCAAAATGTTGCATATGCAAACATTCTTGTAAATGCACTCATTCACTCATTCCTTAACGGATACTGCTTTGGTAAATTTAAAGAAGGAATTTGCTGAAAGCATATTGGAATTTATAGTAACAGATTAAAATAATATTTTAATATTGAGTGAAAAATTTAACGACTACGAAGGTGATAATTTTCAGAAAAGTTTAAATATACAGGATGTTTGTGATATAGACACAGATATTTTGATAATTGATATCTTGATATTTATCCCCTTCGGTGTGCTTGTTGTTTTTTCTTTTTGTTTAGCAGTTTTTCCACAAACCAATCAGAGAATTTACTAGCTGATGTTCTTGCCATGATCGTAATTGAACAACGCCTGTCGTATATACTATCCGTTTTTCTTCACACCTTGCAGAAATCATTGGAACTTGGTCCCCCGTAGGTACACCATTCATTATCATGAGACCGTCATGTCTTCTCTGCTACACCTACTTAAAGGTACCTACCAACTTGAAAACATACAACACTTAATAAACAAAACTATAAATTCCAAATGAATCAAATATTGATTTAATACTGTTGATTATCAATGAAAATATCTGCACTTATATCCCTAACACTGTATTTTAACCTTCTGTGGCATGCAATATTTTATCCGCTACTAAAACATAGGTAAATTAGAACACTTACTGCAATTACGTATGTAGATTTGTCCTGGCAACAATGCTGGTTATCTTGGAGAAAACGGATTTAAATACACGAAAGATGGTGGTAGTGTTAAGTGTAAATTGAAATGTTTACTGAAAAAGAAAGAAATATTTATTGCTGAAGACGTTCTAATGGACGCTCAGCGTGAATTCATTGGTTCCTAAAACAAACTCTGGTTTTCTACACAAGAAAGACTTCATTTATTTCCGTTAATAAATAAAAGGATTGTAACAGTGAATTGAAACCATTATTTAGGTTGCTGGGTGCTATACTTTATATGGCAGTGGTTTCAAACGTAGTTTTTTTTTTTTTTTTAAATTCAATTAGCTTAATTATCAAAATTGTGTATTTTGTAGTTTTGCTAATAGAATTCCAAAAAGCACAACAGTTGTGTTTTTAATTATTGTTATTAATAAACTGTGTTGTATGTAATATTCGTACGACTTTTCTTAGATGCATGTTCACAACTAGCCTGCACGTTATTCAAACGGAACCTTATTTTTATGTTTACTCTCAACGTATGGTATGAAATACACGGTTTATTCACTGAGATTGGTAACAAGTAAAGACAGAATTGTTAGTCACCTTATCGTGTGCATGGGAACGTTCCATTCACTGCTGATGGCTTGACTCCCGTTCCGGGCGAATACACTCACGGCGTAACTGAGACTCCTGAACACGACGCGGTCATAAAAATTTGGAAGCAAGTAGATGTGATTATGTTAACTATGATGTTGCAATCGCTAATCAGAAAAAAAAAAAAAAAAGTGAACAGAAACAGTTGGCCTACAGCCTTCCATTATCGCGTCACATTCCATATTGTGTGTGAAAGACCGTTTAGTTTTGCTCAGAAGTCTCTTATCAGATTTGAAGTTCTTTTACATGCCGTAAAAGAAACTCTAACACACGGGACCACGCCTTTACTTCCCTTCCGAAAGAAACCACGCCAAATATCTTTTTGTTCGAAAAAAATATATCGCTTTGGCCGGATTTGAACGTGCGACCTCGAAAACCAGAGGTTAGCGTGTTAGGCCTAGACCACGAAGGAGGACACTGCGACATTGACGCTTCAGAATATGTCAATAATAAATTGCGATACAAGTGAAGCAATTGTATCTTTGAAGAATGTGGAAGAACTTCAAAATACTTGAGTTTTTCCTACTTACGAGGTTCTCCAATACACTTGACACATGTGTATTGCATCGACAATAGCGAATAATATAGTACTTAGACGAAAATAAAATTAATTACTAACAGCTGTTGAACGTGGCTCCAGTAGCAAGATTACCCGTAGTCGCTGAGGTAAATACCGTTTTGGATATTTAATGCCACGACCCAAGTGCCAGCCGAAGTCTAAAACAATGGTAAAATTGAAAATAGATAATAACAGTGAATTCGTGCTATAGATAAAGAAAACGGGTAGAGTGGACGGCACCCTAATGCCTTCAAAGATAAAATATTTAGGATAATATTACTATGTATACAAAATCTGATGCTCTCTTACACTTTCTCTACTTGACATATGCAATTCACACAAAAGTGGTACTTCTATTCGTGAGCAATGCGCAATTGATTGTATTTATAATATGGAAAACGAAACACAGCTTAGTCTCCCAAAGTCGCTACAGGAGGTTGCTAGTTCAAACCACATATGCCCACCAATTTAACATGCGATTTTTCACGGTTTCACTCAGTTGCTCTTAAATAAACGGATTGGTCATTTAATACCATGTCCCATATTCCTAACAACAGAGAGAAACTCTGAGAGCAGTAATGAGTCACGATTTAACTGTGCATAACCGTTAACTATTTATTATCCTGCAGAAAGTAATATCTAATAATGCTACTTAATGGGTTAAATGAACGAAGTTAATATTTTCTGTAGTATTTTAGCCAGAAGCTTAATTTATGGCACACAAGTTATCCTTCATCATGCTGCGGTTAATAGTTTTTGAGTTATTAATATGTTTTTACCAAAACATTTTTTTCCAAAATGTATATCCTGCTATAAATTTTGAGCAAATTATTTTATAAAACACCCACAGTAACGTTCTCTGGTATGCAACATTTTAAAGTATTCAGGTTTTAATATTTGACTTAAGAGATGATTAAACATCTGATGGCGTAATTTGACTTCCTCTTCTGTTTTTTTTTTTTTTTTTTTTTTTTTTTTGTGCAAACTATTCTTACACAAGCTTATACTTCCATCTGCTTCATGTTAATCGGAATACACATTTAAAGAAATTGTATTTTTGAATTTCCTTTCCTTGTAGGGGATTGGGAAAATATAGAGGCTTAAAAGATAGTCAAATGTTTAAACAGCGAATCGCTATGTGATGGATTTGGGATTCCAAAGAAAAAAAAAGGAATAATGATTTTTCGTTTGAAAGAAGTATAACTATTATAAAATGCAAACCAATAATAAGCAATATCCCGGAAATAGCTAATTCCACACAAAAGGACAAATTGCTTCAGCAAAGTCTACAATTTTTATAGTAAGATTTTTCCATCTTCTCGGTTTATCAGTTTTGCAAAAGTCATTCAGAATGAAGAGGACTTGGGAGGTTAATCCCAGGCAATTCAACACACATTTTCATTTGTTTTGAAAATATCTTCAATATTTTAATAAAAATCCTTAGAACTATTTTTGAAAAATGAAAGTTTTGGATCATTTTTGCTTGTGAAGAATAGTCTCAGGTGTAGATATTTTCTTGAAGTCTTCGTTCGAACTTAAATACCAACTCTGGTATTCAAGCTACTTTTCTTTTTGAGTTATGTTGTTCACAGATATACTCACGAACCCTGTTCTATTTTTTTCTTTTTGGATTCAAGGATCCTGAAAACATGTTTTTGCGTCAGATCTTGATGTTATATTTTTGGGTTTAAATGCAAATCCATCTATTTAGAGATACGTGGTGAAGTTAAAACAAGGAAATATAGTTTCATTTGAAAAGCAGCTTCATCTCGGGGAATATCAAAAGATTATTTCAGTACTTCCTTTAACTACCAGAAGTAGATGGTAGAGGAAGTAAAATTAGATTATGTTGGTAAGTGGTGTGTGAGGGTTTATCATAAGAAGATTTTGATGGCAAGCTGGTGATTTTCGGAAGCGTAAATGTTGACGATGTGACCTGGGTACATTATATTATTAATACTAGGGGGAGCAACGTGACGGCGGCGGGTACGGGGGAAGGGGAGTGCCCCGGCTGTATTGATCTGACAGGAGAAGAGGCTGTGTAGTGAGATCCCGGCGAGTTGCTTGTGGACCAGGGTACTCGTCACATGTCCAAGTCGCGCGTATACAACTCAAACGTGTGTGTTTATTATCATCATCAGTGTGTATGTGAGTGATGGTGTCATGGTGCCTGGCGTCGTTTGCCTCCCACATCGCATCATACCATTCTTAGTCTCTTAGTAAGATCGCACGCTACTGCTACTGCTACTGCTGCTTGTTTACTTTATTCTGCTACATCCTGCACACCAATCAGAACGAGTATTTAACATCCAACCTACACAAAACACACGGTGCTTCATATTTTAACATCAATATATTATTAAAACTATTTCTGGATTGTGCTAAAAGGAGCAGTTTCACATTTTATTTTACACGAAATAGATCTTCAGGAAACACTCGGCTAATTTGGACAACGTTTTAGGTAAACCTTTAATAACATTTTCAGTCCTGCAGAACTTGTGCACAGATGAATTAGGGCAATATTTTAACTTCTTGGATACAAGGCACTGCGAAACATCTGGTGTACCGCATTCACACAACTTTCTCTATTCACTGTTCTGTAAACAATTCTTACAAAAACTTAATATCTCATTTCTTTTTTTCTTTTATCGAGATAAACTTTCATTAGGTATAAGAATACACTACACTGTAGCGATAGTCAGATTTTTATGTTGTGTCGTTATGTGATGGCTTTGAAATTCGATGCTCTTACGTGAACACGAGAAAAAATATATAATGACTTATTACTTCATATCTGTGAAATGGTTAATATCACAAAACCCTTCAAATTGAAAAGGACTTCACAGGCTGCCCGCAGAAAATGCAAAATGTACATTGTATTTGCAATCTCAATATCTTAAACATATGGTATTTTGATCAAAAGCGTATAGTCATTTTTGAGAAAATAAAAAATAACGAAAATTTCTCATTTAAAACGTAGTTTGCGACGAGGAATATACCAATTTTCGAGTTGCGTTCACACACACAGACACACACACGCATAGGCGCGCGCGCGCGCGCGCACACACACACACACACACACACACACACACACACACACACACACGTTCCCTTTTCCAATTTTTTTATTTAGAAACTCTCAAAACGTGTCATTCCAGTGTGAAATCGTGGTATCGAAGTTTTGGGTGTAATGTAATTCTTTGTTTACTATAGGTAAGCAAGCAGCAGAAAAAATAAATAACGATTTTTATATTTTAAGATTAATATTTCAATTAAAAGCAGTTCTGGATTTTACTGACTTTGTAGTTGTCAGATTTTATTTATTTTGGAGCAAATAGTTCTTAAGAGACAGAGGTTCGGAATTTTGCTAACGTTTTTAGCCCTGATCACAAACGTAGATATGCATTTGTGTTTATTCAAGTATTAAGTTAGTAGTAAATTAGAATATAAAAGCCTTGGTTTGAGCTCTAGCTTATTCCCAGACTATGAAACTCTACCAAAGATTAAGTTTCGCAATAGTAGATCTATTGATAGAATATTCCTGGTTATTAACACAATTCGCAGAACTCATATAATTAATCTAAGCCAATATCACTAATTTACAAAGATCGTTTACCAGTTATACAAAGCTCTTTCCCAAAAAATTTAAAACATATATTTTATTGTTGTTTTCTCCGCGTTATCCGGTTTCCCCCGCCACTCATTCCACCAATTACTCCATCATCGCCTTTGCATTCATCAATTTCACCTGCATTTAGTATCAGTCTTCCTCACTATCATACCTGGTGCTGGGCCGACCACCCGCTTCCAGGTCTTCACTGTCCGGTCCATAGGTTCCTGTGCTCCCCGACAGGCGTCTGACCCTAGGTACAGGCTTGTAAGTCCTAGGGGTGTAAGTCCTACATTACGGGAGGATAATCAGGTAAAGAAGAGGAAAAATATTTTTCTTTGATCAGCTGACTTCCCCAGTCTTTTGTATCTAGACATTCAAATAGGATATGAATGGCATTTTCGTTATAACTGCACACTGAACATAAGTTGTACCCCATGTTTCTTCTTATATTCAGTAATTTCCTTATCTCTAATCTAAACCATGCGAAACCCTCTCTTTGGTTCTTGTTGCATTTATCATAACCTTCGTTCATACCATCCAAGAAACTTCTCTCGCAAACAGCAGACATGTTGTATATGACATATAGATTTATTCTTCTTCTAGTTTATTGGCAAGCATGTTCATTTAGTGTCCAATCACGGATATATTCAAACATAATGCTCACTTCTTAAGTTTAAGTACTTGTAAAAAGACAAAGCTCGTTTTAAACAAAATAATCTGGTTGAAGATATCTGTCAAAGATACAAAAAATGACTTGAAAACTAATTTAGAATCAAACGCATGATATGTATAGTTTCGAAAACGGGTTGATTATTATGTCTTTATAAACATTTTTCACAAAACTGATTACAATGTAAAATATTCACGAACATTGGGCAGTGTTTACCATACAAATAATATTCAAAACTATGTCAATATGTTTCTTTAAAGAATTTTGTCTTCGCATATACTGTAGAGAATTACATTGAAATTAACAAATAGAGCGCAGAAAATAATTTGAGATATATAATTTTGAAATATGAAAAAGTTTTGTATTCCTACAACCTTTACCTTGGTTTTCATAAACTTCATCGGAACTGTTCAGTATTTATTATATAAATGCCGGGCAAAGCTATTTAAAACGGAACAGCATCTGTTCAAACGTAAAAGTTTATGTTGAGAGTCAAATAAAATTGAGGTGTAGCGTAACTTTTGGGCTTAATTAGGAACAATATCTTCATAAGGTTATCAAAATGCATCAGAGATAGCATTTATTAGACAGGAAATAAAAACAAAATTATATTTTTCAACCAATGTGTTCCCTTAAGTGTTACAAATATCTTCGTGTAAAATCAGCACTTGGAAACCTGTATTCTTTACGCTAAGTACCGAAATCGATACCAAGATAGCCATGCCTGTCTCTAACCTCTGCACAGATTTCGCGTGATGGTAGATTCAAATGTGATGAATAAAAAAGTACAGCAACAAATTCATCTATCTTGAAAGATTAAGGAGATAATTGAACATTACATTATTGAATACATTATCTGCACAGTCTGGCAACAGCGTAGAACTGAACGGCGAATGTTTTGTTTGCTAATCAGCTTCCACTACCATGCGCGCGTTCGTACCTCCGATGAGTGAAAGTCTAAAGTAAGCCAGCGCTCGTATGCTGTTTTTTTTTTTTTTTTTTTTTTTGCGTGACTGGGTTTATCTGCTATTGCAAGTAACGAGGGGAAGCATGATTTGCTTTCAAGCTTTCCAAGCAGTTATCACGAGATCAGAGCAGTTTTTGCTGTGAACGTTCGTGGTTTTTGGCCTACACACCCGCTAAAGTTGCGCACTCGGCAGACGTATACTCGGCAGATGTATACGTTTATTCCAACAGACAAGCTGGAATTGAGTTAGTTAATATTTGTGTGGCCAAAAGACTCATTTTAGTAAGAAATGGAAAATACACTATTAACTCAACTTTTGATGCTGCACTCTTCGATATTAATTGCAGAAGTAAATGATGTAGTGACATATGGGCTATCAAATCTTCGACCAAACAGAACAAAATAAACAGAAGCGTAATTCTGGTCAGCAGGAACTAAGGCCGCTATGGATTTCCTTCCCTCTTCAGCCAGGATTAGACGTTATATATACATTTAGTCATCAATATTTCGGTGTGACGTCACAACAGTTATGTGATGATGATGTCGTGGGTAGGAAAGTGGGGGGGGGGGGATTTTAATGGCGTGGGAGTAACCATTGCCTCTCTTTGTGTGTATGTGAATTTTTTTATCCTCTGGTTAGAATTCTTTTTGATGCTTTGTAGTTAGAATGTGTCATTTAAGCATAATCCGTATAATAATAGCATATATAATTTCTGCACACTTCTCTGTATCTTGAACTGTATACCAATTCTTCAAGCGCTATAATATTTACCACATAGTTCTAAACTATAGGCTGATCCGTTTAGAAAGACAAAATAAAAAGGATAACATGTAAAATTAGCCCATTTCGTATTCCTACAATTCGTAAATATAACTAGAAATATGCAAATAATGCGTCGTCATGTTTCGTTACAATTTGTGCCTAGTAAAGAATAAAAGTTTATCGCCCAACAACGTATTAACTGTGCAGTGTGGTCTGGTGAAGTTTTGCTTCACATGTATGACATAGATATTCTTTTCAAACAAGATAGTGTACCACCTCACTGCGTAAAGGGTAACTCTAGTTATTTGAATTTTGGCAACAACTGGTGTCCTGATTTGGGTTAATTATGTTGTAATAAATGAAAACACCAGTTATCACTAAACATACATTATCTGTTACTTAGACGCTTAGCATAGAGCGAGCGTTAATCGTGAGTCATTGTTGCACACAGTCAAAACAAAACTGATCCGTCGAACTGCACTCGCTGAACTCTCACTGTCACTATTTATTACAAATGCTTCATGTACAAAACGGAGATGTCCTGAAGCTACAAAATGACGTCATTAGCTCCAGAGGAGACGTTGGGCATCGCTGGTTAAGATACTCATGAAGGCATAGCGATCCGCAGATATTATGATCGGAGAATATATTTTAAAAACCCTTGGACGAGTTAACTCTAAGATATCAGACATATTTGGAAGGAATTGTGCCTTGTAGAATCTTTTTATGAATTCCATAAAAATATGTTACAAAGTTGTCTTTTCAAGCGGATCATCTTGTATATACCTATTTTTATTAGTGTGGGGTGTGGGTAATCCACTCTTTTTACAGATATCTCTTCAAACGTTTTAGTTCTACATTAAACATTAAACAAATGAATAAAAGGTTTATACAAAATTCACAAATATAATAAAAATCTGATGTTACATTCATATGACTTTCTTTGCCTGCTCTACCACAAACTATCTTACAGAACTGTCTATTCTTTTTGAGATGAACATTTGCAGAAATGGTTTTAATATCTACACGTTTCATTGTAAGCGCAAGTGGTCAAATCTTTAAAAGAGGGATTTCTTTGTAGTGGCTTTACAATTCTGTTCTTTACATGAACCACGAGAAAATACCAAACGATAAGTAACACAATACAACGTACCAAAAAAAAAGTGAAAATTGTCAATACGACAAAACAAGGTATGTAAAGTTGGTCCTAATTTAAATTCATTTACTTTTTATTTGAAGTTAATTTTTGTTGCTTTTATGTATGAGTTCGTGGAACATTACCTCGTTATCGTTATGAGAAGGTGATGTATTTGGCATGGGAAAGATTTTTTGGGCAAAAAAATTTTAGTTTGTTTCGAATTTTGTGGAATTTTACTTAAATTGGTCAGAGTTCTAACGAGATCTAATTTTTTTATGCGTAGTAAGTTTTTGCCTATCTCTTATGGTTTACCTGGTATACAAAATTAATAAAGAATAAAGAGGTTGCTGACAGAAAATTTGATATACTTTTCTTCTCATGTAAATATCCTAAATATACGGTATTTTAAATAAAATCGCCAGTCAATGTTAAGAAAATAATAAACAACCATACCTTGCCCAATAAAGGGTACTTTGGATGGAGTTATATATAAACTATCTTATCCCATCTTTGGAACATGCTAAAAAGTAGATTTATTATCCATCAAAGTTTAATTTTCGATAATTCCGAAGTGAAATGAAAATCAAAGAATTTTGAAACCATTATTTCTAAACTTAAAACTTCCAAAGAATCAATAACTATAATACTGAAAACATGTGTTTTAAATTTTATATCTCGCCTGTTAGGAAGCGTTGGCCACAACAGAGAAATGCGGATGTAGATGGCAGTGCTTGTTGTGAGCGCTCGTTTCTAAATAACTAACTTGTGACTGGAAATATGGGCGAGGAAATCTCAATCCGAGCCAGAAACATTGAATCGGAACTGCTGCCAGCAAAATCTCGGCAGTAGTACGAGAAAGTTTATGATCAACATAAAAGACAATGTTGACTTATATTTCTTATTTTACGATCAAGTACTTTGTACAAAGCCCTGTTCAAGTTGTATAACCGCCACTACCATCTGTACTTTGTTTATTACGCCGCTAAAGATTTCCATGAGGACTTTAGCGGCCTGGTGTTAACAGCCGACTTGCAGCCGTTTTAGACAGCGTATACTAAAAATGTGATGTGTTGTATTCACATGACTTTCTCTACTCTTCTACCAACTGTTGTGACAAATCTTATTCCTATATCTTCTTCATGTTACTCGAGATAAACTTTCGTAGAAATTATCTTACTGCTGATTTTCTTATAGATAAAGCGAATATGCGAATACAATAGGCTTTGAGCCATAAAATCTTTCAAAGCTTTTGCATGGCCAAACAGATGCAAAAGTTTAAGTATTGCGGAACTCGGACAAATAACAATGAATATCTCTGAAATGAGTCACTCTGGACATCATTAGAGCCATTTTTGAAAAAAAATGTATATATTTTTTAAAATGTTCTATATAAAGGATAGTTTAGGGCGGATGAATTTTCTTCGAAACCTTCGTGTCGCATCTCTGAAGGATATTAAACATAGTATGAATTTTGGTTTTGAATCGATTTTTCGTTTTTGACTTATGCTATTCATAGACAGACACACACACGGGCGCGCGCGCACGCTCAAAACATGTTTTTGGCTGGAATACTTCTCGTATTTACTATACGTAGTAGAGAAAATAAAAATTGATAAAAAATAACATTGTAGTCAAAAAAGAGGAGAAAATAAATTGACCTCTTTGTTCTTTGTACTGCGCACGTTACCAATACCATATTGCTTAATTTGAGCTTAAAGTTGGTCCAAAATAATCGTAAGGTAATGTAAAGGATTAAGAATAATTTTATTCTAATTTCATAGGGGATTGTGTGACGTTAAAAAATCGTATGACATATTGGATATGTGAAAATCCTTCACTTAAATTTGACATATTTCAGCAACATCCCATAAAAGGTACTCTGTAATGTCAGTTTGCGTCAGCACATATAACAGAACGCCAAGTTTGTTTCATTACAGTAACAGGATAGTTTGTTTTATTTTTACAGCTCTTTCAGTTGATAAAACATTCATATGCCGTGACGGACGTGGCTAATTTATATCCCAGGGGCATAAACTGTCGACATGTCACAGGCAAATCAATAGTGAAATAGGATAATAACTTAGTTGCGAATTTCTTAATTAACAAATGTCACTTCGTGTTGCAAATACACGCAATGTCACTATGCTTCTGAACGGGTTGAAATAGGTGAAGCAGTATTTTCATACATTACATGGTAAATAAAGCTGGTGGTATATGCTTATACTGGGAAAATATATTGAGAGTGAGTTTTACAAAACTAATGGAAGGTGTTAAAAAGAAAGAAGAAGTTATATAGTTATCTATGTGACTGGTGTATAATCTGATTGTGATACGAGTATATGTTAGCGCATGAGCAAAAGCGAACGCTAGAGTAGTTGCATGCGTTTTATGCAATTTTAGCATTGCAATGCTAAAAATAATTAATATATCATTAAATGAAAAATTATAGTGTATCAGATCACAGATTTATGACGTAATGTGGTTGCTAAGCAGGTGTTGTTTCATTTGTTTCAACAATGAAATAGGAAAATGGAAGGTAATGTATAGGGAGCAAACCTTCATACAGGAAACAAAAGGTTGCGGAGTTTGGACTATCGGAAGGGGAAGGGTTAATCTGTCACATGATCACAACACAGGAGGCCAGGTACAGTCGATACTGTCACCATTTGCAGTAAAATATTCACTCCCAAATTTTGTACAAGTTCAACAATACGTGAGTAGTTCAATTTTCGTGCTGGAGGCGTTTTACCCTGTGTGTGGAATTAGTGAACACACTTGAGAAACACTATGCACTGTAGGCAGTGAGCCCAGTTTGTGCTGTCACTGTACTGGGGCAATGACGGCACGCTTTGTGCGTGTGGCAGGTATCTTGCGATCGCCTCATTCCGTATAGTTTTATAAAAGTTCGAACCATAATAATGATAAAGCTATTTAAAATATAGATTATATTCCACATAACAATTTGAACGAAGCTAAGAGTGTTCAGACTAATTGTACTGTAAATATTTGCCAAAGAAAGTGAGTATACCAAAAAACGCAGGTTCTGATTTATATGCATATTGTTGTTGGTTTTGATTTTAAAATAAACTTAATGATGTGATTCTTGTTTATGAACGTTGCTGCACTTGTGAGAGCGACGATTTAAGGTTATCTTACAGGCGCGGCACTGGTGCCTGAAGTAGGATAATTTCGCATGATTTATACCGCTATAATACGCCGTATTTATGCTAGAATTGCATAAACACTGTTCTTAATAACTCGTTTCAAACTTGCATGCATTTCTTATGTATTACATTATTCATATAAAAAAACTTCGTCAATCCACGCTACACTATTCCAGATAAATGGTTTTCGGAAAGCTACTTCAAATAAAGCAATTGCGAAAACAACAGTCATTTGTTTACATCAGAAATCCTGATTAGCCATGTCCAACTTACACGAAGGTTCGGAAAGGGAATTGGGGGGGGGGGGGGGGGATATCGAGGATCGATGAATGACGACTTTGAAATTCTGTGCTGTTGGTATGTCCACGATAAACACGTATAGTGAATTTCCACTTGAGAAAACTAAAAACATTTCAAAATTAAAACTAATAATTCTCGAAAATGGTTAATGTCACAAAAGGTTTTATTTGGTGTAAATTGTGTGCCTTAACGAGATCTAAATTGTTTGTGTAGTGATATTTTGTATATCCTTGCGGTTTATAAACTGTACAAAGGTCATTCAGAATAGAGAGAACTTCATAGGCTATTCCCAGAAAATATATGTTTTATTTGCCATGCAAATATCTTAAACTTCTGACATTTTAATTAAAATATCTAGAGAATTTTTTTGAAGAAATAAAAAATTACATGCACACACAAAAGGAGCTTTTTCTAAAGAAAGGTTTTCACTAATGGAACCTCAAAACGTGTATTTCGTGTTGAAAGGTCGGTATCAAATGTTTGGGTGAAAAGCAGTGCTTGCTTTACTTACTATAGAGAAAGTAATAATTTAGCTGAGCAAATTAGAAGTTGAAGCCTTATTCGTCATATTCAACCAGCAACCACAGCAGTTTCTGGTTCCCTCAAAGTAAGTTAGGAGTAGCTACGGTAAACTTCCTAACATCTCCAAACGTAAACAAGGAAGAGCGAGTGAGCGAGCGCATGAAGAGAGCTGACCGCCGGAGGCACAAAAACAAATTACGCCCGGGAGCAATGCAACCCGCTTACCACATTCCCGGCCGTATAAAGCGAATGTTTTTCCGTTCATATATTCCACGCGTGCCCCTTGTGGGAGGCGATGTACACCGCCAATTTGCGCCGAGAATTAAAACCTTTATTTTCTCTTCCACCCCGCCCCACTACGCCCCGCGACTGATTAAATTTAAAAACTGCGCACGGAAAGTAATGGAGTTATAATTTAGCTATAAAACAATACAATGTAACTCTGTATTTCCTTAATAAGGCTTATACACAGGAAAGAAAGGAAGTTTATATCATAATTCTATAGAGCGATTTCATCCTGAACACAATTATATTTTGCTTCGAGAATGTTGGCGCACAGTTGTTTTGGCCGAAAAATAAAATTAATTTCTGTCCTGCATTTCGTTTATTAAAATGTGCTAATGTATTGGATTCATATATTCTGATTATAATTTATACTTACATTATACAGAGAGAAAGTGTATGTGACCACCCAAGCGATTTTGATAATACTTTCACCATTGAAAATACTTCCTAACTTTAATTCATCAATTTACTGAAAGCAGTTCGTGAATGCCATGGAATAGAGAATAGTTGGTGTGCTCTACAGAGAATGTATATAAAACTAAAGCCCAATATATTTTAAGCAACAAACAAAGATGGCCGTGATGTAACACGTAAGCAAACATAAGACGAGCTTAAATGGCGATAGTCGTTCCTGTTTATGATGGTACGAATCATGTGTTATAATTATTTGCAAGTTTGTAATTAAACTTCGTCAAAACTTCTGAGTAATTTTAATTCTATAGATGTGTGGACTGAAGTTTTTGGGTGCCAAAACCTTCTAATAACCCACATGTAAGAAACGTTTATTTTATTTACGTTGTAATAATAAGCAGTTTCTTTAAAATAGCACACCAGCTTCACTTCTTATTTCCTTACATAGGTTAAGGGTTTCTGCATTATGTGTAAGCTTTGTACATTTTAAGTTATAAAATAGCTATGGATTCAAAGAGAAGGTATAGCTTTTTTAAAATTTCACCTACTGTATTTATCTAAACATTATTCAACTGCTCCGACCATTATGCAACATTTACAGAACTTGGAAAACTTCAAGGTGGAGTTTTGTTTGGATATCAGGGAATTTTTCATCTGTTATTAGGTACAAGCGAGGCTATACGAAATGATAAGGGGTAAAGGGGAGGATTCGTCATAAAAAAGTCCTCCATATCGTTATATTATAGTTTCAAGAATATAGGAGACAAATGAAATTAACTCGTCATTCGAGTTTAACAAGCTGCTTGTGCAATGTCGGGTATTTCATCCCAACTCCACGATAAAGATGGAGATATAAACACACCTTGTTGGTAATTTTAATAACTATGTTAAGTAGAAGACTTTGTGGTTAGATCTACAATATGTGACATAGTAACCCATTAGATAAGTTAGATAAGCATTGCTGATCAGTTTCAACAGAAAATAAGCGTAATATTGCGTATATACCAAAGTCCAATTTGTGTCGCAAGTACTTACTTTAGGGAATGTTGAGTACATTGAGAGATAGCGTCAGTACATTATTATTTTTTAAGATCTTTATGTTTCCTGACACTCTTAAAAACACGCAAATAACCTTTTATTTTCGAACCAAGTTAGCAGATAGCAGATGTTACACCCACGTATGCACAGAAGGCACGTAGTAGGGGCAAAATCCAGGTAGGGGAAGGCGGGGAAAGTGGAATTGCCAAAATATGAAAAGCAGCGAAACACTTCAAATGAATCTTCGCGCTCTTTTAGCGCTATACTGTACATTTTTATTGCACAAGTATTAAGAATACACCTTCAGGAACATTAATTGACCTGCATAATGTTATTTACGTGTCTAAGTGTGTGTAAACTGCACTTAGTTGAGAAAAGGTGCACAAAATTGTGGTGCACGTGCTTGTACTTCGAGTGCCGATATTGGCAACAGCTCGACAGGAGAGGGAAGGGATGGACAGGAGAGAAACGCTCCCATAATGCCTTGGGTGAAGCTCGCCTCCACTATTTCGTTCGATTCCTTAAGTTTGTGCACCTTGCCTCAATTTAAGTGCAGTTTACGGACACTTAGACAATTTAATAACGTATTATATGTGTCAATTATTGTTCCTAAAGATGTATTCGTAATACTTGTACAATAAAATAGTGCAATATGGCGTTAAAAGCGTGTATTTTAATAAGTACACAATATTTTCCGAAAATAAACCAGATGAAATCGGTGCCAGTATGAAGAAAGGAGCATTTACACGTTCTATTTTACATGGATGTGTTTGTTCTCTGCTGTACGGTTTTGTTTTCGTGTTATCGGCTACACTTCTCACACTGATTGTTCTTCGTAAGCAAGTGGAAAGAAGAGCGATTTTATGGAAGGGTTGTTCAGAGTGATGTTTCCCAATCTCTCATTAAGCACTTGACCTGCTTTGTTCAAAGTCGTTAAGTAAACAGAAAAGCTGAATCTTCATCACCTCACTGTTTCGCCGATCTGGGAAATTGAACCGCGTCTCAAGAGGTGCTACACCTTCCTTGCCTCACGTATATTAAATTATATTTTAATCTCACTCGCTTACCCATTGGGTGCGTTTTCAAGCCTCCGACAATATTTGGGTTACTTTCATTAACCAACGCCCACTCTCTCGTTATCTCTCATTCTTTGAAAACCTCATGTGTCCATAAGAATTATCTTTAATGTCTGTTTCAATTAAAATCCTAATTCGCTTATATAGCAAAGTTCGTGGAAAAATCTCGGAATATTTTTGTGTCAAAATTTGACTGAATAAGAGGTAGAACTGGAACTTAAAAATTCAATGCCACAACTGGGATTTGAACCACAGACCTTCCGCTTGCCGGTCGGACGCTCTAACCACTGAGCTATTGTGACAAACTGCCAGAATGGCATTAAATTCTCAAGCCAGTTCGTATTTCTCCTGGTAAACCACAAAGGCAGTCTCACATCAGAGACTTACTATTGCAAGTACTTTATATCCCAGGATTAAATAACCTTCACATGGTAATTATTATTTATTTATGCCAACAAACTTACTGTTGGTGTTTTTAAACACACAAGCCGTGTGTGGGCAAAGTTTAAGAGGTAGAACTGGAACTTAAAAATTCAATGCCACAACTGGGATTTGAACCACAGACCTTCCACTTGCCGGGCGGACGCTCTAACCACTGAGCTATTGTGACAAACTGCCAGAATGGCATTAAATTCTCAAGCCACACACGGCTTGTGTGTTTAAAAACACCAACAGTAAGTTTGTTGGCATAAATAAATAATAATTTGACTGAATAGTTTATTAACCTTAGATAAACTTGTAGCCATGTTGAGGAGAAATGTTGATTTTCAAGTTTGAAACAAGATTTTTTAAACAAGAAACTTCACCACCCTTCTGAATACAATTAATATAAAAACATAAAATATTTTTATTACAACCGCAACGAATAAAAAATGCCACTTCTAAAATTTACCAGTTATACAAAAGTCATTCTAGAACAGGGGAAGACAGGTATCGCTGCTGTGACGTCAGCTCACTGAGCTCGCATGCTCCCATCGATGGCCAGTTGAACGTGTGACGTCACAGCGGGAAAGAGGAAATGGCATACGGCACATCGTAATTTTAATGCTGACTTTCAATTACGGAATAGACACAGATTATAAATAATTACATTTCGCCTTTATGCCATATATATTCTAGTTTATGTAAACAGTCATATAACGCAAATAGAACAAAAATTATAGCTATTTTTCCTGAGCTAGAGGAGAGCTATACAGAACTATTAGGTAGACATTTCCGACATTTGCCGTTTCGCTTTTCTTTAACTAGTTAGTCAATGTTTGGGCGTAATGTACGGCACATTTGTAACCGAAGACTGCATGTTAGATTGTGATCTGACAATATGCTTCAGGATTTTGACTTAGAAAGGTTCATAAAAGAAAGAATTGTTCACACACATACATAGAACTAAACATACATAATACCCGTGCAACAAGGGCATACAACCTCAGAAATCTGGTTTGAAGAACATTCTTATAAAAATCAGCCAAGTCTTCCTTGTGCTTATATTTGTCCTTCAGCAAATCGTCGCACTGTAAATTTATCAATTCAATTTGCTACCTGCTAGAAACATTGTTAACATCCAGTGAATACGGGGTCGCAAAGATCTGAAACGTAGTTGACAATGTTTCTACATCTTGAAGCCTGGTCTCAAACTGGTGTGAAACACGGGGAACTGAACACAAACACAAAACCGCTACTCACCACACTACACAACGTCAACAAAAACACAAAATAAAAACAAAGTTCGCACTATCGCGGTTGAGATTCCTCACACAACAAATAAAAACCCTCAGACTAGGCCGAAGAGGGTTCTCCCTAAACATGCCCAAATAACATTTTTCATATTCATTCAGTTTCGTGCAAGTAGCGCCGCTGATCTATGCAGCATAGCAATACACCGCTCTCGCCTGACGTCACACGACTGTACAAGCTGGCTCTTCGTTTAAATACGTCACACGGCCCGAAGTTGTCTTCCCCTGTTCTAGAATGAAGAGGACTTCAGAGGCTTTCCAAGAAAATTCGTTTCTCATAGAATAACTTAAACATGTGTTTTGAACTGACATTTTTGAGGAAATAAAATATGCTGAAAAAATTTTAATGTATAAGGTGGGGGAAGTTGCGTCTTCGTGACGCACCCTCTGAAGATACCAAGTTCAGTTGTTCAGGGATTTTTCGTTTCTAGTTACGCTGTACACACACGCGCACACGCACACACACACACACATACACAAGAACCATTTTCTAAAATTAGTTTTGGAAGGATTCTGGGTGGCCTCAAAACATGTATTGGCGGTGAAATCTCGGTATCGAATTTATGTGTGGAATATACTACTTCATCTTACTATAAGCATAGAGGAGAAATTAAAACTTGGTCTTTTGACTTTAGGGTGGCCCAAAATAAAGCTAACGTTTGTAAAAGTTTGTGTTCCCGTTTTATTATACTTGTGTATAGACAGATGTAAATCAGTGTGTTCTGGATAAAGGGGTGGGGTGCGTTAACGCCATAACAAATGCCGCTACAGAGGCGTGACGATTCATTATTCTTTGAACTCCGTGCTTCTGGCGAGTTGACGCCTTAATTAAATTTGAAATGTTGCCTTTCTCTCACAATGCGCTAATTAACATTGTCGTTTAATTAAAATATCCTTTTAATTATCTCGTTTTCACAGACACAGAGATGGCTTTTGGAGCGCTGGTCATACGCTAAGACTATTCTAAATGTTAATGATAAAAGACGTACACAGAGGATATTATTCTGTAAACGTCAGTTCCGGTCTCATTCACTTTATTGTAAAAGCACAAACTTTCGACTCGCATAAACGTCATCAAATTTAGACCAATTACATGCGAGAATGTTTTAGGTATCAACCAACCACAGCAAGGATTTTCTGAACAATTGCATATGTATATATCTTCCTTAGAAGATTAATATTTTGAAAATCTCAATTTCCTTTCTTTATTTGCAACCAGGGTGGAGAATCTCTTTCACAAGTTTTAGTGGTTGCTATAAAACTTCAATACCGGCTTTAACCCAGAAATAGATCTCGATGAGTACTAAAAGGTTTATTAACACTTAGCTTCTTATCTTTCATATTATGTTTGTGGACAAAGCTTTGAAATGTAGACAGTTTGGCAACAGCGCGTTTCAAGATCGAAAGTGAAGCTAACACTATACCTCCTTGTACAGAAAGTCATCTTAGTAAAATGCAAGGATATCATAATTATTTAACGAGACCTTCGTAACTTTCCATTCTTTCCCTCTTTTTACCCCTCTCCAGTGACAGAAGTATTCATGCTAGTGGTTGGACAGTTGTAAGCAATGGCACGTCAGTATGAAAGGAAGTATTGATTATTTCTGACGGCTCAGAAAATCGTTACTCAACTGTTGCTTGATTCACAGGATGTGGTATACATAAAAAACTACATATGGCCAGATTATTGGTCTGTGGCAAGCTGGTAATAGAGTTCGATAAATTTCGGAAGCTGTGCAAATTCACAAATAAATAAATAAATAAATAAATAAATAAATAAATAAATAAATAAATAAATAAATAAATAAATAAATAAATAAATAAATAAATAAATAAATAAATAAATAAATAAATAAATAAATAAATAAATAAATAAATAAATAAATAAATAAATAAATAAATAAATAAATAAATAAATAAATAAATAAATAAATAAATAAATAAATAAATAAATAAATAAATAAATAAATAAATAAATAATTTATTGCTACCCAAGAAAGGTGGTCTAAGGTATTAGAAAAGAATCTTTCGTTCGAAAGCAGAAATTATATTATAATATAACAGACGAACATGCTTTGTTATTTCGATACGAATTTTAATTTCAGTACCACTATGTGGGGAATTTGTAGAACGATTGAATGTTGTTACATTTTTTAATACAATATTGCATTACGTTTACTGTAAAGTTTTACACGTTTTTGTAATTCTAAGGATAAAGTTGAAGAATACTTTAACCTAATAAATGCTGTTTATTTAAAGCAACATTTGCAACCTTTTCCATAGTAGGCGTTAATAATTTGGAGATAAATATAAAGCAAATTAAAAGGTGGCTTTTCTACGAGGCCAGGTGTACATACCCTCCCCCAGCTTTCCTTGTCCTCATTACAGCGCCACGGCTCTTGCCCCGTATTGCAAACCTGTCAGCATTCATTGGTCAGAACTTATCCCTTACCCCGTAAGACGATAAGAAATTGAGAGATAGTCCCAAACAGTGCATTTTACTCGTCGTTTTGTGTACTTGGAATTTCCTTATGGAAAATAACATGTATACTGGTATGGTTATTGCAAAGTAGTTTTTTTCTTTCTTATCTTAAGGTTTTATTTATTTTAGTTTTCAGATTAAACGTGCACACATTTTCTTCTGTTGGTATTAAGTTTTTGTCTTATGGCGATTTCTGTATTTCAAACAGCAAAATCTGTACTAAATTTGAAGAACAGAACTTTATATTAAAATTGTCGGTTTCATTCACGCAGCAGACAACGCATTATTTAAACCTCTCTAGATTAAATGTAACCAATTATTTCGCTAACAATTTGTTGCCAATTTCAAAATCTCTTTGGTGGAACATAGGTCTTTCTTTTTCACTAGTAGGATGACATTTCTTCAGTTTCTTTGGTGCAAATTTATCAATGTGTGTCGCACAAATGATTTAAATTGAGCTGTCCATCCATCTTTCTTCTTCTTCTTCTTCTTCTTCTTCTTCTTCTTGTTCTTCTTCTTCTTCTTCTTCTTCCATTAAATGCATTAGACCGTAGGTTAGTCCCCGGCGCCACGGTTAGACTTGCTGTCCATTGGTACGACCATCACTTGCTAGGGCTTCCCATCTTGCTCTATCGTCTAGGTTTACATCTTAAAGCTCTTCTTCAAGCATGCGTTGTGTATGCTAAATTTATTTAAAAAACTAACAGTTATTTATATTGTAAATATATAATTTCCGTCTTGTTTCATTATTTATTCTATTTTTCATTGTCAGTCTCATTACTGACCACTTCAGTCAGGAATCGAACCTGAGAAGTCAGAACACTGCACTACTCGGCCACAGAGATACTCCTTGTGGACTTTGTGATCATAAAACTATTGACTTTTCTTTGAGTGTATACACAGTATTGTGATGTCGGGCAGATGTCCCTAGTTGCGTACTCGCCTTCCTGTGACATCCACTTCGGTAACTTGTTAAATTACTTTGGTTTCATGGTCTCTTAAATATCCAATCGGCTACTCCCTCTAGCAACTGAGGGAAACTACGAAACAAAGAAATAAAAAAGTTAGGTTGGGCTACACGAGATTTGAACCCAAAACTTCCCATATTCGATTCAGAAAGACGACCACCTGAGCCATTTTACTCGATGCTCTTTAGTGTGTAGCGTAGGTATTATTAAGGCCTCCTTTCGGCTTTGTTTGAGTATGCCGTCAGAATATGCGGGTTTGAAACAGAGACCATAGACGCAGCCATATACGATAATTATAAGAAAAAGTTCTTGCCCATTCTTGAAGTCAATCGCCTGAGGATTTCCATCAGCTCCCACACGCACGTGACAATTCCACCTTTCACAGAGACGGCGTTATCGGAAAACAATATCTTCTCCCCGTCTGCCATTGTGATCTTGGAGCTCAAGGGTTTGAGTAGGTACAGAGAATGTCCATTCCAGAGCATGCGCACTTCATAGCAGCCACGTAAAATGAACACAGTTTGTCGACAACTAAATACGTGGCCATTTTTCTTCAAAGATATTATGGTCACTGATTAATCTCTTGAAAGATAGACCACTATATGTGGGCGTAGTGCTTAAATTTCTAATCTCTACTTTCACTATTAGGTCTCAATGTTTGTGAAGTCATAATGGAAGAACTTGAACTGGCCATCTTGTGCACACCTTTCAGAACAACTGAATGAGATTCCATAGAATCCCTAAAGCCATATTCAATTATAAACGCATGGAAAGAGACTCTTGGATATTACAAGAAGAGACGGAAAGAAGGATCTGTTTTATGAAATCGTAAGAGATATAACGCTTGTTTCGATGACAGTTTGGATGATAATTTTGACCACATAATGATTATGCCTATTAAATTTCAGACAATTACGTAAATAAATTGCTTTAAAATACTCGAATTTAAATTACATATTACCGAAAATTAAAAGTATACTTTTCTCCTGGTTTACAATTTAGCTTAGAGTATATTGTAGGCAGTAAATATGCATTCCGCCCAAATATTTGATACGAGATATAATAGGAAATACATGTTTTGAGGCCCTTCCAAAAGAAATGAAGTTATTAGAAGATCCGCGCGCGCGCGCGCGCGCGCGCGTGTGTGTGTGTGTGTGTGTGTGGGTGGTCGGGGGGTGCGGGCGTGGGCGTGTGCGTGTAACCATTATTAAAAAACGAACTGTCCTGTAATACCAAACTTAGGTTTAGAGATACTGCACTAGCCCCAAACAATACTTCACATAGAAAATGTTTCGTTATTTTTTATTTTGTGGAAAATGGCACTAACGATTTGTATTAAAATGCCGTATATTTAATTACTAACAAAATGTATATGTTCTGCGAGTAGCCCGTGAAGTCGTCTTCATTCGGTATGAATTTTATGTAAATTTGTGTAACTAGTAAACCACAAGAGACAAATGTTACTACACCAAAATATACATATCTTAAAAAAATAATTGTTTCAAATAACCTTTTGGTCGCAAGAGTCATTTCCGAAATATTAGTTGTTTTATTATTTTTTGAAGTGCTGTCACATATAGCGACCCGTTCTTGAACATTCAATTATCACTTCAGTTCCTTATATATCCTGCTTTTACATACAACAAAAATGCACAATGAAGTCAACATTAAGTAGATAAAAAAGTAACTTTCGTAAGAAACCTACGCTTGTATTTACAGTTTTAAAGTGCGAACTATATCTACTAACTGATTCGTATTTCTAACAACTTTTACTCACAAAAATACGGTGCTGTAAAGTCAGTTGTCTTGCCTTCTTCGCTAAATGTAGATGATACCTCTGAATAAGGGAGGCAGGGAAGTAGGCGGCCATGAGTGCGAAGAAGAGCCGGCCTTGGCCGAGATACGAAATCTTGTACATATGTAGTTTGGAAGCCCGAGTCGTTTGGTTGCTAATTGTAAATGTCATGGCTCACATCTGCAGTATTAGAATAAAGTTTCAACCGAAGAAGTAAAAATATGTAATAATTCGGCATTTCGGCTGTGTTCTCCCATCATTGTTTTGCGTATCTGTTAGAGCATGATTATATATATATATATATATATATATATATATATATATATATTGTTTTGGTTTTTATTTGTATAGAAAGTTTCGATGTTCACACATCTTTCTGTGCCTAAAGAATCTTATTTTTTCACTCATCCTTATCCACCCATTCCAGTTCATATTTCCCACATCCATGAGTTTCGAGGTCTTCCTTTTCTTCTTCTAATGGACTCCATTTCAAAATCTTCACTTCATTCTTCTAATATGTCCATAATAACTCAGCTGTTTATATCTTACATAGTCTTATATTGAGTTATTATTTATTTTTCTCTTATAGCTTATTTTACCAATCTTGAACATCTCGCTGACCTTAGAAAATCCATTTCCATCGACATAAGTTTTTAAGTTTTGTTAAATGTCCGTTTCAGCTCCATATATAACAGTAGTTTTCACTACTGTATTACATATTTACAATTTATTCTTCCTACTTATGTCTGTTGATGTTATAAATTTAAGTTTATTGATTCTGTTCTTAATGTTATTTTTCTGTTTATCTTTATATATTTTTACTCCCAAGTACTCATATTCTTCACATCCTCTAATGCAGCCTTTCTTTGTTTTGGTTTAGATACATGTATTTTCTGTTATTACAACGGCTGGAACGTATTAATGATCATTTGTAATGAAGATAAGTTTGATGGTATAGAAGGTGTCGTATATTCCGGTGTTTTATAGTGTCAACTTTTATCAGCTAGTCTCAGAGTATACGTAAGGTTAAGGTCCACTTGTCACAATACAGGTTGATATTTCATAGCACTGAGACAGGTTTACGCCACACTTGGTTTGTTTCCCATCGTTATTTGGAGCCTCTCGGTCAAGCACGTGTGCACCTGCTAAGTAAACTTCTCTGTATCTCAAGTTCTTATGACAAGCACCAGTCATACAGTGTCTGGCTAATATTCGCAGGGCTCAGAGTTCCAGTCTCAGTTCGGATCACTTGAATACGAAACGCTATTTTTACTTTAGCTAGCATTCACTGCATTCCACCCAATTCTATTCTTACAAACGCTTAGTGCTCCTATCTATTTTATATTAATCGAGACAAACATTTTTATAAATTATCTAATTGCTAATGTTCTTGTAGGTGCAAGGAGAATATGGGAAGTAGCCAGACCTATTTGAGAAAAACAGAAATATTGCAAAAATCAAACAAATTACAAGAAATATTTTCCACACAAAAAATGTGTTTGAAATATTGTATACTTTAATTATATCTATAGTTTTGTGTAGCAAGTTTTTGTCTATCTCTTGCGGTTTACCAGTTATGCAAAGCACACAGACTGCAGAGCACTTCTGAGAACATTCTCAGAAAATTCAAGACAAACATTTCATTTGTCATAAAAAGAGCTTAAACATATATTTTAATCAAAAGGTTAGGGTTATTTTTGATAAATTCAGATTTTTCGTGAAGTACTCCGTGTAAAGGGAAGATTTGGGAAGATTTTCTATGAAATCTTCATATCACATCCTTCAAATTCGATTTAATTTGATATTTAGCCGTATTTTCGTTTTTGAGTTATGCTGTTCACAGACACCACCAAAATATTTCCTGGTAAAATATCGATATCGAATTGTTGGGTGGAGTGCAATACTTCCCCTAGTTACTGTACGTAGTAGAGAAAGTAAACAGTAGGTAGAATGGTGAGCTTTTATAAAAATAGTTTGCAGAAGAAAGCCACGTGAATGAAAGGCATGTTTCTGTTTAAAGGAATCTGTGAAGCTATAGGAAAGTGGTATGGCGTTGAAAGAAGTACGAATGGTTGCTAAACGGTTTGAAACTGGAGTTTGCTTTATGTGCTCAAAGTGCTTGTTATGTTCTGGTCCTTGGAGAAGAGCGACCACACAGAATGGCTGGTTTGTATTGCTGCTTGCCGTACTCACTACATATTTTGTCATTCTGATCTCGAAGCCGGGAGACACAATGCCCAGCCCTATGTTTGCTGTTCCAGGCACGTCCTACGGGAAAGGAAATATTCAAGATTACCGCAGATAAGGACTGTCTCGTATAACACAGATACCAATGGAATATATGTATGTAGTATGTGCTTTGTTTCCTATCTTTTAAAGCGTCTCTGCTTCTGAAGGACACAATGTTCTAACGAACAGTAAATCAATAGATGAAATGACAATTTCGGTTCAAAGAGTTCCCACAGGGAATTAAAAATACATTCGTATCATCCTGAAGCATATTATATTCTGATTTCTTGTATATTCTCTTCCACAAACTATTCTTACAATATTCTTCTATTCTTATTTTTAATTTATTTTACTTTTATGAACGCTCTTTAACTACTGTATATCTCAGCGTCACGTTATATATTGAACATGAAAGACTGCTTAATTTTGCTCAGAGGCCTCTTTGTCAGGTTTAATGTTTTTTACGTGTCATAAATATACGACACGGGACCAACGGCTTTGCTTCCCTTCCAGAGAAAGCTCTGCTCAGGATTTTTACACCCGAAAAAATCCATCGCCCTCCGCCGGATTTGAATCCGTGACCTCGGGGACCGGAGGCTAGCGTGATGTGTATCCTCACGTTAAAGATGTTCCGAATACTGTTTATTTATGGGTGTTCTTCAACTGCTATGATCCTCAGCATGCCATTGTATATTGGCCGTGAAAGACCGAATTCGAATTTCCGTTAGGGAGAGCATAATAAAGTTCAGCCATTCAACGTACAAAATGATCCACCTGTTGAAAGACGCTAAAATAAATAAAAATAAAGGTTTATCCCATTTACGTATTGTTAAGATATAATCTTTCATTACAACATTATAAGAAGAGAATTAGCCTATGTCATGGTTTTGAAATTGCATTAATAAATTACATTAATAAATACCACTTACCACTTGAAAAAAGTGTTAAATATTTGAACATTCAGCAAAGAAATCTCGAAAATGGTTAACGTCACATTTTATTTCACATAGATCCTAGTATTGAACAAGATCTACATCTTTTGTATTCTAAACTTTTGTCTTACGACCTACGTAGCTATCGAAAATTAGGTGACAATAAAGGAGAGTTCAGAGAAGATGCTTAGAAAATTAAAAAACAGCATATTTTATTCATTTATGCACTTAATCGAAATAGTTACATCAGTGGTTTTGGAAAATAAAAGCTTTGTTTCATGTTTGTAGTAATTTGGTCTGGAGGAATTTCGTGAAAATATTCGTGGCGCATCCTTGAAAAATACTTGGTTTAAATATAGGTTTGAGTTTTTAGATTATTCAAAAGTTTGAGTTATGCTGTTCCACCCAAAAATTCTATAAAATTCCGCTGAAAATACGTTATAGGGCTCGCTTAATAAATAATAATAATAATAATAATAATAATAATAATAATAATAATAATAATAATAATAATAATAATAATAATAATAATAATAATAATAATAATAATAATAATAATAATAATAATAATAATAATAATAATAATAATAAATAATTAATAATAATAATAATAAATAATTAATAATAATAATAATAAATAATTAATAATAATAATCGTCATAATAATACATTTTAGAAAAAGGTGGGTTGTGTATGTATCTGAGAGAGAGAGAGAGAGAGAGAGAGAGAGAGAGAGAGAGAGAGAGAGAGAGAGAGAGAGAGAGAGAGAGAGAGAAATCATAACTAAAAACCGAAAGTTCTATAAATACTAAACTTAGTATTAGTTCAGTGTCTTTCTAAGATACGAATATGTTCGAGAAAAGAGCCCAGCAATCCTAGTTATTTTTAATTCTTTAATTTGTTGCCCTTGATATTGAGGCACAGTTTGATCGGAAGTAATTTGACACAATCTTGACGATACTTGTATGCATGTTTTAGCTTTATCTTCAAAATGTACGTTTCTTTTTTGAAGAAATTCCTTACGGACTGATTCGTATTGTTTTCGTGATATTTTTTCATAATTCTAATGTAGCCCTGTACACTGCTTGTAAAATGTCGACTGATTTTTCAGATTCCATAATTACTACACTAAAATTATTCGCTGTTACGTGAACAATACAAGACTCTTGGGTAATGATCTTCACAACTCTACAGTGTTTTCACTTTTACCAGTCCACCCAAGGCCATTTTTTCCTCGCTTCGCAGCCGTCCTCCCACTCTATTCAGTCCCTCCCCCTCTTGCAGTAACAATGGTATTGTTGTAACACTGGTGTCAAGCCGTGAGGAATGGAGGGTCTGGCACAGAATCTCCAGAAAATGACAAGATATACAATGTGTTAGTGGTATGAGTGCGCAGACTGTAACGGTGACTTTTTGACGTGAAGCTGAAATATAAGTTACTGTACCATTCCCCTTATTGTGCATAGTGAGATAAATAAAAAATAAAAGTGGTCGAATTTTTGATTGCCAATATGTAACCACTCCTTTGTCGTTTGCTTCTGCAAGCAGCATAGAGATGCAGGCTTCTAAAAATGAGTGTTATTCATGCCTTTTCCATTTCTTGCTAAATGAGTGCCTCAAATGTTATTAAATAGTTGGATTCCAGCATGTCTATTGGAATAAATTCGTGGATATAGGTTTGGCAAGCGCACGAAGCACGTCTGGAAAGTTGACACTTCTCAGGTCTCGTGAGTATGCTCGGAAAGCTTGAAAGAGTACCTACCACCCGTCCCCTCGTTACGATAACAAACACGGACACGCGGCGAAACCAGTTTTCTTGGCCTGGTTTGGTCTTCCACTCGTCGTAGGTGTAAACGAATGCTTTATAACAGTAACCTCATCAGCAAACAAAACTTTCGCTCCTTCAGTCCTATACTGTTGCCAGACTGTGCAGATAATGTGTTCCGTAAGGTTTTGTTATCTTCTTTACCTTTCACGATAGACGAAATTTTTTCTTCTTCGTGTGGCACTACAGTCCTTAAAGTTTGACCTTGGCCTCCCCCTCTCCATGTTCTCACACCTATTGCTCTCAGATCGTCTTCCCACGTTATCAATCCATCTTCGTTTTGGGCGTCCAATTTTCGTTCTCTTATCCAACCTTGCATCTAAAGTGGTTTTAGGAAATCTTGTGTCTTCAATTCTTGTCATTGTAGCCTCATGATTTTTTATCTTTAACTATATCCATATCTTTACATTGCTTTGCTATTTCATTATTTGCTCTAATACTCCACCATCACTTACTGATCCGTAAATCTTTCTTAGTATCTTCCTTTCTCACGTTACCAATATAATTTTTGCTCTCTCTCTCTCTGTTAACAAACAAATTTCACTTCTGCATGTTAAAATAGGTTTATCACCTTATAGAGTCTTATTTTATATTCATCATTGATCCTAAATAATTAAAAGATTGTACTTTTTCATATTTTCCTCCATTTAATAGTATATAATTTCCATTACTTACATTTCCCATGTACTTAGTCTTATAATTTATCTCCAGTCCTGCTGAAGTAGCCTCTTTTATAACTGGCTTAAAGTCTCATTCATAGCGTTTATATTTCTAGCTAAAAGTACAATGTCAATATGAATTTGTTATTGGACTTTTTATTGGTCATATGTGAATCTACCCCCACGTGAAATCTGCACACTCATAGTCTTAACATCCTCCATAGAACGAGAGGGGGATTGGCGAAACTGACCTTGACTGGACTTGAGAAAGTGAAACCACGAAAGGAAGTCAAAGTTGGTAACTGTGGAGCTTCATAATTCTATACGAGTCAGTTACATGATTATCTCCTTTATTCCGTTGAAAACCTTCCTTTATTTCGACTGTCTAAAAAAGATGTCCAAGTCGTGGGTAATCTGTGTCATAATAATCAATATTATCCACAGATCGCGTGAATGACTTTATTAAGCAGCTGGTACAAGTTTCATTTAGACGCCGAATTTCCATCCGTGTGCAGGTCTAGCGGCTTGTGCGCACGTGATTAAACAGAGGCGCAGGCAGGTTTGTTATTTTAAAGAGGCAGACGTAAAAGAAGGCCGACAGAAGTGTTGCAGACACTTGTGGTTTATGTGGAAATCCATCGAGGACCAAGCTGTAATCCCGCGGGTGGGTTTTACTGCTTTGGGGCATATCTCCCAAAGCCGAGCCAGCCACATAAACTGAGGCTCGCTGCAGTAATAAAGTGTATCCCTTTGAGGCTATCAGCTAGCTTCCAATTCTCTTCACTGCAGACTCCTTTATTTCCGGCTCATTATTTATTTACATTTTCTAATTATTTCTCTCCAGTTCTGGCTTCTCCTTCCTTCAATTACCCTTCAGTTTCCGGATTTTAGCAAGAATTTAAGAGCTGCAATTCTTCCGCCTTATTACTGAGTTTATCTTCTTTTATTTTAATACATGGTTTTCCTGCTTTAGATCTTCACTTTTTTCTAAACGCACTGCTGTTGTAACCTGCCGGAGAAAGCTTTCACTTGCCAAGGCAAAATCTGCAACTTATTCACAATGGTTTAATACAAAATTGCCAAGAAAAATATGTCGACTACCTCTATATTCTGTGGTTAGCGTGATAGCATTCAAGTCCAGAGGTACCGGTTCGATTCCCGCCCGGAGAATGACAATTTTTCTTTAGCCAGGTTTACTCCCCATCCTGCCTAGATTCTGCAAGTATGGGTGAAGGTAAATGAGTGTGTGGTATTAATGTTTTATAAGAAATCCCAAAGTTACACAAATGGTAAACAAGTGAACATCCTTGCCGATGAGCAATTGTTCCAAAGGAATGGCGCCAATAGATGTTTAATGGTGGCATATAAATGGAGTAAAAAAGAATGTTTTCCTTGTCATTTTGAGCTGTTTTTGCATCCAAGTCTAGTTGTTACCGTCTGCATACCAGAAGTAAAGCATAACAAAATATAAGACCGTGTTGCGTGTTGCACTCACATGACTTTCTCGACTCCCTCTTCTACAAATTATTATTACAATAGCTTCCTTTATGTACTTATTAATCCAGATAAACTTTCATTACACACTTAAACACATTTACACACTGTGTTAAAGCTATAAGAAGGATACGGGAAGCAAAACCGATAGTTAGATTTGTTTTAAAGCAGACCACTATGTGAAGACTTTGAAATACTTTACTCATTGCGTGACCATAAGCGGAAAAAACGAGGAATATAACGAAAACTATAAAAAATGTACTTTAGCTTTGTGCAGTAAGGCATTGTCTATCTCAACACATTCAATCAGGAGGTTTCAGGAGCTATACCCAGACAATTGAAGATATACATTTAATTTGTCATAAGATATCATAAAAACGAGTACATGGCGCGCGCCGCGCACACACACACACACACACACACACACACACACACACACACACACACACACACACACACACACACACGCCCGCCCGCCCGCCCGCCCGCCCGCCGCCCCCCCCCCCCCCCCCCCCACCATACACAGATCCTTTTCTAAAATTTAGTGTTTTGTATAGGGGAGTTCAAAACAGACATTTGCGTTTAAATCTTATAGAAATTTTAGTGGAATTTAATGCTCCCTCATAACTCCAGCTGACAGAAAAACAAACAAGCAAACAAAACAGAAAATACCAGTTAACATTACACATTATAAATGGAATATTCAAATGAACAACAGCAAACATTTGTGTTTGTAATATAACGAACGACAAGTTCAAAGTTGATGTTGCATTTACTTTTGGGTATTTCACAAATTAGATGACAAAAGTCAAATTATACATCCATAAAATGCAAGTATAAAATATAGGTACTTAATTTGAAGAAACGTTTCGATCAACAGTGGAAAAGAATGTTGATATTTCTGTAGTTCCATTCATTTACTCGAGATGATAAAATGAAAACGATAAAACGAGTGAAATCTCTGGTTTCCCAGTCGTAAAATTCACTGAGATGAAGACTTCACAGACTTAATGTATATTTTAAAATATATGCCGCCCCCCCCCCACACACATACGCACACACATACACACAAGCATATATATATATATCAAAGTGTTATTTATGCCGAAATAATTCCGGTGATGAACTTTTGGGTTGAAAGTTTTCTTTTACTCTGGGTAACTTTAGGTATAATAATGTGAGTTTCTTCCAACATATATTTAAGCTGGTGCACATGTTGCCATTTAATTATAATTTCCCAGCCCCAGAATGTTTAATTTAGAAACGCAGACCTTGTTCTGAACTACCTAGCTGTTATTTCGTTTTTTGCGGCAGTGTCGTTTATTATTCTACTTGCCGGAGTTTTCTCTGGTTTTCTGCTTCAGAGACTCCATCTTGACATTTTACCCCTCCGTTTTCATAGTGACCCATAGTGCTTATGTTTTCTCGGGATATGTTTTGACGTCAGAAGGACGTGTTACACATAATTTCCGGTAGAGGCGCTGATTAGTTGGACATACTGTACTAATTAGAGAGGCAGGCCGGACGCCCTGTAATTACCGGAGCAAAAGGACTCTCGCTCCAGTTCCCAAAGGGCGGAACAACTCGCTTGGCATTTTCAGACACGAAGAAGTGTTATGAAATGAATTTCTCTGCCTTCTGTTTGAAGTCGTCACGCTCTTAGTGTGCAGAACGTGACAAATAATAACAGCAACGTCGATAAACCTCCAAGTTGATAACAATATATTTGTTTTGAAGGCAAAGGAAGTTCCAAATAGAGATATTCAGTTGATAACCAACTGCTATCACCTCGAGGTTAATTTTGTGATATTTTATTCATATTTTGCAGTAGTAGTGCGCGCGCGTGCTGTCAGTGTTCAGTTGTTTTTCGCGACGTCATATAAAGAGTATGGAATTACAAAACTAGCATGCTTCGAACTAGTTTTAAACATTTTACAGTCGCTTCAGGCTCCTCTGTTTTATAGGAAAAGGTTGACAAAATTATTTCTGAGCCCTCTGTTCACGTTAGCGCCTTAACACTCGACTGTTGATTTAAGGGAGTACGCGGCATCACTCTTCATTTGCTGTTAGGTTGCGAAACTTGTATGTTAAGGCACCCCAGCTTGAAAACAGCGCCTAGGCTTTCTAGGGAATTGGTTTTGTCTCTGTTACATAATATTTCTTACACGATGTCTGGGGATGACTGGTTTCATGCAACTTCCAGAAATGGCAGGCAATAGCTCTAACTTATAGGCCGTCTCTTGTTTTCTTTGGAGTTCCTTCCTGCGCAGTCACATGTTCGAAGCGCAGCTGTTGTTTTTAAAGTTCTTTACAGAACCCGAATGTTTAGGCTTTTATAACAATAAAAATAGGCAAAAAGAGCAATAAAACGTAAGAAACGGCACAGTAAATTTAACAAAGGAACTGTCAGTTTAAGAAATTTGTAATTACTAAGCACTAAACCCAGGATGGAAGGGAGTAAGTTTGAACTGTTGCTGGACTAAAGGCAAGAACATTGCAGGTAACCAACCACTCCCATTCGATGTAAAGATTATTAGGTTTTGAGCTATGAATTGAATTGTGATTCATTTAGGGAAAAATTCTTCGCTCAAGAAGCAGCTCTGCCAATATACGATGTTCTTTCTGTTCATCGTTGGCTTAATGGCTCGAGCCAACTGCTTAAGAATTCCTATACCTGGTTGCACTGGTGATTTATTTAATAACGAACATTTTGGTTTGTCATAAGAACTATACATTTATTGTTTGCATAAGGTATTGCAGCAAATCTTCTTATGTTGGACACTTCCACTATCAATCAATGATTTGTACAAATCTAGTGAAAACTATCAGTGTGCTAGATGTAGTAACCACACTGAGAAGCAACACCTTGTGGACACCATTTCAAAGTGCCAGTAATACGTTAATAACGTATGGTTCTTATAAAAGTGTATTAAATATCACATAAGCAATGACCTTAGAGCTCACCGATCAAGTTTGTTTTGACATGCAGCGGACTATGCTGACAAAAGAGGCGAGTAGACTTGGAGAATTCACGTCACAGTAATTACGAGGGCGGATGCGCGTGCCTGAAGCCGTTACCTTCAGGTGCTCAAGTCGTGCCAACGTGTTCGCAACGGCAACAACTGCTATCTAGTTTTTGTCGTATAGTTCGAACTTTTGCCGGTCCCCATGGCCGCGCTCTCCAAAGTGCTTAGCTTTCATGATTCGCTGCGCAGACAATTGCGAGCTGGACTCCCGACTCGCGTATGGGTGTTCGTAAATGTGCGTATTAATAAAACCGGAAAAAAAAAAGTAGGCAAAAATAAAAAAATTACACAATAATAAAAAAGTACACAATTAAAAAAAGGGAAAAACTAAGTGGTTTTAATGTCACCACTCCAGTTTGAGAGCACTTGATTGTTTAGACCCAACCTTGACTCTTAGGTACAAATGACGTCACATTCGGTCTATTCCAGCTACTTTATTTTATAAATGAAGTATTTCACTTTCACTTATTCTGGTAACCATGCATTAGAGAGGTTTGTTTTCGAATCGCATGACTTGGCGAAATGTAGTTAGGGTCTAGTGTGCCCTCCCCTCTTTCGTATAAATTCGGGCATCACTCTTTAGATCGAGAAAACATTAAAACATCTCGTTTGTAGAAAATTTACAAAATTTATGAATACGGACGGACTGCTATAGCATATGAACATTGTGTCAAAATGTGAAATACTTATGTGATTTCTCAAGATATGGAACTATTTTGGAGTATGATCCACATTTCGAATAATGATAAATAAAATTGGAAACAAATAAATTATATACCAAATATCGCTTAGTTAGCTCTGTATTCAAAATGAAGAAATCGTTTATACGCACTTAGATATTTCTTCCTTCACCATGCTGTTTCCTGAAGAAAGCTGAACTTAAATATTTTGATATTTATTCTATTCATTCGCATACATTTCTCTACTAAATCTTCTGGTGCTGTCGTTTTATGGTGAGGCCCCGGGTCGCAGTGTAAGCGAACCACGCATATATATACGCGGCCCCGGTGCCTGGCCATAAAACGACCGTGCTGTACGCATGCATATTCTTCTATCTACTTGAGTAAAATCTTCATCATACATTTGTACATTTCGTTCCGGAAATACTTAAGAAAAATCTGATGTGTTGCACTCACATGACTTTCTCTACTCTTGTACTAACCATTCTTACAAACTCTTATTCCTATATCTTCTTCGCGTTAGTTAAAATAAACATTTGTACAAATTATCTTATTGCTTATTTCCTTGTAGGTGCAAGGGGAATATTGGAATACAGTAGGCTTTGTGCGATAGTCAAATCTTTTAAAGCTTTGAGATTCCGTTCTCTTTGAACACGTAACATATAACAAAATGAACAACGATGACCCATTTCACGAAAGTTCCAAGTTTTCCGAAACTCACACACATAACAAGGTATATCTCCGAAATGGTGCACCCTACAAGAACATTTATTGAGACATAAATTGTGTATTTTAGCAAGATCTACATTTTTTGTATCGTATAATTTGGTCTATCTCTAACGGTTTACCAGTTATGCAAAAGTCGTCCAGAGTAAATACGACTACAGGGGCTATAGCCAGAAAATTCAAGATATACATTTCATTTGTCATAAAAATGTCTCAAACATATGACATTTTAATCAAAATCGTTAGAGCCATTTTTAAGAAAATCAAAATTTTCGAAGAATTTTCCATGTAAAGGGTAGTTTAGGGTGGGGCTATTTTCTTCAAAATCTTCGTGTCACATCCTTGAACGACATTAAACTTAAATACCAACTTTGGTTTTTGACCGACTTTTCGTTTTTGAGCTATGCTGTCCACAGACTGACAGACTGACAGACACACACACGGACCTTTTTCTAAAAATGCTTTTTTTGGATTCAGGGGGCCTCAAAACATGTATTTCCGGTGAAATCTCGACTTCGAATTTTTGGGTGGAATACAATACTTCCCCTACTTACCAGTAGAGAAAGTAAAAATACAGTAAACTAAAAGGATATTAAAAAAGTGCGTCATTCTGATGGTTTTCAAATTCCCCTCTCTTTGTATGACCACGGAAAAAAGACGAGTTGCAAAAATATTAAGCATTTGAGAATTTAAACCAATAACAAAGATTGTTTCCGAAGTGGTTAACTCTACAAGAAAAATGTATTTCAAATAAATTGTTTACTTTAACGAGATGGGCAGTGAGATTTTGTCTACACCTTATGGTTTGCCAGTTGTGCAATAGAGTGAAGAGGACTTCACAGCCTATTGCCAGAAAAATCAATATACATGTATATTTTGTCATGTAAATACGTTAAAATTAGGCGATTTTTATCAAAATCGTTAAGAGCTGTTTTTTTTAGAAAACAAAAGAATTACGAAACTCTTTCAAGCAAAGATCATTTTGAGGTGGAGGATTTTATGCAAATTTTCTTGTCGCATTTTTGAAAAACGCACTCAAATATCAATTTTGGTGCTTAACTAGACTTTCGTTGTTATGCTGCTTACACATCTGCGCTCGCGGACCTTTTACCAAAAAAAAATTAAGGTGCCTCAAAACGTTCATTTTCGGTTAAATCTCGGTATCCGGTTTTTGGGTGGAATGTCATACTTAAGTTATGGATAAGCAAGAGATGAAGTGGAAAACACACACACACACACACGCACGCACGCACGCACGCACGCACGCACGCACGCACACACACACACACACACACACACACACACAGACACACACAGACACCTTTTTTCTATTTTTTGAGGAGGGTTTTGGGAGTGCCCATGTGTAATGCCAGCGGGTAAAACCTCTATATCGAATTATTTGGTGGAATGCAGTGTATTCTGCAACTGCTATATTCCTATAAGTAGGCGCTATTGAAAGTAAAATATTGCATTATGATCATTTTAAAGTTATAAAAACTGTGAAAACTAAACCACAAGAAAGTTGTTTTAAATTTTTTGTCTTGGTATCCCGAATCTACAACGTTTGAAGAGCTTTAAATGTAGGTTTAATTTGAAGTTTCATTTTTTAAAAATTGAATATTGAGCATCGAATACCGTAAATAAAGGTGTGAATCAGTATCGATTTGTAGAAGATCATTAAAAGGCGATGGGAGGCGATTGCGCCAGGAAGCCGTCTGTAAGTCCGTCACGACTATATCATCATTCTCTCATTAGGAAACTGCCATGTAGTGCATCGTGGTGAGGAATGGTACTACAGAAATTGGTGCCGTGTCGTTGGCAACGAGGACGACCCAAGAAAAGGTGAGTTGTACTCAAATCTGCGACCTGCTTCAGTGTTTCATTCTGGTATTTTATGTAAGTTAAGGTGTCATTTTAAAGGGGACAAAATGGTCTTAACATACACCTTACCAACGATCTTAAAGTTCTCAGTGGTTTTTCCTGAAATTTTTATGAATTATTCCAGAAATCATGACAATTATTTCAACTGGTTATTTGCATTCGTAGCTTATGGTTGAGTCTATAAAAATTATTCAGGTTAAGCCATTGAGAAATTTAAGAGTAGCGGTAATTTAATTTAACTCAGTAAGGTGTAATTTCTGTATCCCCTTAATGAAAGTGAGATAACGTCCATTTGATATGTTTAGGTATGTAATCTTATCTATAGAAACATTATAAGAAAGAAAGTGTGTGTGTGTGTGTGTGTGTGTGTGTGTGTGTGTGTGTGTGTGTGTGTGTGTGTGTGTGTGTGTGTGTCTCATCTCTGGAAAGCTCCGTTCTTTCTAACGGACATAGGCTGTAAAACATCATCTTGTGATATGCATTCATAAATTGCTATTGTCGGTAAATGTGTAAACAAATATTTCGGCTACGTGAGCAGATTAATAGTTCAAACTCACCCCCAAACACCTCGACCCCTCTCGCCTTCTGTTTGTTAGATAGTGCCAAAAGCACAATGGGGATATAAAAGCGCAGGTATATTTGAGAAGGCTTAGACTTTTCGTTGAGAATGCCATAGAGTAGAAAATAAATGATGTTATTCCAATGATGTTATGACACATATTTCATTACAAGCAATATACATAATGGTCACGATTTAACAAGTGAGAAAACAGGCGTTTCAGACCAAAAGACAGTCAGATCTGCTTGTAATAGTAGATATGTGCAGATAATTGCACCAAAATCTTTTAACTAAGTTTTGTGATGTTTCCTCAGTATGTTTAGCAGCATATGTTAAACACTCTTAGGGGTGTCCATAAAATATTATTCAGTTGCGGACTATATTAGTTCCAAAACGTTTAACCTGCTGCCCTGAGAGTGAAGAATCTCTATATTGAACAGTTCTGCCTCGTTTTCCTTGTGTTACAGGTTTTTGCATCAGGTGAAAACTGTGTAGCGTTTGTTATTAAATAACTACGGGACCAAAAATAACAGAGCTTTAAAAGTTCATATACAGTAGTTATTGAAAAAAATTAAGTTTCACTTGGCGTGTTTCGTTGTGTGTATAATTATTTAATCGCCAAGTGAAACATCACTTAATGTTTTTTTACAATGCAGAGTGACTGATTTGTGATTCACGCAAGGCAACTCAATTTGTTAAGTTAAAAGAGGGGAAGGGGGTGAAAAAGGAAAAGAAAAGAAAATAGTCTCCGACACGAACGAAAGCGCTACGCTGTAGCAAAAATCTGTACGATCTCAGTCACGTTACAGACACGTGTTTCCTAATGCATTTGTGTGAACCTGTTTAATGGTGAAATTTGATAATGTAAGCTTATAAATTGATTCCACTGTGCGGACACCTTTGGGATTCGGATTCTGAAGGAGAATCCAACTACGAAGGTAAGACCAAGGTAAGATACTTATTACAGTCAGTATTACTCGACCTGAACTGCAGCGAATTGAAAAATAGAGTGGAATCTGTTACGAATGCATGCGTTTTAACAGATTAGTTAGGTAATTGTTGCTCAAGAACCATAATGACATTCGTAGTAGAAAGAGGCAATTGTACACAAGTTGACCACCACAACAACGTGTCCAGAATGCTGGAATTGCATACTGTGGCTATATTATATTACAGCTGTATGTGCCAGTTGTGTAGAGGTTTCTGTTCACGTAGTTTGCTCGTCGAAAGCAATCTGTTGCTATGGTAACCACACTTACATAGAAGCAAGCCTGGATGCGCACCAGCATTCCTGCGGTAGCCATGGCGACAACTAATGGCTCCATCGTTAAGCTTGTTGGTGAACCAGCTGGTCTTACTGTGAATTATCTTAGTACAACATCTGGTGTGTTGCATTCACACGATTGCTCTACTCACTCTTCTACAAATTATCCTTAAAAGCATTCTTCTAACTACATTTAATTAAGATAAATTCTCATTACACATTTACTTATTTCGTTATGGGTATAAGAAGAATACAGTAAACTAAAGTGATAGATTTTTAAAAGAATCTCAAAAGATGTATTTCCTGTGAAATATCGGTATCAAATTTTTGGGTGGTATGCAATGTTTTCTCTAATACGAAATTGCTTTTGCAGGATTTCAAATTAATAGTAGGTTAAGGACAAAAACATCATTATGAAGGATTTAAAACGGAAATCTTAAAATAAGATTCTAAATGTTATGTGTCAGGGTTTTCGTTTTAAGGCCTAGAATTGCTAAAATTTGTTACAATTTTAGACTGCGAACGCTTATTTCAGATGGCTGTTATCACATTGTTGCACGTAGTGTGTGCACAATGGCAGTTAGCAATAAATTGCCCATTATTACGTTACATACACCGTTTTTATTAAGCCCTAAATCTTCTCATCTGCGCTTATTGGCTGGTCCCGAACGTTGCTCTTACAACGGGACCCAGTGTTCCTCTCGTTAAATTACTCGACATTCGTCTTGTGGGCCCGCAGAGGCGCTCTCCGCCTCCTGGTGCGCGTTTGGAAACAAATTGATACCCATTATCAACATATTCAAGGATATTAGTTACCAGAGTAAAACTTATGTTAATAATTATCTGCTGCAGAGTATTCAAACTACAAAGCGCTATAACTTACGTGGTTTCTATTAGGTATAGGTTTAAAATATATTTATGAAACATAGCGATATGATATATTGAAGATATTTAAAGTGTGTGCCGATCTGACAATGGAAGGTTACTGTAGTTGTAGCAGAGAATAGAACAAAAGTTCTTCTTTTGTTACTGAACTACAAATAAAACCTCTGCAAAGTTGTAGCTGCTATGCTGCTACTGTATTGACAGGAGAGGAAGGAATAGATGGGGCGGTTATAGGTACTGAGTTGTAAGTACGCAATATGACCAGATATATAAGAATAAAACTAAAACCCTTCTTTTGGTTGACTCCTGGACCACCAGTAGAGATGAGGCACTATACAAGTCTACATTCCTGATAGCGTTGAATTCATGAAGAAGCTGATTCCGGCTAAGTGTAACTTGCCTTCGTTTTCTTTTTCCGTCCATACAAAAATTTTGTGAAATTTATGGCAGATACATCCATGCTACCTTCTGACATTAACATTTCACACAGAGAAAACTTCTTACGCCTTTAATCATTTGTGTATTTCTAGTTCTCTGTAGCAATATTCCCCAACTTAATCAAATATGCATGTTTTCAATGCGGCTACATCAAAGACTTTCCTGGTGTGTTTGAAACACCCTTCTATTACTGCTTCGAAGGATTAATGAAGGGTGTTTCTATAAGTTTTATGACCAACTTTCTTTCGTCAAATGTGCACACTGCGAGAACTGTCTATGCATTGGCCAACCCGCTCTTACTAACCTGCATATCTTGTAGTCAAGTAAGTAAACTCTGTTATAGAGTGTTTCAGGTCATATTCTTTGTCCCAAACAATCCATTTGTTTCATAAATCATCGCAACTTTGACGACTGATATCTCCTGTGCCGAGCAGTTATTATAACTACGGTATGTATAAATATAATTTGCCCGACAACATATCGTGACCTTTCTTTGTGAGATATGAACCGGGGTTTTCCTAATAAACAGACTGATATCTGCCTGGGCACAGCTATACGAGTACGGCCGCCATTTCTCCCATAGTGTTGCCACTTGTGGAGATTATAGTTCAAATAAATACATCCTGTGGCGTCAGTCCGCGAACGTCCTGACTGCTGGCCGCATGTCCGTTTTTGCCTGACAGAGATGCGCGATCATCCATCCGATACGGGGAGGTGATGTGGATGCATCATTATCCCTCAGCCGGAAAATTGGCTCACGAGACCAGGACCACCACCTATCGCAGCTCCTCACTTTTCTCACGATACTGAGTGGACCGAAGTTAAAATGCGCCGCCACTGGTGGCCTCAAATCCTGGCCCATTTTGTTGTCGAGAACCAGAGCTCTATGCTCGAGCTCAGTGTTGTGGCACAAATCATACATAGTGGCCAAGACGGGCAAACCGTTTTATACATTCACATAACTTTCTCTACCCATTCTTCCACAAAATATTCTTACATCTTGGAAAGGTGTCAGGCTGAGAAACTCATACTCATTAGTACAGCTTTTCGTACCGCTCCTCTAACCGAGCTACCATGGTGACATGCCGGTATAACATTAAATTCCCCGAGCTACGAGGCAAGCGAAAAGTGTACGGCGGGAGGTAATTTTAAGGGGTTTTCAGCACAGAGGACCTGGTTTTTCAGTAGTGGATACAAACCATGCTCTCGTTGTTTTAGGAGTGGCATAACAAAACCACCTGCTACGGGAGAAGGGTAGAAAATGTTCGCCAAGGGGCAGTTTTGATGAGTCAGCTGAAAATGGCCCTTAATGCGGATGGTGTTTAAACATATTGGAATGGAGGAGTTTGGGGGATTTTTAACATAAGTGAGAAATTCTGCAGAATAAAGATAAAATGATCGTATTAAAATAATCAAATACTAACAATGTTGCAATTGCTTTAATTCATGTAAATATAAATAAATAATTTGAAAATTAAGTCGTGCTAAAAGGTCAATATTTGAGCCATCACCAGGTAGGTAGGTATTTGTGGTAGTACTACCTATAGGATCCTACTGCGCCGTGTAAGTCACAAATCCAACTGTGAGGAAGTTTAACGTTTACGATGTTATTGTGTACAGAACGGATGATAAGGGCGGCGTGTTTGCCGAGGCCACTTGTTACGGAAACAAACAGAACTAAGGTGAGTGATTTAAGGTGGTTAGTGTAGGGTGTTACCGGTAATGGTGTTAATGAGGGAAACAGTCCAGGGTCATGATTAACCTGGGCCAGGGTGGGGTGAGGTGGGGTGGGGGACACGCCCTGTCGCATTGATTTGACCCAGGGTGACCCGCCAGTCGAGACGCTCTACGTTATCATGGCGACCATTAACAACGCACCAACTTTTTATTTGCAAAATTAGAAGCTTGCAGCGCGGCTCGATGCTCGGGAATTCCCATCACAGCGCTGCCTTCTGCTCTAGTTGACTGCGGTTCGATTACCGAAATCCATTACTCCGGGTAATGCCAAGAACATAAACAGCGAGGTGATACCGAAATTTAGATTTCCGATCGAATGGGCTTTTGAAAAAGACACGTTTTAATTTAATTGCCGGATGTGAGATTTGCGATAAGTGTTGAGTAATAACATACATAGATAATAGAGCAGGAAGTGTTGTAAGGTGAGCAAGACATGAGTAAATAATAGTCGTTAAATTTGTAGGATAAACACATTATTGGTTTGAAATTAGCGAGTCATGACGTCATACTACATAGTTTAAATACACGTTCGAAAGTCAGGTCTGAAAACCTTAAAAGTCGCGCGATATATTTAATAAAATATAAAGTAAACATCGTTTAATCCTAAAAAGGTAATTATATATTCGAAATTCATAAAAGAACATTTTATAATAGAAAGGGACATTTCTAAATTGCGGGAAAAGGAAATAGCATTTTGGATACGAGGCTTTCTTGGATGACGTCATGACATTCAAATTGAAGAACGGTCTTCTTAGCGTGGGTAAGAGAGAAAGCGTCTGGTCACTACTCAACCAGAGACCAGTACGGCAGGTCGTGCTGCGCGGATGTGAGTGCGATTCCTCTACATATCGTTGAGTCGGCATAACTCACGAAATGTGGCGTCGAGAAAAAAATAAAGTATAAACAAACAGCATTAATTTTTCCGCCACAAATGGCGATCCGACGTGAACGAGAACCCAACGAGAAATAAAGTATCAATCATCAACTATTTAGCTTCAAATTGGCATCCCAACGTGTGGCGTCGAAAGAATGGACCAACCCCAAGACGACCGAGCCAGCATCGAACCAGCAGACAAGAAGGTGCCCAGCGTGTGAACATCTGTGAAACGTGTAGTGAATAAGTTTAAGTGCGTGAAATATTGGTGAGTAGAAAAACACGTGTAAATAGTTTAGAAATGGAAGAATATAGTCAGAATGTAATTGGTAGCAGAATATGCCAAGAATTAGAAGATCAGAACGTTAGAGAAACACCTAGAGGTAGCTCAGAAATGTTTAGTACTAATTCAGAAAGGCCAGCATTTATGTCAGAAATAGAGAATATGTTTCAAAAGATAATGAAAAAGATGAGTACAGAGTTAAGTCAAAAGATAGATGAAAATAGTAAAGAATTAAGAACAGAGTTAAGTCAAAAGATGAGTAAGATAGATGAAACTAGTATAGAGTTAGGACAGAAATTAGAAAAGGGACAACAGGAATTGGGAATGCAATTGGAGAATCAGAGGAGAGTTTTCGAAACCTTTAGGGAAGAAGTTAGGGAGGAAATTAATAAAGTTAGTAGTGAAGTAAAAGAAAATAGAGAACAGGTTAAGGGAGAATTAGAGACAATAAGGCAAGAAGTAAAGAATTCTGAAAAGAAATTAGGTCAACAAGTGAGTGAAAAATTAGATAAAGAAAGGGAAAAAGTAACATATAGATTAGACAAACAAAGGGAAGAAATTAGAGAAGAGTTACAGGGGTGTAAAGTTAGAATAGAAAGATCTGATGTAGAAAGTGAAAGGCAGGCTAGAAATTTGGAGGATGTTACAGACCAAATAAAAGGGGTAGTAACAGAAATTACTCAGGTAAAAGAGGCCTTAGAAAATTTGAAATTAAATGAAAATGCATGTAATCACAACAATCTTAGTAATGAAGTTGCAAGAAACGAGGCAATACCAGGTGTATCAGCTGACATTTCGATGCAAAATAGGGGTAACAGTAATTCCCATTCTGATCTCGGAAATAGCTCAGGGATAGGTGACAATTCAAATTTACATTGGCCTAACCATGTCTTAAATGAAATGACACCTCCAGTTTTTGAAAATGAAGATTCAGATGATCCTAAAGCCTTTTTAGAAGGGTTACAAGAGTACTTCACGGTGAAACGTATACCAGAGGAGTACAAGATGGTGATAGTAAGAAAATGCCTAAAGGGTAATGCTGCTAATTGGCTAGGCCTTTCTATGGGTAACAATAATGACTACAGGACCTTTAGGAACATCTTTTTAACCAGATATTGGGGAGCTAGTAGGCAGGCTAATATTAGAGTTGAATTAAGCAATGGAAAATTTAATCCTAGATCGGAGGAATCGATGGTAAACTATTTTATGAGAATAGCGAGAAAATCGAAGATGTTGGACCCTCCCTTAGATGAAAAAGATCTAATAAATATAGTTACTCCACATTTTCCGGAAACACTTCAACACTACCTAATCATAGCCCGACCCGATAGCATTGCAGCTATGATTGAATTATTATCAGCCTTAGAAGTCAATAAGCCAAAACACGCATTTGGAAATAAATATGAAGGAAAAGAAACTGTCAATTCTTTCGGGCAAGGGGCACAGTATTATCAGAATAGAAGTGAGATTAGGGAAAGATATAAAGGACCAGTACCAAGGATGGAATCGTTCCGGTGGGAAAATCAAGGTAGATATAACCAGGAAGGACATCACCAAAATAGAAATGGTAATCTAAGGGGAAGAAATATAAGGGTGAATTATATGAATACAAATAGATTTGATCGAGGTAGACGGGGACGTTATTTTGGACATAGTAGAAATTCAAATGATGGGTATTGGACAAACGGAGATAATGAGTTTAGACCGAGGTCACCAAGACAGGAAGAAAGGTATTCTAATGGACGAAATTCCCCCGAAAATGCAGAAATGGTTGAGGCCATTAACACGGTCAAAAACATGGTAGGAAGTAACCCCGATTTAATGCAGGAAAACAGAAGTAACAATACGGGAAATAGTACAGGAGCAATACATAAAAATCAGGGAAACGCCAGACCCGGTCAAACGCGCCTTCAGTGAGAACTGGGTATCCTAGTAATGATTGTGATAAGTACTCGGAAATAAATAGTCCTGGAAGGCAAATGATGATACAAAAGAAAAGAGAATGTAAAAATAGAATTGACGAAAACGAAAAAGTAGGAGATCCACCTAAAATCAAAATTGGAGTAAATGGAAAACAATACAATGCAATTATAGATACGGGATCAAATAGCACAGTATGCTCACAAAATTTTTATGATAATTTACAAAGTAGTGGTTTTAAAGTAATGTCTTTACCAGTTAACGGGATATATTGCTCGCTAGCTGTGGGAAAACGAAAAGAGAGAGTAAAATTTCAAGCAATGATAAATATTGAAATAAATGGGAGAATACTAGGAATTTTATTTCTGATTGTAGGAAGACTTGTGACAGATATTATAATAGGTTGTGATTGTCTTTATGCCTGGGAAGCTGTGGTGAATTTTAAAAACAGGATTGTAGAAATGAAAGTTGAAGATGAGACCATTATAGTGCCTTTTGTGGAAGATAGTAGTTCAGAAACTATTGTACGAGAAAAAGAGGAAGAAGAAATCCAAGGGGATACATTCTTTGTAGAATATGTTAAAGTAGGAGCTATGGAATTAACTGAAGTAAATGTCAAAGAGTACAGTGTCGATAATAAAGAAAATGTAGAATGGGATAAAAATGATTTCATAGACAATTTGAGGGTTTCTGATGCAACTAGGTACTATGATAGGGAGAGTAGTGAAGACTTAGAAGAATTGTTGAGGGAAAAAGTAACTCAGGCTGATCAACTAAATGAACAACAGAGGGATAAACTGTTTGAAATATTAATCCGAAATAAAGAAGTATTCTCTGAGAAACCTGGTAAATGTAATATTTATATTCATTCGTTTGAGATGATACCCATCAAACCTTTTACACATAAAGCGAGAGCTATCCCTAGTACAATAAGAGAAGAGGTAGATGCAGTTATAAAGTCAATGTTAGAAGATGAGGTTATTGAAATTTCGAATTCAGAATTTGTGAATCCCCTATGTATTGTAAATAAGGCCAATGGAAAGATTAGGGTGACATTAGACTCGACAAAACTAAATTATTGTTCCTCATACTTTCCATCAGGGAATCCAACAGAACGTGTCCTCCGAGATATAGGAATTTATTTACGTGTACTTACACATCATAATCACAAGGATTGGGTGAAATATTGTCCGTTGATAGAAAAGATTATCAATCACACCATTAATGTAACTACTGGGTTTGCACCAATAAAATTAATGTTAGGAATTGAACCAGAACCAATATTGATCGGGGTACCAAAAATACTGAAAATTAATGACATTCAGTTAAGTGAAGAAGAAAGAGCGAAAATTGCTTTTGAACGAATCAAGAAAAAGGCAGAGAAGCGAAAATTAAAGAAAAAGAGTAGAAAACATAAATGGGAACCTAAGATAGGCGATTGGGTACTAGTTAAAGACCATAAGTTATCAAGTGCGTTGCGAGGTAGGAACAAAAGGATGGAATTGTTATATAAAGGTCCTGCAGAAATTATATCAAAATTTGGTTATCATACCTATGAATTAAAAGATGTTAAAAATGAAAAATGTCTGGGAAGATGGCATAAACAACTCCTTCGACCATACAAGAAACCGTGTGGTGCCTTGCAACCTTGATTTAATGTAAAAAAAATTGGAAGTGTCATTTGTCTATTGGCGCCCAATCAGCTTTGAGATAAAATTTAAATGTTAGCTTACTTGAAAACCATATAATGGTCAGGTACTTACATATTCATGAAAAATGCAGAATGTGAATAGCTATCTACTACCAAGAGCTTAAAAATATATTGTATAGAGCTCACAATAACAGCTTCAGAAAGATTGTTAAATTGTTCATCTCCGCATAGAGAGAAAACAGAATATTTACTTTGTAAACATTTGTTAAAATATTTAGATGTATAGATAGTTATCACAGCAAGACAAAGAAAGAACTTGTCTGAAGAGTGTAATGGATTTATATAAATATATGTACATTTTAGTGCTTAAAGGATCTAGTACAGATATGTGTTACAATAACAAAAGTGAAAAATCACAGTGCAAGTGATAGTGAGAGCGAAGTGAGCAAACATGAACTAAAAGAAGGAAGTATAAAGAAAGACTCTTGAAATTTAACCTTTATATAAAAGCTTCACAGAAGAAACCATAACATATTGTAATTAGTATTTAAGGATTAATGTTTAGTCAAGTGTACAATTGTTTGTCATGTTAAAAAGATTAATGAGAAGATATGTTAATAACCAATTTCAAAACAGTGTAATTGAAAATTGTATATAATGGGAGTGTTGCCGATTATTCAAAATACAGGAGTAATTTTTAATTTTTCTTTCGGGCAAGACATTTACATTATTTTATTATGAAATAATAAAATAACATAAATGGGGGCATTTGATACCGAAATTTAGATTTCCGATCGAATGGGCTTTTGAAAAAGACACGTTTTAATTTAATTGCCGGATGTGAGATTTGCGATAAGTGTTGAGTAATAACATACATAGATAATAGAGCAGGAAGTGTTGTAAGGTGAGCAAGACATGAGTAAATAATAGTCGTTAAATTTGTAGGATAAACACATTATTGGTTTGAAATTAGCGAGTCATGACGTCATACTACATAGTTTAAATACACGTTCGAAAGTCAGGTCTGAAAACCTTAAAAGTCGCGCGATATATTTAATAAAATATAAAGTAAACATCGTTTAATCCTAAAAAGGTAATTATATATTCGAAATTCATAAAAGAACATGTTATAATAGAAAGGGACATTTCTAAATTGCGGGAAAAGGAAATAGCATTTTGGATACGAGGCTTTCTTGGATGACGTCATGACATTCAAATTGAAGAACGGTCTTCTTAGCGTGGGTAAGAGAGAAAGCGTCTGGTCACTACTCAACCAGAGACCAGTACGGCAGGTCGTGCTGCGCGGATGTGAGTGCGATTCCTCTACATATACAGTCGGCATAGCTCCTGAAAATATTTAAAATGAAATAAATGATATGCAAAGTTGTTCTTGGGTTGTCCATTACACTTACGCAAACCCGAGATAAAAGTAAGAGATCTCAAGCTGACTAGCCGGAGCGAAACACATCAAAGGGCAACACCACGTCACCAACGACATTTAAGTATCAACGGTGAAACATCAAGAAGCAAAGAACAACTATCTTTTAGCTTCAGAGGTATTGAATCACATTACAACTTACTGTGGCAAGACGATTCCATCTGCTGCGTTTGGAAACAGTTCAAAAACTTCTTTAAGGCGTGATTGAAAACACTATGCTAACACTTCGAATCTGCTAAATTTATCACCAGTTTATCTCGAAACTACATAATAAATGAAACGAATAAACTATTATACAACTTTATATAAATAAAACGAAGTACTAGAACAAATGAACTATTTTAGTTACTTAGAATAGTATAAATATAATAGGCATTTAAAGTAAAATGTATATAAATTTAAAAACATATGTGGCATTATAAAACGAACAGTGAAAAACAAAACAAGAAGAGATACCGTATTAAAATTTTATAAAACTATAGCACTGCCCATTATGGAGCCGAGACCTGAACCTATAATAGAAATGGCGGAGGAATAATTGAAACTGTTGAAATAAATTTTTTGAGGTACGTAGCTAGCTATAGTCTCAAACATATTAAAAGTGGAACAATAAGAGATCAACTAAATATATTAAATTTAAAGGATAAATTCAGGGAGTATAAAGTGAATTGGCAAGATCATATCTCTCGCATGCCAGACTTATCTAATAGGCGTTGCAGGACAAACTAGTTGATAGCAGAGACGCTGGGAATATCTGTTCTGATCAGAAACGGGCGTATCCTGCAGTATCCTCGCTTCCTTGTTACTAGTTGGGGGCGGCGCCGTGACCGACTGGTTAGAGCGTTCGCCTACCACCTAGACGGCCCGGGTTCGATCCCACGGACCCCCACGTGGTATTCGCTGTTGACGGAATGGCGTCAGGGCGGGTTTTCTCCAGGTTCTCCGGTTTCCCCCGCCGCTCATTCCACCAATTGCTCCATCACCTTTTGATTCATCCATCTCGCGTGCATTTCATATCATCCTCTTCCTCACTATCATACCTGGTACTGGACTGACCACCCGCTTCCGCTCTGTATGGTCATAGGTTTCTCTGCTCCCCGACAGGCGTCTGACCCTAGGCACTGGCTTGTAAATCCTAGTCCTACTTAAGGGGAGGGTAATCAGGTAAAAGAAAGTTACTAGTTGCACAAGGACTAAGGTGCGTTGTTCTAGCCTCGTTTTCCATTTCGTGTTTGAACAGTGGTAGGCAAAAAGAAAATTGTTGGCCACGCTTGTAAGGAACTATTTTAAGAGCAAGTAGTTAATGTTTCACTTAAAATCAATGTAAAGTTCACCAAGTTTTTCAGTCACGCTAAATAACAGAGGTAAGTTTCTGTGAAATCGGTTGGTTTCACAAGGGAATTATTTAGTTGAACTCTAAAAGCCTGCACTTGACCTACATACAACTTCTTGTTGAATAGTTTCATATCGTATAAACACAGCGTGACGTTTACGTATTGCAAATTACACCGGCTTTGAGTGGTTAACCATTTTCCCCAAGGCTCCTTCACTACGCTTGGAATATATGTATGTTGTTGATATTCTAACGGTGTAACCTCGCATGAAGCTGATAATACAGTAAACTACTTTAGGATACAAGTGCAGTATTTTGATAAATGATACCTTAATATGTATCCATCTTGTTGTATTATTATTTCTTTTCGTCTAACAGTTTTTCCACAAACCAATCACATAATTTACTACCTGATGTTGTTTGCGTGATTGTAACAGCTTTACGAAATTTTCAACGCCTTAGAGATAGACTATCCGTTTCGCTTCACATTTCAATGTAAGACCCACTGGCTTAAGTAATGTGGGGTTATTGGCCTTGTAGAAAGCATTGAAACAATTTCGTTACGGCAGGTCTCCCAGCGAGAGAAAATCCCCACGCCGGTACCTGGAAACGAACCCGGGTCTCCCGCTTATTAAGCGGCAGCACTACCACCGTGCTAAGGAGACTATCTAATATAAATATGATACTATAGTGCAACGAACTCCTTCCCTGAATTTATAAAGGGCAGAAGAAAAATAATTGAATAATTGCTAATAATTATTTCGAGAATGCTGAACTGGGTTTTTCATGAATTGTACATTTGAAGAGTTTTGCTTTTGCTCTATTGAGTGCTGAGCGGTTTCTTTTGTGAATATTGGCGTCACCTTCTCGCTTCAATTGACCTCTTTCGTTTTGTAGTTAAAAGTATTTCCTCTTCCCTCACTCAAGCATTAGAAAGGTTTGTTTTTAGACCCATGAATGCGTCATAGCTTGACTAACAGTAGCTGGAGGAAAATCCCTTGTCCTATTTTTCGCATAAGGTTAAGCATCACTGTCTATAGTATTTATGAAGTCTTCAGTTTCCGAGTTGAACTGAAGAGGAGAGGGTATTTATAAAACGATTTAAGACAAATGTTTTTCTTTTATCAAAATAGGCAGAACTGATCCTGAGAAAAGTAACACCCTGATCTGAATATTCACAGGACTTCCGCCACTAGGTCCGGAGACTGTGACCAAATTACTTGTGTCAGGCTTTCCTCGTTCGCCAGGCAAATATTGGCTTGGGTATGCAATATCACTACGCAACTTAGCAGACATATATTAGGATGTTCCTGAAACAGATGGTACAGGAAGGTGACTACTCAACTTAGGCTGTCTGTCATACACTGGCTCAGTGTATGGATTTATAGTAAAAACTCTCAACATGGCCTAGTATTAAAGAAGTGATGACAAAAGCAGCTAATAATTTCAGCGTTGATATAACAAATTCTCTCACACTGCCTTAAGAAATTTCTTTGACATGCACGATCATTTGCAACGAACCTTTTCTAATGGTTCGAAAATGTGAGAATGAAACAAATGTTTAATGCTACTGGGTTTAAAACAAGTGTTTAATGCCATTAGGTTAACCAAACAAAATGTCAGGCAAGGTTATACAATTTGTTAATGGTTATTAGAGCGCGAGTACTATGTGCGGTTCACTCAAGTCAATACAAACAACATTGATGTGTACAGCTTTATTTGTGTTTAATTTGTGTGTTGTTTTAATTTCAGTGACAAACAACGGCCACAGAATGACATAAATGTAACAGTTTAATACTTTACTAGTGCTCTAACAGTTTTCATTAGTTTGGTGAACACGTTATAGTCAAATAATTTTAGTCAATTGAATCAAACCCTATTGTGCTGCTTGAATTGTAGTATAATTCAGCGTTAACCTTTGCTCAAATCCGATTATATATAGTGTCAAAAAGTCCAGTGCAGTTACTTGTTTTACTTTATTCCTGTCTGAATGCACAACAATACAGCTCTCTTTTACTGACGTCACACAGTGTTCACACCTTCGCGATATTACAAGTTGCAAATGTTTTCTTTTCCTATCCCTAACATTCAATTTTCTGTTTTTCTTCACTTCCTCTATCTCTAACAGCTCAATTTAACGATACGGTCACTCAACACTCATTAACTGCTTCCTATGTTCCTTTCGACGGGACGGTTGTCTCATGACACACTAAACTAAAAAGTGACTGACTCCTCACTTTCTTACGTAGCGAGGATGACGTAACACGGACCTTTCTCGAACTTCACCTTTTCTGGAATCTACAAATACGCCAGCCGCCGTACACCTCTCGAATAATCTCGAAAACCCCTTTGACGTGTCGCGTTCATTGTTGTCACGTGTTCGCTCGCATGAGTGCTGTGCCACAGCTTGACTTAGAGTGCTATTGTCGTACGCCGCGACCGGCGTCACAATTTGATTAAAACCATCACAAAGCAACAATAAAATTCAAGCAGTACATGAGGAACGTTTGTCAGCCATTGTCCAAACCATACACTCTGAAGGAGTTGAAGTTGTATTTTTTATTTGTGGACGCTCTGAAGCGATTTTAATTTTTTGTGTTTGGTGTTTACAAAATTATTTTACGTAAAAAGGAAGGCTGGCTGAAAAGCTAACAAACACAAATTTCAACAAAGGTGCCACAGATTATTTATATAAACATAATAAAAGGTATTCATTAAGCGACTATGGAAGCACTTGGTGAAAAACAAATTACAGTTAACAACACAATCTATACTTTTGGAGTAAACAAATTAACCAGATGGTAAAGAAGAAAAAAGAATATATAATAATTGGTTAGCACAAAAAATAAAAGACCTTTTTCTGCTTTTTCTAAGTTAAGTCCCAAAACAAGTATTTTCGGTGAAATCTTCGTATCACATTTTTTTTATCAGTAGTGGAGAAAGTAACTGGAAGCAATATTTGATTCACGCACCTACGCAAAGACAAAATAGGAACAACACCCTGTTATATTAATTATTCCAATACTAGCAGGAAATGTGGATGGCAGATACAATCTCCTAATTGGAAACAGGCCTATGGGTTAATTCTCTGAAGTAAGGGAAAAGAAGTGATACCTACACCGTTGTGATGTTAATTTGTCCTTGTTTGTGCGTTATGGGCTGATTTGAGTGCGTGTTTATATCACGTCGGCACATATTTTTGTTGCGTGTGTTGATGTTAGCCGCACGCGAGGAAATTAACGGAAGTTGATTGTGGTGTGGGTGACATGCATAGCGGTATGGAGTCACCTGCTAGGAATTCCACTATCGCTGACTCATGCTTGCCAACACAAATTCCTCTAGAGATTACTAGCAAGATAAAATAGCTCATATTTAACCTGTTTTCCCACATTTTAGGAAAAAAAATTATACATTTTTTTAAATGTTGGTCGCTATAAAATATTTTGAGTGATTTATTCCAAAACTAAACAAGAACCTAATAGGAACTGACCTTAGAGTACATAATATACTGAGCCAAATAAACACATGATCGCTCTTACGTTCGCAAAAGCTTATTCTTCTGTTTGCTAGTTAATCGAGATACCTACACATTTACAGAAATGGTTTCATTACACATTTCATTTTGTGTACAAAGGGATATACAGGTGGCAAGAGCGAGAGTGAGGTGTCGCTATCTGATGGCTTTGAAATTCCATGCCTATTGCATTACCACGAGGAAAAAACTCGTATGTGTTGCACTCACATGACTTTCTCTACTCCTGTACTAACTATTCTTACAAACATTTATTCCTCTATCTTCTTCATGTGAGTCGAGGTAAACATTTGTAGAATTATCTTATTGTTAATGTTCTTGTAGGTGCAAGGGGAATGTGGTGATACAATAGGCTTTGAGCGATAGTCACATCTTTTAAATCTGGTTGCTATATGAAGGCTTTGAAATTCCGTTCTATTTGCATGACCACGAAATAAAAAAGTGAATAACGGCCTTCCATTTGAGAAGTTTTAAGTAATGGAAAACTCGCACAAATGACAAGGAATTCCTCAGAAATGGTTCACTCCACAAAAAATGCATTCGGACGTAACTTGTCTGTTTTAACGAGATCTACATTTTTGTATAGTAAGATTTGGTCTACATGTTACGGTTTACCAGTTTTGCAAAGGTCATCAAGAATAAATAGGACTGCATAGGTTATAGCCAGGAAATTCAAAATATACATTTCATTTTCCATAAAAATATCGTAAGCATGTGACATTTTAATCAAAATCGTTGGAGCCATTTTTGAGAAAATCTATGTGTCGCATCCGTGAAAGATATTAAACTTAAATACCAACTTTGGTTTGTAACCAACTTTTCATTTTTGAGTTATGCTGCCCCCCCCCCCCCATACAGATCTTTTTTCTAATAATGGTTCTTTTGGGAGGGGGGATTCAGGGGCCTCAAAACATACATTTCCGTTGAAATCTCGACATCGAATTTTTGGGTCAAATGCAATACTTCCCCAACTTACTATTCGTAGTAGAGAAACTAAAAATTAACTACAGCTTATCACTTAAAAATAAGTATAAGTATCAGAAGATCAAAAGTAATAACCTCTGAAAATGTACCACTAAACATTTGGTATAAATTGCGTAGTTTAACGATATGTAGATATTTTGTGTGCCAAGTTTTTCTCTCTTTTTATGACACAAAATGATTCAAATTCATTCAGAGTTAGAGGATTTCATAAGCTATTTATTCGCAGTAAATTTAAAATAGACATTCGTCACACAAATATCTTAAACGTATGGTATTTTAATCTAAACCGTTGGACCATCTCAAGTATACCAAAAATAAAGAAAGTTCGATGTGAACGCTGGAGACTATTTTAATAAAAATGTTCCTGCTGGAATTCTACACAAAGTTTAGTGTTTATCGACTTTTCGTTTAGCTTTTCAGATGCCCATTTCCTAAAAATGCTTATATTGAGTTTAGGGGACTTCAAAATATGTCTTGATATAAGATTCATAAAGTAGAATTGTAAATACTTTTAAAATTGTGTTTGTTAAATGCATTTTCTCGAGTAATAAAAATATAAATTTGAATTTTTTTTATAGAAATTGTGCTAAAGAGCACCAAACTTCCCGTAACACTCGTTACGCAAGTATAAAATGAAAACAAAGCCGAACATCCCTGCCGAGTACTGTTACGTACATACCAGTTTACTCACAAAGGATGGGGCTATCCCATACTGCATCCAATTCCAGGGTCAGTTCGCAAATGAGCTTTTTGAGTGACAGTAGATGAGACTACTGATGCTTCGCATCATTATAGACATTTTATTCTTTAATTCCACGGTTGGTAACCCTTTTCAAAAAATGATTTAACCAATATTAAACTTTATCTGCCAACAAACCGGCGTTGTCTTTCAAACTACACTTACGCATACCCTGCGACAAAGAATGGCTACCACTAGTGGCCACCTCAAAGTGGTAATGCAAAAATATAGGCAATTGCATCTCCTGATCGTATCCCACATGCTTCAAGTGAACTGAGATGGCATTCCCACACAGGAAGCTTCATGCATCAGAGCTGGTATAATTTATGAGAGGAGCAATCCAAGTAGAAGGGGTAGGTATAGTCTAGCCACCCCCTTACCCATTGCGGAAAGCCAGTGAGGCACGCCGCTGTTAAATCAAATATCAATGAAGCGCTGTCCCAACTTCCACACTCCCTTGGAAACAAAAAATGACCCAGTGAAAGTGTTTTGTCTTTTTGTGGCATTCCATGTTCAGATAGCGTGACTGTACGGCCGAACCGTGACCTTCGTGATTCATTTGGCACATTCCCTTATTCGATTCTTTCTTCCTTCCTTCCTGCGCAACAACAGTGGCATTCAGCACGGTTGAAGCCATTTCTCTTTTCACTGATAGAGTCAAATAAGTGATGTTATTTAATGCAAATGTGTAACTTTCACTACATTTTCCCCAAAGATAGCCACATTTCAAAGGAGAAGCACTCCTTACTGGTAGCAAAACCAATATGACTTACGGTTTTAATGTTAGTTAGCCCTCGAAAATGTACTTCAGGAGTTAATACGCTTCCAGCTAGTAGTGGCGGCTTCAGCAGACGCGTTGCAGATTATTGGTTATTTTTTCTTTGAATACTGGCTGTGAGGCGTATGAACAGCAGGGAATTCGTCAGTACCTCGCCGTCCTGCTTCTCTACAAAGTCTGTTGTCACATTGGAATCATACATGAAGATTCTGTTCGACAAGTATTCGGAGTTGTTGACATTATAACAGAATTTTAACATGTGGTCTCGCAATGTATCAACCTCTCCACAATACAGAGTAGAGCAAGCCAATGGGTTAGTTGTTTATAGCTCCGATATGACCACACAAATTGAAACACCACAAATAAAAAAATAAAGAAAAAGAAAGAAGAAAAAAGAGGAATCCTAAATTATATCATTTGCTAACAGAAGAATAACTGAAATTCTTAATGTATGAAATAAAACTGCAGTTTTTGTGCCAGTCCCTTGAAATCATCTTCTTTCCTGTCCTACCACTATCGTGGTGTCAGGGAATCGGATCTTCCGAGGCTCACATTTTCCTTTTGAATTCGAGTGTACTTAAGGTGGGGGATTAGCTCACCATGTTTTATCCCCAGGGTACTCGGATGAATCCTCAGTTCTTGAGGTAGGGATTGGACATTTCCTGCCAACACCGAAAGGTTTTGGTTTTCCCGCCAATACTCAGGAGACTGTTCCCAATGGTATTCCACTGAGCGATGGGGTCGCCACTGGTAGAATGTTCAAGTGATATGCTGTAAGCAGTCTGCAGAAGATCAGAAACTGCGAGTGAAATGCTGGCAATGACGTAGCACCCAAGAGATTCCGTTAATTTTGGAAGACTGTGGTCATCCTACGGCAGCCGGTCAACCGCACCGCACCATTATCCGTTTTTGTGCCACATGCCATTGTCACGTCCATTATCTCTGGTTCACAAGTAACGGCATCTACAGACTGGTCGTGCTGTTTTTCATCCTTGTAGTCCATGCTCAAGTACGGAAAGCTAGTTTGATCAAATAAACGAAAGAGTGAAGCAAGTCCAACGCTTGTGCATATTTCCGACAGAGCGCTGTGGTGCCACAAGGAGATTGGTTCATTTCCTTGCCATTTCCCGCGCAAGCAAGTGAAATGCTTTACATTGTGTTACTGTAATAATGCATCTTTTGTGTTGGACCAGACAAATGCAGCAGCGGAGTAATTTTATTTCAGTGACTCGTTACAAAATTAGCGTGTTAGTTTGGTGACTAAAATACAAACAACTGCAGCGCCTTTCCTGCCCTAAACAAGGAAGTTGCTATTTAGTTGTATGCACTCGTGTGGAAAATCCGGGCGAGCGAATTTTTGTGACGTTCAAAGCATTTGCGAGCTTCCAGTGAAACACAAATATACCATCTTCAGCTTATTTGGTCAGAAAAACGGCTTTCCACATATGTAAATTGTACTATACTTTATTCTAATGATAACTACACTGTAAGTATTCTTTATATTTGTTTTTTTGATTAAAAACTGTCATTTCTTTCTGGGAAAGTAATTTCTACATTTAATGCTGTCATAGAATTCAGAACAACTGAAGGCTGTATAATTATACTAAACAATCGCCATGTTTTTTCCCCCACATTCTGTGTATAACCTATTTGTCTCATTCGACCAGTGAATATCTAATAAGGAAAGTAACTTTTCTACTGCTGCATAATGGAACGAGATTAAAAGGATGAACAGTGAACAATTTTTAACATGTCCGGTGTATTTGTCGTCTCAATGACTGCACAAAACATTAACACCACCTATCAAAAACAGTGTTTCTTAAAAATGTTGTGTTTTCCAAGTCTAGCTAAATGAGACCTTTTACACCATACTCTTTCTTACTTACACGTTACGAGTAACCATAACTGAAAGTCAGGTTAGGTCAAGTTGCGTTTGGACACTGATTGATGACAGAAAAGTACATGAATCTTAAAGCATTTGAGGGGGGGGGGGGAGAAAGAACGAAAGCAATTCTTTAATTTGAACCTACGGAATACTTAGTCAAAAGGAAACAAAAACAGGCTCCTGTAAACAAACAAGTGAACAAACTATATGTACAACCAACACAATACTGCTTACCATGATTGAAATATATAACCGCGATCGTCAACAAATTTGATGCTTCGGATTCGGTGTTAAACATAAAACATATAGGCGTTTTAACACAAAATAGATGAAATTGGTACCAGTTTAGAGTGATCCAAAATCATAAACTAGCCCAACAAAATACGTGAATAGAGTCAATATTGGGCTTCAGAAAAATCGTTGCCATTGAGTTAAACGCCTCACTATAACTTGAAAATCGGAGTGTGGTGTGTAATAAATGTTAGAAAAATAATAGGAGCAATTTTGTTTAATGAAATAGTAAGAGATACGCGGTACCGGTATTTCGTTCCGCAGGAGTTTTTACATGCCAGTAAATCTACTGACATGGAGCTGTCAGTTTAAGCAAACTTAAAAACGATCGGTTTAAGTCGGGTTTGAACCCCTAACCTTGAGATCAGTAGGCCAGCGTCTCACCAACTGAGCCACCCAGACCGAGAAATTTAAGTGACCCTATGCTATTAAGCATGTAACAGTAAAATCGAATAATGTATTAGTAATAATAACCATAATATTAAAAACCAATATTGTTTCTTGTTGTGCTTGTGACGGAGTGTAGAGTTATTTGCTTAATCTACCCAAATTTTTAGTTGATTTGGTCATTATGCAAGTTTATCTGTTTGAACATTTAATGAGAACTTTCAAGCAAAACTAAATATTCCTCAGGCACTTACGGTTATGTTTCTACGTTTCACTGCTACGTTTTCCCACGCAACACAACAATGAGATTGTGCTTCAACAGCGCCATGTTGCCAGCATAATACACTCTTCTCGTTTTTCTTCTGTAATCTTCATTGTTATGCAGGTGGGTGGCTCTAGTAGTGTGAATGTTGAAATTTCATGTTTCCATTAGCACCGTTTTACAGTGCGTTACACTTAGCACCCATTCATCATACAGTTACGTGACATTTGCCTTTGCTCGCTAATAATTGTCCGTTCTATTTCATTTGTGACCGGATTTATCGAGTCTGAGCATGTACGCTTGTGGGTCAAATGCATATCTTCATTTCCAGTGGAAACCACAGGGAGGCACTTGATTACAGACCAAATTGAGACCATATAACATATTGGAACAAAGGGTTAATAAATCGTTGTCGGGAAGCGAGCCCAGGACCCAGTCACCTGTCGCACAGAGCGAGACAATAGGGATGCAATAAATTGTCCCCTCCGTGCCAGGTCCCAAACCAACCTGTTCTTGATCCCGTGAGAAATGCGAAATCGATATCCGAAAACATACACGGCGTTTACAGTTCAGATATTGTGAAGCCAGTGTGCGTATTATATGTTCGGAAATTGGATTATATCATTCTGCTTTCATTGCAGACGTGCGGCAGTGGAAACCCAATCCCTTGGCAGACCAGTAACTAATAATTTGCAATATATAATTAACTAGGTATTCTCGGTTTGAACTCTCCGTACTATAGCGTGCAATGCGACAAGACAAACTATCCAAAAATTATGTATTTCTCTTTTTTATGGTGTGTTACTTCACATGACTTTGTCTACTGTTTGCCGTTTATTTCTATATAATTTCTATTAGCTATTTTTATAAAAACTACTACTTTCTCTGCTACGTAGGTATACAAGTATTGGAACTATTGCATTCCATCCAAAAATTCGATATCCAGATGCCACCGGAAATACATGTTTTCGAATCCCTTGGTCTCTATTTTAACAAAAAGGTCCGGTGTGAATAACATAACGAGAAGTCGGATACAAAGGTTTTCAAAAAAAAATCCTCCTACCCGAGACTTAACCTATACATAGAACATTTTTCGAAAATTTATATTTAATCAAAATTGGCTCTGTTGTAATTAAAATACCATATGTTTAAGATATTTTCATGACAAATGAATGTGCGTCTTGAATTTTCTGGGAATGTCCTCAGAAGTGTCTCCATTCTGGAAGACTTGTATATCCGTAAGGATGGACAAAATCGTATTACACGAAAAAGGTAGAACTTGTTAAAACACACAATTTGTGTCAAATTCTTTTTTGTGAAGTGAACCATGTGGGAGATATTCCTTGTTATTTTGAATTTTCCCTACATTTATACTTTTCTCAAATAGGAATACGTTATTCATTTTTAAATATTTTGGTCATGCAAAGAGAACGAAATTTCAATAGCGACCAGCTTTTAAAATTTTGTTTATAGCTTAAGGCATATTGTATTCCCATATTTCCTTTACACCAACAAGGAAATTAGCAATAAGATAATTTCTACAAATATTTATCTCGATTAACGTGAAGTAGATAGAGAAATAAGTTTGTAAGAATAGTTTTACCTCATGGCAGTTGGGATACATATTTGCATAAATATCATTTCACATTTCACTGCACGAAGATAAAAAGAAAATGCAGGTACCTAGCTGAAGCGATGCTGGTCTTGAAATTCCGTACGCTATAGCATTACGAGACTGTGGTGGCAGCACTTTAAAACAATGAGAAGCATTGAACAATTCAGTTCAATAACGACTATCGCGGAAACGGCTACAGGAAAAAAAAAAAAAAAAAAAAAAGAAAGAAAGAAAGAAAAAGTCGAAATTGTTTTACAAAGATCTACGCTTTCGTATGGCAAGTTTTTATCTATCGGTTGTGGTTTACAAAGTTCCTTCCGAATGAAGAATTACACATTCAAATACCCTAGAGCACTTTCAGTGTGTATTTCAATCAAAAGCATTCCATCCATTTTTGGGGAAAAACAATTAAAGAAAAAATAAAATGTTCCATATAAACAGGTTAGGATGGGGATTCCCCGAAAATCTTCGCAATGCATCTTTGGGGAATACTGAACATAAATACCAAATTTTGTATTTAAATTACTTTTAGATTTTGAGTTACGCTGTTCAGACAGAATCGTTTTTCTAAAAATCTGATGTTGCACTCACATGACTTTATCTACTCCTCTGCAAATATTCTTACAAACTCTTATTCCTCTATCTACTTCATGTTAATGAGACAAAGTTGCACAAACTTATTGCTAATTTTCTTGCAGGTGTGAGGGGAATATGGGAATAGAGTAGGCTTGAGCGGTAGTCAAATCTTAACTGGTTGTTATGCGATGGCTTTGAAATTCCGCTCGCTTTGCATGACCAAGAGATAAAAAAATGGAATAACTTCCCATTGAGAAAAGAAATATTGGAAAATTAAAAAAGAATAACTGGGAACATCTCTGAAATGGTCCACTCCACAAAAATAAGCATACGATATACATCGATTGTTTTAACGATATCTGCATTTTTGTGTTGGTAGACTTTTGTCTACCTCTTACGGTTTATCAGTAACGCAGAAGTCATCTACAAAGAATAGGACAGCCGAGGACATTTCCAGAAAATTCAAGATGCACATTTTATATTTTGTCATGGAAATATCTTTCACATATGGTGTTTTGAGAGAGCATAGGCTTTCACTAGTTATATGGTATCAGCATGTTTTTAACTGAATACACCAATACTTACATGGAGCTAACTACAGTATAAATAAGGAGATTGAAAATATCTATGCAGGCCCCCTAAGGCTCTTGGGGAACGTATGCCCGCAGGTACATGTAGGGAGTATTTAAAGTACGATGTTTTTAGGGCCATTCTCTGTCTCAATCTTTCTTTCCTTCTGTCTTTTATCACATCGTCGCAGAACAACTCTTTTATAATATTCGTTGCTTTTCCTTTCTTCCAAATTAAAAGTACACAAAGCGTGCTGCCTCTTCTGCTCCCTTATCTCCCCTGCTATCTTCTTCCTCACTGTGAGAGTATAAAGTCATTTATTACTAGCGAAAGCTTTTTTCTGTATTTTTTTTATCGTTTCTTCATCAGCCCTTTCTTGTTGATGACCGACTCTTGCTTAATATCACCGTTACTCTTCTTTCCTTTTCTTTTAGACTTTTCTTCTATCCTCTTAATGTGCTGAGCTACCGCCAAGCTGGTTCATCAGTCACCAAATTCAGAGACTGTTCCACCCATACGCATACTGACCAATGCGTTTAGCAATGCCTCAGCTATCATTTATCTTCCTTTGGAAGAATACGATGTTATTGGATAAAAGATCAGCGCGGTACTGAACTGCAATGGTATTCAATTCACAGTGATTTAATGTCTAGGGCACGCCATCCATTTCGTATTCATCAATCTGGAGAAGTTACTACCTCGACATCCATGTACGTTTCCATTACCACAGACTAACAGATTCCTTCAACTTTCAACTTCGAATTTTTTTTTTTTCTTTTTTTTTTTTTTTAATAAATCCGCCTTCCAATAGTGTCAATTTTCAAACAAAATATTTTCTTAAAGTATTTGTCTGCATTGTAATCTGATTTAAACACAAGTAAGAAATCAATTATTATTGATGTAATCTGTTACTGTTTGTTCATGAAATAGTGGTAATAAATCCCATTCGAGGTAACGAGTTTCATCAGATAAATGATAATCTCTCGTGGGGTTAACAATGTTTAAATCAACACACTAAAGCATTCATATTTAGAAGGATACCAATTTTTACAGCTAAGCTTCCCCTAAAAACGAGCTAAAATTAATATCTCTACTCCAAAAGAATATAGCATTTCTCTAAAGTGGTACAGTATTTAAATAAAATATGAAGATGCAGTGCCGTAATATATATTTATGCTCGAGCATGCATAAATATAAGAATTATACGTCTGAAAGCTGCAGTTTAATGCACCTCTAAAGTGCAGGTTTGCATCTACCAGAAGAAAGCGCAATTATCAATTATTCTTGTACGTTCAGCAGAAGAACTAACGCGAGTTTACAAAAAACAAAAATGACGGACACGATGAACAATGTGATGCAGCTTACACCGCCGGAAATTTCTGCAAAGGCGCACGATGTGCCTAAATACTTAGTGCCTCAAAAATCAAGAAACATATATAAAAAAGTCCATGCATAATTCATGAATTGGAGAAAACCAAAATGCATAACCTCATTTTCACAAAAGTATTACTGGCGTACCTCGAAGAATTTTCCCAAAGTATCGAACCATAGATCTTATGGACTCCCTAATCTATTTTTAAATCAAATGCTAAGATCCAGATCAGAATAAAATTAATACTTTCGCGTCTGCGCACATATCACCACGCTGACAGCTGTTATACTTCGAAGGTAATCTTAATGCACATATCGACTCAGGTAATTATAGAATATTAAACATAACTTATAAATATTTTAAAGATAGACACATGCTTGGGCATAAATAGTCGAATGAAATTTTACGATGGCAGTTAAGACGTTTATATGAAAATTATGGAGCAGGCATCTTAATTATCACCATTATAGTGTCCTTGCATAATATATGTATTCGATTTATAACACTACACAAAAAGTATTTTCATCATTGGTCTCCTTTAGAACTTTGGAGCCAAATAAATGAAAGCAGTATAGCCGAAATGTTATTAGGTAATGCCTTAAACGGAAACTTGTGACAGATTGACGCGCAGTTTCTCGACCGCGCCCAAAGAGTTGAGCTCAGTAATTTTGCGCAACACCGGTGTTACCTAGGAAGCAATTATTTTTAAAGAAGAGGTGCGGCTGTTAGTGGGAGAGCACTTGCATGACTGACTGAGCTATGAATGTTTACCTGAGAAACGTCCATTATTTCTGTGGCTAGACGGCAGATGTAGGTAGGTCATGAAGGTACACTTTGAGCTTGTGTAACAATACATTATCGTTCTATATTGTTGCGTTTTACTGTAATGTAATTAAATACTAAACAAATCTGATTTTCTATCATATGACTTTCTCTACTCACCCTTCTACAAAATATTCATGCAAAGGATTTTGTGAATCGAGATAAACTTTCATTATACATTTCGCAGTAGGCTAAAACGAGAGTCAGATTTTTTTTTTAAAAAGTGGGTCGCTATGTGATAGCTTCGTATGATTGCGATTATCGTGCTGAGGGTCCGTGGTTCGATTCCTGTGTCTGGAGTGGTGACTTTAAAGTTGGCTCCACCCAAGCTTTTACCTCATATCTCACCAATGCCCAACGCGGCTAGGAGACCAGGGTAAAAGCTGCAGGTCCTCTCGTTCCATAGCCATCCTCATTCTCTGTTACCAAAGCATCGGTGGTAACAGACAGGTAATTTTTTCCTGCGTTCCTGTTTTGTTCCTAGTTGTTTTCAGTTTTTGCTGATCCACACATACAAGCATGCCAACACCCATGCGCGAGGCGGAACTCGAACCTGCGATCCCTTACGCCAGAAGCACCAGAGGTAAGCAGTTGAGCTTGTGATAAATGGGTCCATGGTGGAACGATATTTAACACAAGGTCATTGACTATACGGGATAAAATGGCCATTTCCATCTGAGGTCTAGTTATGCAGAAAATAAATTTATGTAGACTGCCTGCAAGTGCCGTTGACTGTTAAATTCAAATACCTATATGTTTAAGTAATTCTAGTGTATTTTAGATCCTGCCTTTAACATACATGCTGAAAGATATTTCAGTAAATACAGTTGAAAATGACAGGGCAGCATGAACCACAGAGCCGAATGCTGAGGTATGTTCTATAAGTTCATTCAACTTGCATAATTGGTGTTAATTTTGTGTAATTTCTTTTTATTATTCTGATCTTTCCGTCACAATTTCTCTTATTTTCTTTGTTGTGTTTAGCCCGTGTTTCTGCGTGTTGCTTTAACCTATAGATTTAATTTTTAAAAATGCACAATTTACTTTATGCAGTTTTGCTTTATAATTAACCCTTTACAAATGTAGCTTCACAAAAGACTTGTTTATTGGGAAATATATTTTTCTTCGAAATGGCATAAAATATTAAAATTCTGGTTTATCAAGCTAAAACTCACCACCCCTAGGAACGACATATGATATTAATAAAAGTATCCTGCATTTCCTTAATGAGACGAATTGTGCCGGTAGATAATTTGCGACATATTTTCCTGTCAGCTCTTGCCTTAATAAATTAAGCTTAATGCAGATTGTTTCCAGCACCAGGTTGTTGTTGATGTAACCAGCAAGTTTTATCTCCTCTTACCTGTGTGTGTCACGTCCTTTAGAATGAGGATGATAACTTGAGAAAGATGCGCGATTACCTCACGTCTGACTCACATAAAACACGTCACCCACTCCCAAATTACCCACTGCCTTTCTAATGGTGTGGGGCTGGAATATCTATGCTTTTCTGTGGAGAGAAGCTATCTTATCATATTTCACGAGTAGGTCATTTCTTAGTTACAAGTAGACGCCTGAGAAAACTGTGCATTAACACAGATTTGCGATGAATTATCTGTAGTAATAACTACGGGAGGGTTTCACATGACAACTTTGCGAGCGTGAGGCGCGAGAAAATTATCCCAAATATGTAAACCTGGGGTGGTATTTGTTTACCGTATTCCGCGAAATAAATAATTCATTTATTTTATACTATTTAATATTAAGTGATTTAAAAGTAGGCAGCTTACAATAACATTCATACATTTTAATTAACATTTATTTTCGCAGTTGGCACTACATCTAATTCAGTAGACTGTGAGAACACAATAATTTCAGCGTTTGGTCCAGGGAAACGAGGAATTAGACATGATGAATATAAATAAATGAATTATTTATTACTCCTGAATGCATGAATACTATACATAGTTTTCAGTGTATTCCTTATAGTCATCACAATTTGGTTCTTTCATGTTTACAACCCATCTCTCACGATAGTTCAGTTGGTGTTTCCGCTCTGAGTTCGTAACCTCTTTTGTTGCAAAACATCTGAAAGTGATTCCATACACATGACGTGCTCTTTACCGTATTTTTTGACTTATCTTCAGTTAAAATATCAATATCTGACTAGAATATTCGCCAAATCTTTTGTCTGTCATTTTTAAATGGCCCGCTAATTGTTTTTATTGTGATGCTTGAGATGTTCAGAAACGTAAGAAAATGTTTAGGTTGGCGGAACCGCAAGGAGATGATATAACCAAAGCGATAATACCACGAACTAGAGCTGATAATCCGGCATTAGTGGAATAGTCTTAAGGGTCTTTCCTTGTTTCCTATAGTTGTCATGATTCCATAACTTGGTGTTTAAAATTGTAGACCAAACTAAGTGGAGATTAACAGATTAGTTTTATTGTGTTTCGCCATCAGTTCACTAATGTAACTTTGACGTACTTAAGGTACATAACATATAAGCCTACACGTAACATATTTAGTGTTAAATATTAACTGAGAACATTTAAAATTCCATACTATAACATTAGTTCTAGTTTCAATCTTTCGGCAGTAAGCGATTCTTGTTCATTTTTGGAAATATCCAATATTTTGAATTATACAATACGACATACGAAAGTACAATGTGTTTGACGGATAACTATAACGATTATTTTGTAATTTCATTTCACCGCTGTAGAGTTCCCCTCCCAATATTTTGTTCGCTCCGTTGCCCGTTCCTAGCGTAGTTACATACAAAATCTAGGATACCATAAATTTTATTTTTCGCCAAAATGTTAGTCCCCAAATGAAATACACAGAAGCATTCCTTGGTTTGCCGCTTCATAATCAACGGTTACAAATTATTATTATTATTGCGTAGACAGAAAATGCAGGTAGAGTCAGCGGAACTCACGGCCTGCTGAATACTTCGCCGTTACCCAGTTTAACAGCTGACGCTAGCATGGGCCAGCCGTAACTAACCTAGAAACTGCGTGATGTGTGGAAGATACCTTGGGGCAGTGACCCAGAAACAAAACGTGCAACGTGCTGGACACATAGGTACTTACTGCTCTTGTTTCATGTTTATTGGCAACAACACGTCAGCGAAAAGACATGGAAGATTCGTAGCCAACTTCACTTCACCAACTCGCGTGCTTCTTCACAATCGAAGCGAGGAGTACCTGCTTAAATGATGACCAATGCTTATGGAATTTGAAAGTAAGTCATTGCTTGCATGCATAACACTTTACCGTTTGTCGTGTTGATGTTTGGACAACGTTTGTACAGTGTTTGTTACAATCAGTGGCGTTTTCTGGCTTTGGAGGTATGTAAACTAAAAATTCGCATGTGTTACATTCATATTACTTTCCCTACAAATTCTTTATTACTTTCTCTACTGGTAAGTAGGGGAAGTATTGTATTCCACCCAAAAAATTCGATGTCGAGATTTCACCGGGAATATATGTTTTGAGACCTGAATCCAAAAAAAAAAAAGCATTTTTAGAAAAAGGTCCGTGCGTGTGTGTGTGTGTGTGTGTGTGTGTGTGTGTGTGTGTGTGTGTGTCTGTGTGTCTCTGTGTGTCTCTGTGTGTCTGTGTGTGTCTCTGTGTGTCTGCGTGTGTGTGTGTCTCTGTGTGTCTGTGTGTGTGTCTGCGCGTGTGTGTGTCTCTGTGTGTCTGTGTGTGTGTGTCTCTGTGTGTCTATGAGTCTGTTAAGGGCGCTGATGACCTAGAAGTTGAGCGCCCTTAAACCAAATCCAAATCTGTGTGTCTGTGTGTATCTGTGTGTGTGTGTCTGCGCGTGTGTGTGTCTCTGTGTGTGTGTGTCTGTGTGTGTGTGTGTCTCTGTGTGTCTGTGTGTGTGTGTCTCTCTGTGTATCTGTGTCTGTGTGTGTGTGTGTCTGTGTCTGTGTGTGTGTCTCTCTGTGTGTCTGTGTGTGTCTCTGTGTGTCTGCGTGTGTGTGTGTCTCTCTCTGTGTGTGTGTGTGTGCCTCTGTGTGTCTGTGTGTGTCTCTGTGTGTCTGTGTGTGTCTCTGTGTGTCTGCGTGTGTGTGTGTGTCTCTCTCTGTGTGTGTGTGTGTGCCTCTGTGTGTCTGTGTGTGTCTCTGTGTGTCTGTGTGTGTCTCTGTGTGTCTGTGTGTGTGTGTGTGTGTGTGTGTGTGTGTGTGTCTCTGTGTGTGTGTGGACAGCATAACTCTAAACAGATATCTCGCAAATGATTACCACAAAAAAGGTTGTTTGAAATAAATTAGTGTTTTAAACAATTTTATATTTTTATGTAGTAGGTAATTTCTTTTTCCTTGTCTTATGATCTCTCAGTTATAGATATGACTTAATACAGCATCCCTTCCGAATAATGACGATTTCTTAGAACTTCCAGGAATACATTTTATTTGCCAGGTAAATATCTTCTTATTTATATATCGGATTTTAATCAAAATCGCAAGAGCCATGTTTGAGAAAATAAAAGATTTAAAAATATATTACCTACAAAGGGAGTTGAAATGCCGGAATTTTCTTGAAAACCTTCGTGTCATATCTTTTTAAAGCTGCTGAACCTAAATACGAAGTTTGGTATTTCGTTTTCTAGAATACTCACACACACACACACACGCACGCACGCACGCACGCGCACGCGCGCGCGCGCGCGCGCTGTACATGGACCTTTTTAGAATTCAAGGTAAGTTCAAAATGTGTGTTTCTGAGTGATTTATAATTCGTCCTCTTACCTACTACAAGTTGGTGGCAGAGGAAGCAGATAAATGTAACTATCTTAACAGCAGGAATTTAACAAAACAATTAAAAAATCAAAAGTTTTGTGAGTGTGCTATTTATTCCATACGAACAATCTACTTTGGTAATGTGTGCTTATCTTTCACTGACTGATACACGAAATCGACATCACAAGCTTCTTATGCATCTGGAAAAATAGCCCTTTTAGAATTTCCAGTGTTTCCTCGTTTTGTTGCTTTTTAAGTTTAAAATATTACGGTGCAGACTAAGATCTATAAAGAAAGAAGCCTATAAGTGATTTTGCTGTAATATTCATAACTAACAGTAAATTAGTGTTTTATTATAATTAGGTTGTAAAATTACAAAAGAAATTATTATATTTGCATAGTTAATAGTGTGTAGTGACAATATATATTTTTTGTTCAATTGTTTTCGTTAGTTTAGTTTTGTTAATGAACACTGTGAATTGTATCTTATGGAGTAAAAAAGCTATAAAGGCAACAAAACTCGCACTTACTGATTCATTAGATTAATACATAATTATCACAAAAATCTACAAGAATTTCCTTAGGAATTAAAATAGTGGTAAATAATGTTTCTAATGTTATACTCGTATTCAGAGTAATAAAGATTAAAATAAAACTATAATTAATCATGCTCGTCATTTTTATATGTAAAACATTAAGAACGTAAACAATTAAATAACTTTGAAAGACTAGAACACTTCAGAAAATTGTAGGATATGTAAACTAAGTTTTCTGTAATAGATACGTAAACATTGGAGGTAGTGATAGTGAAGTAACGCAAATATTAAAATGCAATAAAAAGTTTGTGACACAGCTACACTTGCCTGTTTTATATTTGAATGTAGGTATATTTTAAAACAGTTAATTGAAGTTAAGTCACAAACTGTTTGTTCTGTTTTAATACACTTAGTATGTTCATAAATTACATCTGATAAATATTAAAGAGAGAAAATTAATGAGTGTTAGAGAGAGAGAGAGAGAGAGAGAGAGAGAGAGAAAGAGAGAAAAATCTCGAAAACTATTAAATTATTTTGATAATTATTTCCCCATTGATAATCACACTTACCGGATATATTTATGCAACTTGTGACTAAAATGTCATTTTTAATGCCAGTGGAAATGTTTCATATTATTATAAAAATATCGCACATTCCACCAGCTGCATACGTGATTTTATTTACAAACTATAGCACACTTTCACAACAAATACGAGAGTTGCAAAAAATATATATATTGCGAGATTCTAAAGAAAGAACAAATAAGAAACTAAAAACTTCACTTATCTTAGTAATGTTGCACGTTCTTTTTGCACAAACTGACCCAGGGTTTCAAGTTGTCTCCAACGCATTCTCAAAGCTGCACGAATTTGTATAGCTTTGAGAATGAGTTGGAGACAACTTGAAACCCTGCGTCAGTTTGTGCAAAAAGAACGTGCAATATTACTAAGATAAGTGAAGTTTTTAGTTTCTAATTTGTTCTTACTTTAGAATCTTGTTGCTTCACTGTTAATAGCTTCAATTGTCCTTATTTAATATATTGCGAGATTTAAGTTTATGGTTTCTATTGAGCATAAATAGCTGAATAGCACACACAATATTCCTGTTTATGACAATGAATTTGAAAAACCGCTCGCATTTGAAATGCCTTGCTGTATTTTTTTGTTGTGGTTGTAAATAGAATAATTTCATGAATTTATTTATTTATTTGTGGGGCGGGGGCTTTTAATATTCATGCTACCCATTTTAATCTCTCTTCATTGAACAGGTAGGAATATAAGATGCTATAATGTATCTTACTGCTGGTGTTTTTAAACACACAAGCCATGTGTGGGCAATGTTTTAAGAAGTAGAATCAGGTCTGAAAATCGGAATCGGCTGGGGAATTTAAATTTAGGCAAGTTAGCCATGGTAGCTTCGTGGTTAAAGCAGCCGCTCGACACACGGAAGATCCGTGATTCAAATCCCGGCTATGGCATTGAATTTTTCAGGCCTGATTCTACCTCTTATAAGATGCTATTTTAATTACTTTATTGCAGATTTTGAACCTTGTGATTGATGTAAAAAGTAAAAAGGAACAGTTAAAGAATGTTAAATATTACCTTTGTAAACAGGATAAGGTATCATACCCAGTTTTAAAGTAAATTTGTTTTTTAAGAACTGCTGATACATTTCGTTACCAGCGGTGGACACCTCTGGTGGCTGTGAAATAAGGATTGGCAGAATATCTAATGTAATTCGTGTAAAAAACAAAAAGGTAATGGTTAAACCGTGTTAAATATTATCTTTATAAACATGGAATATATAATTCCGAATTTTAAACTAAATTTGTTTTAAGAATTGCTCAGACATTCTAAGTGGTAGTTACAAAGCAGCCCCCCCCCCCCCCCCCCCCATGGTAATCTAAGTAACTCAGGAATATGCTGGTAAATCCCCTAGCATGTGCAGTTTGAGTTGAATGCACTTCGACTGTTTCACGAACAAAATGGAAAAGGTGAAATAATACATCCGTAATATATGCTTATAATACATACTTGGTATGAGATATAAAATAGTATTTTAATAATCGAGTGAAAATGTTAACACCCAAGGGTTGACAATTCTTACGAGAATTTAAATTATATTTTAATCTCGTGTGGTATATATCTTAACCACTCCCAAAATCTAAATCTGAATAATTATTTTAATTAAATATACAGATTTATCGTTGTTGAATGGGATCATGGTTGCACCAATTTCTTGGAGATAAAGGACATAAATATACTGAAGGTGATAGTATAACCGTAAATTGAAATGTTGCGAATAAGGAAGTAATGTTTATTTCTCAAGACGTTCTAATGGATGCTCAGTGCTGCGGTTTCATTGATCTCTAAAAAGGCTGTTACTTGGTATTACTATTGTAATCTAGTTTGAGAAATAAAACGTTTGCCGCAGTGGATCCGCTGTTGTGATTAAAACCAGTATTTAGGTTGGTAGGAATGAGGAAACTATAGGCAATATTAGATGAAACATTTAATACTCGAATGGTGAGGGTCGAAATTAAAATATTTACGAATTTGGAGTTGGCGACTCTTGAGAAAAAAACAACTGCATGTTGAGTTGATAACATCAAAACCATTTAAGCAATAAAACTGGTGGGATAAACAACTGTGTCGCTCAATATAAGCAACTATCATCGATTTAAACTTCAGCATTTGCAATTAGACATTTTATTATATGTTTGCTTATTGTAGGTCCTAGGTGTTAGCAGAAAAATGTGGAACGACTTACGTATGTAGGTAGGAAGGTTCATTAAGAGCGTGTTACATGGCGAAGTTTTGAACTGCGAGAGTCAATACTTGGGTCGAATGGGTTGCATACAAACACGGCGATTTGCAGTCCTCTGCATCCCGGCTTGGTTCCCTATAACCTGGACGACCGTCCTATGCGTATATGGGAGTGAGATAGGCAGGCTGTCGTGCCACAACTTACCAGATTAAGGGCTGGTTTACATACATTCCAGTACAATAGTTTAGTTCACAATTCACGAAAACGGGAGTGTATATGGATAACCACAGAGCACCCAGTGGATAACCAAGTGGAAAGTAGAACATATGCATTTGTACATCATTTGTTTCTAATTGACCAATTATGTTTTTTCAACTTCTTCCATTCAGCTAGTGCAATGCAGGTTAGCCAACGTCAAAGTTAGAATTGTCTATATATAGGTCATTTCCGATTCCTATCAAGTGGCATTCCTTTATTGATAGCCTACAATAGCATCATTTGTTATTGTTTTCTGTTAATTACTACTGGTTTTTACTATTCTTTGTAATTGTTTCTTGAAGCATTAGCCTCCTGTGGCATTAGCTATATACATACTTATAGCTTTGAGTTACGTACAAACTGCGTGGCTCTTTCGCTAGAAGAAGCAAAGTTCTACAAGTCTGAAGGACTCAATATAAGTCAGCATATACATTTTGAGACGGTAACTCTACGTCAGCCAAACCAAATAAATGGGATTATTAAGGTAAATGTAAATAATTAAGGATTATGGTAATTAAGCCTTGTATACAAATAAATATTTTATTGTAATGTAATGACATTTAGTTCATTCCTGTACTCATATGTTCTAAATTAACCCCACAACGAGTAGTCGTGCATTAAAGTAATTTCAGGCAACGTTAAATACTGCCCAAGACCAAGTTTAGATGCTGGAAATATATTTTCCAGAGGAAAAAGCTTCGTTTTACGTCACATTGTGGCAGTGCCATTGTTAAGAGACGCAAGGGTGGAATTCGTCTGTAGCATTATGCGATAATCGGCGTGACGACGAACAGAGACAGCGAGCTCAGATGAAATGTTTAAGGAAACTCCCGTCTCTATATCAAAAGTTATTAGCAGGGAATGTAGTTTACCCAATAAGACCCAAGAAAATATATATGTAGATATGTAAAATGTTGAAACATGTTGCAAAGCGCTAAAACGCCCACCTATAGGAGTTCAAGTTTTGGAAGCCAGACGGTTAATTAAGAGAGACATTTGGTCTCTCTTGTTAGTTTTCAATAACTTCAGCAGTAGAACAGTCAACGCTTTAACCTTCGATGCGTACCAAAACTGCGTTTAACGCAATAGATTATCAATTTTATACCTGCTGAACAGCATCAAGCTCGTTATCTCTTCCCCGCGTTCTTTCTTTGAAAGTTCTGGGTTATACGACAAAATGTTTTTGTGGGGGGAAAATGAAATAATGACTTCAAATAGAACTTGGCTTAATAAATCGTTAAAGGTCTTCCATCCTCCAACATATTCATTCACTGAAAATTTTAAAATAGCTAGGGAAACCAAAGTTAGAAGATTTAAACAATTTGAAACGCGGTTAATTAAACTGCACCTCTAATTAGACACGATTAATAATAATAATAATAATAATAATAATAATAATAATAATAATAATAATAATAATAATAATAATAATAATATTAGTAGTATTACTATAACAATAATTTTATTGTTAAACGCTTTTTCTTATGACCTTGCCCCGCACACATTCTTCCGCGTTGCGTTTCGTTTTTTTTTTTCCCACGACTGGCTAATGTACGCCTCCGAATGATGTCACACAAGCTGTGTGCAATTCAAGGATAGGCTATAAAAACAATATTAACACTGTTGATAGACGCACGTGCTTTCGTCATCCTAAGAGGCAGGTTTAAACCGAAGTATCCTCTCATCTATTTGTGGTAAGAAATTGCGCCAATTCCAGATGTATTAATTCTGTTACGTAAATATATTTAAGTCACACGGTTACTTTAGTGTGAATCTGACACACATTTTCGAATATGTTTAGATAAATGACCGTGTTAGATACTAACATTATTTTGCATGACAAGTTATGTGACAGGAAAATACGGAGCAAAGTTACATGTAGCATACCTTAAACAAAGCTGCACCCCAGAGTTACTGTTATAAACAACGTATGTATTAGAATTTCTTAAAAAGACTTGAACATTGCCAGTTACTTTGACAATTGACTGCGCTTACGTTATTTTGATTGGTTGGAATATTAGTAATTTAAGATAATCTCCAAAGTCCAGAAGGTAAAAATAAAGATAAAGTATATGGGAAATTGGTAATCCGTTTTATACTGCATTTTTACTTTCTCTACTGGTAAGTAGGGGAAGTATTGTATTCCACCCAAAAATTCGATGTCGAGATTTCACCGGAAATATATATTTTGAGACCCCCTGAATCCCAAAATAGCATTTTTAGAAAAAGCTCTGTGTGTGTGTCTGTGTGTCTGTGGACAGCATAACTCAAAAGCGAAAAGTCGGTTAAAAACCAAAGTTGGTATTTAAGTTTAATGTCTTTCAAGGATGTGACACAAAGATTTTGAAGAAAATAGCCCCACCCTAAACTATCCTTTACATGGAAAATTTTGATTTTCTTGAAAATGGGTCTAACGAGTTTGATTAAAATGTCATATGTTTGAGATATTTTTATGACAAATGAAATGTATATCTTGAATTTTCGGGCTATAGCCCCTGTAGTCGTATTTACTCTGGGCGAGTTTTGCATAACTGTTAAACCGTTAGAGATAGACCAAATCATACTATACAAAAAATGTAGATCTTGCTAAAATACACAATTTATGTCTCAGTAAATGTTCTTGTAAGGTGAATAATTTCGGAGATATTCCTTGTTATGTGTGTGAGTTTCGGAAAACTTAAAAACGTTCGTGAAACGGAACATCGTTGTTCATTTTTTTATATGTTAAGTGTGCAAAGAGAACAGAATCTCAAAGCTTTAAAAAATTTGACTATCGCACAAAGCCTACTGTATTCTAATATTCCCCTTGCACCTACAACGAAATAAGCAATAAGATAATTTGTACAAATGCTTATCTCAACAAGAAGAAGATATAGGAATAAGAGTTTGTAACAATGGTTAGTACAAGAGTAGAGAAAGTTACTTGAGTGCAACATCATATTTTTTCTTAATGCATTTAACGTTGGATGTGTGCACTTTCTCCAACTTTCCTGGCAATTTATTTCTCACTGTACACGAAAAGGCGTTATGCTGTAAATGTCATCAAAGCGAGCCAAGGTTAAGCTACCTCACACTACTGCTTGTGAATACTTGACTGACAGCAGAGCGGGAGAAAAAGTTTATAGAACGTTTGCGAGACTTCTGGCTGCCGGCTTGCTTGTAGAAGGTTCAAGAAAACGGGCAAATTTCTAGAAAGATCCGTGCTCGTCATTCCCGTATAAAACTTTGTGGGACGGCGAGAGAGGGCAGTTTTTGAGAGACAAAAGAAGTGGAGTTTAGTTGTGAGAAGCAGTTTTAATGAGGGTGATCGTCGAAGCAAGCAGATTGTTAAAGAAAAGAACTGAAAGACAGAAAAGTGTGTGTCAAGGTTACGAGAGGACTAAACAGCGTTGTATTGCAAGGTCACGAAGAGCGATAGATTGTCTTAAAGATAAAAACAGAACTGTGCTTTTGTGCTCCAGTTTTAGAAGAAAAGTAAACTGACAAAAAAGTAACTGAATTTGTTGTCGCTTGTGTAATAATGATTTGAACACCATTTATGAGTAAGTCATTATAGCAGTTAAGCATTTATAACGGAACACTAAAGAGAATGCCAGAAAGAGTAGTTATTAGTTTTTCGTAAAATTCGCAGTTTTTATATTTTGTAAAGATAAGTTGGAAGTAGCAGGAAAGCGTAAAGTTGTGGGTGCCAATGTCGCTTTCCCAAGCTATACTTGAAACAGCAAGTTGCGTGTCAGTCTCGGCGTTGTTGGATGCAGCGGCGAGTGACTTTTTCAGATGCAAGTATTGGAGGAGCCACATTTATATTAAACTTGGGGAACACGTAAATTTTATTACGAACTGACATGGAAACTATTTACAAAATGCACCATAAATACCGTTGCAGAAGTGCGTGCACAATGTTTCTTTCCAGTTTTCCCGCGTAATATAACCAAACATTTTACTTAGCATTATAGGTATATCCTATTATTTACTTCGTGTGAAAATGAGACCTTGATTTAGCGCGTAAAATAATAAAACGAAAACAAGTAAATAAAGGAAATATATTATGCAGTATTTTACATAACATGAAGTTGAATATTATTTAAAGCGTATCCAGAAAGCATCGCAGAAAGTTTCATCCAAATATTAGAGTTGGTTATTCAGATATTATAATAGATTAATTAGATTTAGTTAAACTTTGTTGGTAGCATAATATGCTTCAGCTGTGGGTAGACCAGATTTCTGTATATAAAATCGCTATCTCTGCAGGGTCGTAGATCATAACTCCCATGTTTGATAGCATTAAAGGATTAACTATGCAGAAGGCATATATTGCACAGTAGTTTATCGCTGCTAAACACCCCTGTGAGTCCGGCTGAGTGGTTGAAAATAAACTTTCTGGCGTTTACCACAAGTGGTTAGCATTGGAGAGGGAGTAACGGCTGCAGTTGGTTTAATTTTCATGGTTTTAAGCATAAGAAGTACTACATGTTAAATATACCTTCCGTAAATGTTTATTTATGAAACAAAACAATGAATACAACGTTTGAGACTTGGTGCGCGAATTCATAGAATTACTATATACTGTGATGAAGCCAGGTCTTTTGCTTTATGAATAGCGGGCGTGTCCTTCAGCGCTAGCCGGGTTGTAGTGAGATGAGCCGCTTCCGTCTCAGGATGCATCTATAAGACCCATTGAGAAGAATGGCGAAGCTTCGAGAACTGATCTCCCTTCCCCTGTACATAAAGCGAGAGCCCGGCTTTATCGCTTTATGTGTTTATTAGTTCACGTGACCGATTGTTCTTTTTTGCAGGAAACCGATACCTGGATAGGGGTAGAAGCATTTACATTTTTCATTGATAACATAATTTTTTGCAGTGTCATTATACCAGTACGTGCCTTTAGCAGCAGCGTACAAAGCTAAACTTTGCTTTGTTTGTTTTGCAGCCAGACGCCATTGTTGCTGGGAGGTCCGCTTACTGATGGCCGACTCAACAATCTTGGAGCACGTCTGGCGGCGCACGGTGGGCGGGGCTGCATTGGCGGCGGTGGCGGCTTTGGTAGAGTCGCCATGAGCTCCGTGATGGTGGCCCAATCGGTGCCTGATCCCAACGCTGCCAACAATAACAATAATAACAACAACAACTTTCACGTCAACAACAACGATCCTTCACCCGGCGACCTGGCGCTACTCGCGAAACTGGAGGAGGCCAACAGGTCTGTATGCACCTTCTCTTTACTTTCATCCAAACAAAAATGTTGTCCTCTCAGGAATCAATCAATCAATCAATCCAATCAATCAATCAATCAATCAATCCATCATCATCATCATCTATACAAGTATTAGGCCTAAGGCCTGTTATGTACTCAAAGCAGAATAAAATTTATTTATTATTATTATTATTATTATTATTATTATTATTATTATTATTATTATTATTATTATTATTATTATTATTATTATTATTATTATTATTATTATTATTATTATTATTATTATTATTATTATTATTATTATTATTATTATTATTATTATTATTATATTAATAATAATAATATTATAATATTAATATTATTATATTAAGGGATGAAAGTTAACCCCCGAAACGCGTTGCAGAAAATTATAAATGTAAGTGTTGTTTAGTGTTATTAATTTACTCACCTTTTAAATTAAATTGATTATAACAACACTGTTTTCAAACTTCTAAGAAAGGAAGATGCTTTTTTTATGTGTTCAGGAGACGTGAGAACAGGTATTTGTGCTAAAATGGTTATCAAATTTTTGAATGAAATACAATACTCACTCTATTTACTGTATGTACGAGAGTGATAGAGAAAATAGCAAATAGCAATATTTTGCATTCAAAAGAAAGATATAAATTCATCAGAAGAGCAACATTACAGTGTCAAATATCACACCTTTTGAGAGGGAAAAAAATCACTTAATAGCATTACACAGGGGCTTAGAAGAGAAATTGAAGTGCCCTTCCAAATTATTTAGATTTTAGCTCATATTCAGGCAGTTATCAGCAGTCAGTTTATTTAAACCTCGATACGTTTATCATACCTACCCTTGATCAACATTTTCTGAAGTTCTTTACTTTATAGAATAGATAATTTGCTTTGTGTAGTACTAGTGTTTAATGTGTGAAAATTTGTCCTATATTTCCCAACAATATTACAGTTGGGGATGCTGAGTTTTAACTTCTAATCTGAATAATTTGCAGTTATTATTACAGACCTGTATTGTATGTAGTTTGTTTTTACTAATCCATTATTTATATCTATACAAGACCAATAAGCTTAATGTAGTGATATAGAATGTACTTGTACAGCTTTGTACGTAGGTAAGATCTAACTTTTAATGTTTTGGATCCTTCTCTTTTGGGACAACACTTTAAAAGGTTTTTATTATTATTATTATTATTATTATTATTATTATTATTATTATTATTATTATTATTATTATTATTATTATTATTATTATTATTATTATTATTATTATTATTATTATTATTATTATTATTATTATTATTATTATTATTATTATTATTATTATTATTATTATTATTATTATATATATTTTTTTTTTTTTGCGCAGCAATGGAAAAACTGACGGAGCACATTAGCAGAGCAGAATATTTTTTTAAGTCCCACGTCTTGCTGCAACGTGGTTTACACGAGTCGATATTTCCAACATGTAGCTGAGTTTATTGATAGCCTGTTTCTTATGTTATCTATCAGACACATAAATAGGCTGTCTCTTGAATCACCACTTGACATTTGTACTTTTTCCTGATAAAGAAAGGTGCTACCTATTTGTGTGTCCAACAGATGATACCATATGGAAAAGGCTATCAATAAACTCAGCTGAAGGTTAAAAATATCGACTTGTGCAAATCACACTGCAACACTTAAAAATATTCTCCCAATGCACTCAATCATTTTTTCAATGGCTGTATATAAACAAACTGAGTTTTTAAAAGCTCTAGCTTCACTTTCTAACCAGAACTTATAGGAACCTGTTTTGGAGGCTGTCATCTCCATCAGCCTAGTGTCACTGTTATGGTTCCTCCTGTGGCCTATAGACAGCGTTTCCTGGTTGGAGATACTGTAAGATGAGATCATTCTCATTGGGACATTAAAATTTGATAAATAGTGTTTATTTTTATGGATTGTGACAAAATGACAAATCTAGTGGTTTTAATTTTATTTCTTCGAAAATTGAAATACAATTCGCAGTGTGTGACCTGACAACTCATAGCTGCACTGTTGTGTTGTGACCTTGACACTGCTGCTACAGTAAACACATATCGGCTGTTCACAACTCACTTCTCGGTCCATGCAAACAGCTGATATATGATAGTTATAAATTATCGGCAGCTTTTCTAGAAATCTAACTATCTTGGCATCTTTCATAATCAAGTCCCTGCACATCAAAGGCTTCTAGAAGTCCATGCAGCAGTATTTGTTCTGAGCCACCCATTGTTGTATGCCTGTTTGGTGGCCAACTGTAGCGTCAGGTAACTAATGTTGATATCTCTCTGTGTGCACTGCCGGGATAATGTAAAATAGCTTTTTTTTTCCAAATGGAGAGTTCCACTGGCTTTTTAAGGGCCTTTAAAAGCTTAGAAAAACCTAAGGGTTTTTTTCAAATTGGATGTACATGTTGTGGTACAACATACCTAGAGAAGACACTGAAGATAATGGACAGAAAGTTTAAAGAACGCATGTTTAAAGAAAAAGAATTGAGAGGTTAACTATTGCAGTACAATTTTGGTCCACAGATGATCAGTTGAAAAAGATATCCTTCAAAATCAGTTGGAGTTCTCCATTCAGGGTAAACTATACATACATAAAAATAAAAGCACTTTTATGAAACGTTAATGACCCATATGAAAATGATCTCACTACACAGTATATTTAGCTCAGAAACACTATCTACTGAAGCCTGTCACATTTACTGATGGTTTCGAAAGCATTTGGTTAAAGTAAGTTCTAAATTCAGATAAATGTGAACTAATATTATACATCCCCCCTCCCCTCTCCCGCCTACCCCATTTTGATGCCTAAGACATGATTTCGTTGAGAATTTCACACAAAATAACTAACCCTTATACAACTTTTCTTTTTTTCCCCCTTTTGGGCCTTTAATATCTAAGGTCATGTAGGAGTCATTCCACGTCAAATCGAACAAAATATGGCAAAAAATGACCTTGATCTCTCAGATTTTCTTGAAAATTTTTTTTGGTGTTTTGGAACAAAATATATTTGACCCGTGTTTCTTCGTTTTATAAACCAAAATTTATTTTGGCAGATATTAATTTTTGAAATGTCCCAAAAATCGCGCGCTCCTCACTCTTCGATTAATCATACCTCCGATTGTAATGAAGCAAATTACTGGATCTTCGGGTCAAATTAAAGATAAATCGCAGTATTTCGTGAGGAATTTATTAGAACATTTTATTAATTATTATTAATATTATATTTTATACGATTAAAGTTTTAAAGTTAGATAATAACATAAACTAGACCATTTAAAAATCTGAAAAACAAAAACAACTAAAAATACAATGAAGTTTATTCAATATTCTCAGAAAAAATCAGAATGGAGTCTGTAATAGTTCAGTTGTAATTAACTTTGCAAATCAGTGCAGCGAATTCGCGTGGCACGGTGACGGCTACAGTAACCTCACACAATTGCCACCTTCCACTGCGGCAACTGTTCATTGCTTGAGGTTCCATGAATGTTACAACAGTACAGTAAGGAGAACACTGCTAGCTGACACTATTATATGTACATTATTAGCATCTTCAAAATGTTTTTAAAATATGCATTTTAAACTAATGTTTCCATACAACACACAGCTTTACCTCCTTCTTCGAAAGGAAATTGTTTCGTTAAAGCTTCAGTTTTTGAAAAAGGAATGAAGGAGTGTAATTTTAAAGCACAGCTGGACCCATCGTTCTTGGCCCCTGACCTTGACTGTAAGTCCTGTTGGCGAATCCATAGCTTTTGTCTGTTTCATCAGCTCATATTGTATAATTTTGCGAATGAAACCATGCACAGGGGGAGGGAGGGGGAAGGTAATGATGTCTGCATGATCTGAGACAGTCTTGCTAATAATTCAAAGGTGCTTTTTAGTGCAGCGTTCAGTTGAAGACATAGACCTTTGGGATAAAGAGTGAATATAGTGAATTTGTGAGACATTGATCACAGCGTAAATCAATTATGCCACCTGTACGTTCTAAATTAGGGACCAAAACATTACACAGTCAGAGTAGAGAAATTGTTTCAAATGTCTGGACGTACATGAAGGAAGAACCTAAAAGCAAAGAACTGCTTACATCAGAAGATTTTTTCAAAAAAATTCAAAAGTTCAAAAGCACGTATCAGATGCCACAGGAGTATCAGAAAGAAGGTACATTGTGGAGATATTTTTTTGTATGGACTGTACTGCCTTAGTAAGAAGTTATCTGACTAGCATAGCTGACGCGGCAATTCGCAGGCTGTCTGTAGTCACCTGGCTTGTTACTCGCCCGTGTGCGCTTGCAGGCCTCCAGAAAAAAACAATTGTAGCAAATGCACTAATGCAAGCTCCATAGTTTTCAACATCTTATTTTATAGATAAAATGTCAAGGAATACGTGTGTATTTTTTTTTTTTTTTTTTTTTTTTTTTTTTTTTTTTTTTTTTTTTTTTTTTTTTTTTTTAGATTTTTAACACATCGATTTAAATTCTATCTTTGGTTTTATAAAATATACCATCAAAAAAACAGTCCAAAATTTATGTGTAGTAATGATTGATCGAAAGTTGTTAAAAGTGTTATATTTAACCTTTCCAGTGCGCCAAACCCCAACTCTCAACTCAATATGGCCTTAGAGTAACAAATGATTTTATATTACGGTGTGCGCAGAAATTGCTTAATTTCTAATAGCCATAACTAAGCAAGTAATTTAAAAATACGAAAATAAAAAAATACGGGTCTCCTTATTTGATGCCTGTTATAAAAAAATTTTGAACCTCCTAAGAAAAAGTCGTGTTTTACGGGTGTTCGATTTGACGTGGATTGACCCATAGGCAGCTTTTTCTTTGGAACATTTGTTCACCAACAACGAGCTTATACAACAGTTCCTGTTTCCAATATGAGAATAGGACACCCTGAAAAACATGATCTTCTTTTCTAATAAAATATGCTAGGAGTAAAAACAGCTAGTGTTTAGAGGGAGATATGTTGTAATAAATAGAGCTCTATCATTAACATTATTTTGTTAGTTGCTGCTAATATTACTACATGTACAAAAAGTCCTTTGGATGTGTCAAAATATAGAATTAACATATCAGAATCTTTCAGTCTTTTTTCTTATAAATAGTAGTCTAGTCTAATTCCTTAAAATTTAATTCATTTTAAGACATGATGCAAAATTAAGCTGAATAAAAAGTGTATATATGTATTTGAGTCATGGCAGTTCATAATAAAACACCATTCCACAATTGTGACCCTTGTAAAGAAATATGCAAAACAATATTATGTTCTTATCCATTTCTATCATTGTTTATTGTTAGGATTACGAGAGAAATTAGATTTTTAAAAATACATATCGAAGAAATCCACCAATTAGTGGAAAAACTTTAATGTTTCTTTTTTTGTGGTTGTAGTATATTGTTTGCTTGCTTACTTCCCCTTATGACTTATTACCAACTGTCCTCCTTTCTCAAAGATTCTGCTATTACTTTAAATTGTTGTAATTAGAAATTAGAAGTAATCCCTAAAATATTAATTATAATTTAGCTAATTCTTATTCAGTTTAATTTTGCAACCTAATTTCTGTAAACTATTCTTTAAAGCATTTCTAGGTTCCACTTTGCAGAAATTTTAATGACACTCTTGAAATTATTTTTCTATGAATCTGAATATTTGTCAAACAAATTTTCTGCATTATATTCCAAACAAAAAGTCTTTCATTTCTGTAAACTGTCTGCAAAAATGTTTCATGCTAATTCTCAAACATTGAAAGTTCACAATATTGTCACAGATGCATGCTATGTTTAAAACAAAACTTAAAGTGTGCTCTAAGCATAACTGCTGCTCTATTTAATAAAATCATTTTAAAACGTTAAGTTATTGTGAACAATAATGCACTGTTTTCGGTTCATCAATATCAACTAAAATAATATCTATTCCATAATGGTCCTTCCACACAAGTCATTTGTAGGCAATAAGTTGGAAACTTGAATAAGTCTCAAAAATTTAGTGGCAGTGCTAAATTCGAACCACATATCTGTGACATCCTATGCTGATGATCTTAGTTTCCACAGTGAGATGCCCATATATACATTAAACCTTCACATCTGATACTATACCTTTTGAGATATAATATTTGCATTACTTAAGATGCCGTGAACCTTTAATGGGAGACTTGAATCAGCTGAAGGTTTAACACACATACCATGTTAGCTTAGTAGCAAGAGGAAGAGTAAATCATCTCCTCTGCTATTTTCTTCTTTTCTGTACAGTTGTCAGCTGTGTTAATTTGTCTGCTGCTGCAATTCCATTTGTCTTTTTGTTGCAACCTCACTGACACATTCCTACCTTTCTTTCTTTGGTCTACATTGTCATTATCCTTTTTTTGCTTCAAAAACTTGTTTTGTTGGACAGTGTTCATTCAATTTAATCGTATATCCATACCATTTCAATTTTCTATTCCATATCTTCTCCACTGCTGTTTCTATATTTAAGCTCTTCCTAATAAATGCCTTTATTACTCTATCTCTTCTTACTGTATTTAATTTCTGATTGTTATTCTACTTCCATATTTACGAGTATCTAATACTACCCCAGTTTCTGACCAATTTAAGAGGGTGGTCAGATAAACCTTCTTGCATTGTACCTTTATTAATATTTCTTTAAATTCCTATTACACTATCATAGGACTGACAGTAAGTTTCATTTTCCTTTTGAACTCAATTGTTAATTTTGTCTTACTCTACCTGTTGACATTATTGCATATAAGTATGGATAGGTGTTTGCTTGCTCCGAACCCAAACTATAATTCTTCCATGTTATATTTAAATCCTCATTCTGCTACATTTCAAGCTCAACTATTAATCTGCATAACATGTAACATAGCATTGCAGGTTTCTAGTTCTAATTTTAGACTTTGGAGCTGAAACTGGCAGCTAAGTTTCTAGTTATGACCTTTTGGTGGCATGTTGCTCCTCTCACAGGAATTTCAATGTGGATGTTTATATGAAAGTTATTCTACAGTGTGAGATTCCTTAGCAGATCTCTTACATTTAAATGAATCAAATATCCTGCCATATGACACACATTACCACCTTGGGAATTCACAATCAGTCTGGAATATAAAATGAAGGAAACTGCTAACTAAAACCATTTAATGGGCCAAAATACCATTAAAATTGCTTTGCTGTTTGCTATCTGCTATTATAACTTCTGCAAAGGTTAATCTATGGTGTCCTTAAAATTTCTAGAAGTTAATATTGTAGACACATACACTCATTTTCTCACAGTTGTTGGTAACTGCTTTCTACCGGAAGAAATCTTGCTGCTTTACACTAACTGACTCCAAAAGTGCAAACCTTATGATGGTGGCTGTTGCAGATACACATTTCTAGGTGGATGGGGAGGGCCAAAAGGGGGCTTGTTAATATTGAAAAACATTCTACAAACATGTTTCTTGGTGACATTGGAGGAATTTTCAGGTAAAGTACACCTTACTTGTGTTTTCTTGCTCATTTCTGGTGAAGGGTGTCCAAACTATGCAGACAGCAAGTAGCGAGGCTAATGGTGTACCTTTGCATGACTTTTGCTGGGGGTTTAATGCTTTTGTAGTTACTAACATACAGCTTGTGACTAAATGAGTGTGTGTACTCAAAAGTGCATGATTCAGGTTTACATTAGTGAAGCAATAGTGTTAGCTAGCATATAGAAAACTAATGAAGATATCGGTAAAGCAGTGGCTCTCAACCACATAATGTTGTTGGCACAGTATCCTTTGTAGTGACTTCCCATGCACATTAATTAGGAGTAGGAAAAATGTGAGAAGGAATAGAATTTTCACATCGCATCCATAGTTTGTTTCAGCAATCCTTTATTTTGTCCACATTTTGGCATGTTTCCGGGTTAACTGTTAGTTTGACACTGGTTAAACTATCTCAATAAGAAAAGATAATGGCTTCAAGCAATAAACTCTACAGTTCTTAGGCTATATAAATTAGAAGCAAAAGAGAACTTAATCACATGTGTATTTGCTCATCATTAATTTTCCCTCACAAATATTATGTGTAAAAAAATATACTAGCTCCTATTACTAATTTATAAATCAAATCTTTAATTACAAAGCATAAGTAAATAAATCTGCTGTAAAAAATATACTCATTAAAATTACTTATGTAATTAATGTTTTTCCACACAATAGCTGTGTGTAGGACATGATTGGAAAGGGTAGAGTGAGACTGAAAAATTTAATGCCGTGACTGGGAATTGAACCATGGATCTACCGGTTACCGTCCAGCTGCTCTGACCACTAAGCTATCATGGCCAAGGTGCCATGATAGTGATTAACATGCAATTATATTAATTGACCTTATAGTTGGTTAAACTAAAAGCCTGGTACTTAAGGACTTACGACTGTAAGTCGCCATTAAGGTATGTTATCTCAGAGTAAATTGAGATCTCCTTGTTTGGTTTACCTGGAATAATGTGAGTGAGTTGGAGAAATTAATGTTATATTGGCACATTGGCCATGATAGCTTAGTAGTCTGCAGTAACCGGTAGAGCTGTGGTTCAAATCCCAGTCATGGCATTCAATTTTTCAAATTACTTATACTTGCCAACTTCTACATTTGCCTGCAAAATGCGCAGGTGGGGAGATGTTTTTATGGCTTTTTGGCCAGATTCAAAGTTTTACAGATTTACACTATGGAAATGCCAAAACATTGAATTCTACAGCACTGTATTGTAACTGAAGATTACAGACTGAAATGTACCACAGTATACAGTGTTATGTTAGGCCAGCTTATCTGTGTGTCTTCATGGTCATGGTCCGCTTTCACTAGCTGCCACAAAATGCATAGTGTGCAGTTTAAAATTTCTAGTAACCTCTAGTGTTATTCAGGATATTCAGCAATGCATATGGATTGGAGACTGTTATCGTATTTACATATGTACCTTGTACACTGGTTAGACAGAGCATGTGTAGTTCTCCATTGACTACAAATAAACAAACACAGTGCTGTCTGTCCTGTGCAGAACTGATGAGCAGTAAATGGGTGCAAAAATTCAGTAATGGACCATGTGAACTGTAAAGTGAACTCCCTCATATAAATTGTTTCTTATTTGCATTCTATGACTACAGGCTTGTTTCCCACTTTTTTTTTTTATAATTCATTAATTTGTGTTATGAAGCATAAAATATGGACTACAAATCTATAGCCCAGGACAGGGCCTCTCAAAGCTTAAAATTGTACCAGGTGTAATCCAAAGTGCAGAGCTTTCTTGCACCATGCATTGTGAGGACGTGGTTAAGCTTGACAGATCAATGCTTAGCGAAGAATTGAGGAAACTTAAATTGATAGATGGCTAGCCTATTAGTGAAATAGATACATGCAATACAACTACCTAATAGTGGAGCAACCTGCCGAGCAAAGATTGCCGAATGTCAACTTAATCAGAGTGGGAATTTTCTTATTTTTTTGCAAGTTGTGACCATAGAAACAGTAATTACACAAGTGAGAAAAATCATCTATTGAAAGACATTATAAAGTAATACACCCAGAAATTGATGGTGAAATCATAGAAGATGCAAGAGAGGAAGAATTAAAGAGAATTGCATCTTGGAGAAGAACATTCTTTACCCAAAACTGAGGTTTGTACCAGGTTTTCTAGATCATTAAAACAAAAGACTAGATTTGGTATTAAAAACCAAATGAACCATTTTAACACTGCACACCACATGTAAACATTATGTGGTGAGGAAAAAACAGTACTGAAATGGCAGAAGAGGGAGACGACAAGCCATCTAGTGAAAGAAGTGTAAGGAAAGAGTGAGTGGAAGTTTGCACTGTCAACTTTTTGTAGTTGCATTTTGTATCTTGGACTGTGCAATGCACCAGTGCATGCACCCTGGGAAGCCCTGGTCTAGGAAGCGGGTTCTGTGCTTTAGTACATGTTTATTATGGTATCAGGAAGCTTATCAGCATATCTGACCAAAAGAAGCAGTACTACCAGGTATTCAAGGATTCTTCTAGAACAGAATTCTCAGTTATTTTACAAGCAATTTTTGTATATTTACTGCACTAAACATTTTCTATACTCCAAATGTCATATAACTGCAACATTATTGTGGTTTGCTGGATGAAGGAAAGTTTTGTGTTCAGGAAGTTGGCAAGTAAGAATTATTCGATGTTTGTCCCCTGTTTTTTTTTTTTTTTTTCCATTATTTTATCAGCAATATTGAGACACAGCTGGGAATCTTGTGATGCTCTAATGTGCCCAAGTCTAGGTACATACTTTTAGAACCATGGTGTAAAGACTGCATGGCAGTACATAATGAGTATAGAATATAAACTTGCACGAACAAGAATGCAGCATTTTCTGAGAAGCAAATATCACTGTGGGTGAGGGTATCAGAGGGCTCCGACTCCCTCACAATTTCTAACATTTTAAATACTAATATGAAAAACATACATTATTCACCAAAAAAATTCAGCTTGCACTTTGTTCTGACCATAACATTAACTTGATTTGCATCTTTGTTTTAAAAGATGATATTCCAGTTAACATAACAAGAATCTCTTAAATTGGATTGCATGACAAATAAGCCAGTGTTTAAAAACACTAACATACAGACTCAAACTTTTAGTTCCATCTATTTTTGGGCCATTATGTTGGCCTCACTATGAAAGGGCTACTTTAATTTGACATTGCTTTATATACCTTCTTCATGTGATGAACAAAACTTGTCAGCTGAAACACATCATATAGGCTTGACCTTTCTTCCTGAGAAAATCCAGTGAAGTTTTGTGAAACATTAAATACTGGGAGCTATCTGCAAATTTGGCAAACTGTTATTAGTAATACAGTTTGTTCCAACATTAACAAATGATATATGTATTATGTAAGTGTTGTCATATTACCTCACAATGCTCAATGTTGTTATTGCAGGCTTATTGAAGCCGATGCCAAGTCCTTGAATTCACTCTCTGGGAATAGTGGCCATTCTCGGAAAAGCTCAGATACTTCCCAGATATCTTTAACTTCTGGTAAGCAGAGCTTGCAGTAACTGTTCTGTTTTATTTTGCATGTAGAACTGATTGTCACATATTTTTATGTCACTTCTTTAATTATGTATCAGGGACCAGCTCAAGTCAAGAAAGGACTGAAGATGGTGAAGAAGACAATTGGACCCTCTGGGGAAAGGTGTCCAATGACTGGGACAACTACTGGAAAAAGAAAAATTCCTTTGTTAGGGTAAGTCAGTACAATAGTTATAAATTTGCTGGAAAGGGTGCCTATTCTGAAATGGATATTGAAAATTTAAAGTATAAATAGCTATAAATTCTTAGGGTAGAAATGGTTGTCCCTATAACTTTAAAATGTGAAACACAAATTCGACATAATTCGACTTAAAATTCTGTTACCAATCCTACAAAAACAAAAAGATAAAAAAATTTAGTTTCCCAGTAAATATTTCATTGAAAAACACCAAAAATATTCATAACTCTAAATGTTGTTGAAACTTCTAATCAGGCAAATAAATGGTTTAAGCTGACATCTTGTAGGTGTTCATCTTCATCATGGAGAAGGCCATAGCTAGAATTATCAGTTTGTAACTATAACGGCAAAAGTACTAGCCAAGTTTGGAACTAATCCATTCTGCACCAGAAGCCAGAGAACCGCCTCATGGTGCAAGCTTTAGGAGCTTACTAGCAAACCTCTCACCGAAGGATTACTTTTCTCTTGAGAAGTGGAGTGGTATTATCACAGCTAATGTCTCTTCATGAAACTTACGTATGCAGTACATGGGTAACCAGCAAAGAGTATGAAGGTGTTGTATAGGACAGTGTAAGATTATACTACTTTAAATGTGAACCTACTGTGACAAATGACAAATCTGGTTACTTTTAATGTTACTTTATTCTAAAACTGAACCACAAAACACAGTTTTGTTCTGTTGTTAACATAATTTAGAATTTGTGTAACCTCACTACTCGCAGCTGTTCTGTTCTATTGTAACCTTTATACAAATACTGCACACTATACTCAAACCAAAAACTGACTAACTTGCTGGTGCCAGTTTTCTTATATGGTCTAAGCGAACTATTGATGAATTTTCTGGAAATACATGTTTCTCTAAGCTTTTCGTACAAATCTGGCATTCAAAGTTTTTCAAACTGTCTGAAATTGGCTTTCGTTCTGGCCTACTCATTGTCATCGGCCACGTGTTGGTTACTAATCAGCACTTATAAGCAGTGGTGCGAGGTAGCTATCACCAAGGTGGCCCAGGTTCGATCCCAGGGACCCACATGTGGCATTTGTGGTGAAAAACACAGCATCAGGGTGGGTTTTCTTCAGGTTCTCCAGTTTCTGCTGTCACTCATGCCACCAACTGCTCCATTGCCACCTTTTCAATCATCCATTTCACCTGCATTTCATATCATCCTCTTCCTCGCTATCATACCTGGTGCTGGGCTAACCACCCGCTTCCAGATCTTTACTCTGTCTGGTCCATAGGTTCCTGTGCTCTCTGACAGGCGTCTGACCCTGGGTACAGGCTTGTAAGTTCTAGGGTGTGTCAGTCTTCCATACGGGGAGGGTAATCGGATAAAGAAAAAAAGTGAGGCAGCTAACATTGGTACCTCCTAAGCCATTCGGCGACCGCAACACTGTCAGTTCCTACTGACAGTTCCCTTATCACCAGAAGTTTCTGTTAATGTTTCTGTCAGATTAAATTCAAATTTGCATGCTATGGGGTTTATACAGGAAAGGGTATGACAGTATACTATATTCTTAATGTTGGTTGTTAATGATAGCATCTGATTTTTTCAAATGCATCCTTAATTCTGTTGCACTTTTAGCACATGGATGTCCCAATTGTAGCGTTATTTCTGTCTGCACTCCCGTACATGAAAAGTAATGTTTACGAAGGATTAATTAACAAGTTATTTACAATTCATCAAATTGAAAATTATCCAGCTTTGTTTCAATCTGTTCCAAATTTATGTCATTTAAAAGCTGTCAAGAGAATACATATTTGTTTTTATTTTCACAAGTGTTTATGAATAAAGGACACAATTATGCAGGGAAATTTGCAAGATTCAACCAAAACTTATTAGTGAAATTGATCTTTAGGGAAGCACGTCATGGTGGGCACATGACGCTATTTCCAATGATTAATTTGCTGCCGTTAAGTTTGACTCCACAGCCTGAGGAACCCAATCAGGAGATTGGAAAATTTGTCAGGAGGGAGAAAATTATGTGGGGGTCAAAAAGCTATATAAATTGATTTTTGGGACGTTTAAAGGAAGTTCGACTTAATCATTGGTAGATGATTGGTAGATGGTAGATGAACATGTAATACATTGGGATCAAAAATAGGTGCACATAAGTGGATGCAAATTTGCATCACGTAAAGTGGAGATTACAAAATGTAAATCGTGTGATATAAAAATAACATAACATATACATTAGAGTAGTGGAACTTGTAGAATTTGACAGTGATGGGAGTGCTGTGAACATTGTAATTTTGTGTGACAATTTCTAAAAAAGGTGAACCTTATAGAAAATCCCATTCCATCCTCCTTCGCCATAAAATTATCAATATTATTCAGAACCCCAGTAACCAACGTATAGGAAGATGCGAGAAGAGGAGAAGTGCCCTTGTAGCCTTTCAACAAATTCATTGAGGGATGTTGCTGGATTCCAAGAGTGGAACCCCAAGTGGAAACATTACACAATATATAGTATTGCCCATTTCATCTCGTCATCTTATTTGATTTGAAAACAAACTTTTGCTAAAAGAAATTAGATGAAGTAAAAAAAGCCTTCATAATAAATGTGATTGAAAATGGAAGAAACATGAGTTTAGTCTAAAGTCTAGTGAGATGGAACAGTTATTTGTGTCCAGCCCTGTACTATTGCAAACAGTTGATAGTAGCTGTTGTATGTTTAGGAATTGGTGCGTAAAGGAATACCACACCACTTCCGAGGAATCGTGTGGCAGCTGCTATGTGGTGCCCATGATTCCCCAGTCAAGAAGCAGTATGCTGACTACATCAAGGCCACCTCGGCATGCGAGAAGGTGATCCGAAGGGATATTGCCCGGACATATCCGGAGCATGACTTCTTTAAGGAGAAAGATGGCCTGGGGCAGGAGAGTCTCTTCAATGTGATGAAGGCATATTCCCTCCATGACAGGGAGGTGGGTTACTGCCAAGGCTCTGGCTTCATTGTTGGACTCTTGCTTATGCAGGTATGTTCATTCATAGGGCTCTTAAGTTACTTCTGCAACATAATGGTAGTCATAAATGTTTAACATTCAAACTTAGTGGGAAACAGGAGAATTTCTATTAAGAGATTGGATAAAACATGACTCATTACTGGAAATGGAATGTAATAATGTCCAAATTTTAAAAATCAAAATAGGCAGGCTAAAAATAAATATATTCTTTATACTACAAATCTTTTTATTCCCGTAACTGTCAACATTTTAGTAGCTACTATTTTCTCATGCATTTTGTTCCATTTCAAATTGCAAACATCTGTCTCCACTTTTGTAATTCCTTTCAGTATAAGAAAGTAAACGTTTTATACGATTGTTTTTCCTGATTTTGATCAAATTGTGAAATACAATTCATGGGGACTTTGCACACATGATTGGTTGTCCTTCCTGATTTAAAAACAAAACAAACTTGATACAAGTGTTTTATTTACACAACTATCACAGAAAGAACAATGAACAACTTGGTAGGACCTGGTGAGACATTAGTCTTACTTGATTACTATGTAAGGATTACTCAGCTAATAACGACACATAAAATCTAACTTAATTACTTCCAGATGCCAGAAGAAGAAGCATTTGCAGTGTTGGTGAAGCTGATGCAGGAGTACAGAATGCGAGACATGTTCAAACCAACGATGGCAGAGCTGGGACTCTGCATGTATCAGTTAGAAAACCTTGTGCAGGTAATTAATGTTCTAATATTGTACATTTGTCTGAAGGTAATACTAAGATCTACAAGCAAAGCTTTCCTGACTGAAACTTGAGACATCTTAAGTTTTATTTATGTTAACAAACTTACTGTTGGTGTTTTTAAACACACAAGCCGTGTGTGGGCAATATTTGTAAGTCACCATTGGGGTAATTGTCTCTGATATGAGACAAAAGAAGCCATGCTAAGCAGTTTTTCAACTGAAGAAAATCCTTTGCCCTCCAGTGGGTTTGAACCTGTAACTCTGGGAACCAGAGGCTAACATGTACCCCTATACCACAGAGGACGAGTCGTATAACAGATGGGGTGGAGTCGATGGTTAATCGAAAATGATGGATTGTCCATCTTACTTGATATAGACATTGGATTTAATAAGCAATTACACAAAAAAGCACTTGCTAAACACACAAGTCCTATATTACATTGCTTGTATATTTAGAAATGTGGCAATAAAAGTGTTTGTTGTCTGTGAAGCAGGACTGCGCTGACAAAAGTAACAGACTTTGGTTCTTTAAAACCAATGCAGATATGCCTGCTTCCTCATTTGCATCCTTTTTTTATCAATTTTCTAGATACATCACTAGGCAATAACAGAACATATAACCACTATTCTCTGATTGCATAAGCATTATGTAATTTGAAACAAACTTGAGTGATAAACAGCTGAAGACATCAGAGCAGTGTCTTGACTTCGTAACATTGTTGCCATTTTTAAATGGGAAGCAATATAACATATACTTTTATTCCATTATTTTTAAAGTGCACTTCGGAATACAGAAGCGAACATTTTCTCAAACTACCTGTAAATGCATATCCAGCACACTTCATAGATATTTGTTTTGTGAAAAACTCCACTATTATGGATAATAGAGGTTCTACTGTATATTTAGATTCAAAACTTGTCAGAAAATTTATAAACAGTTACATATATAGATATCCCATCATCTCAGATATTAAAAGAGTTGTGCTACTGAGGAGACAACTCCAATGTTAGAGAGAACACTTTCGCATAGACTTTTATTTTAACCAGAAATTGCTTTGAAATTAATTTTCTTAACTTAAATAAATTTGTCTTTTGACTTATAAAAAATTGGTTTCCAGCACTGGATATGAGAATAATGAACATCTTACTTGTTAAAAGTGTTGGGAGAAACAATTATTAAAGTAATGTATATTTTTGCAGGAGCTTATTCCAGATCTCCATGTCCACTTCCAGTCACAGAGTTTTCATACGAGCATGTATGCCAGCAGCTGGTTCCTCACCCTTTTCACAACAGCCCTCCCCCTTCCAGTAGCCTGCAGAATCATGGATGTGTTTCTGTCAGAAGGAATGGAGGTCATCTTCAAGGTAGCTTTAGCACTTCTCACGCTTGGCAAAGAAGACCTGCTCTGTCTGGATATGGAAGGAATGTTAAAGGTTAGAAAAAAAGTGTGTTAATCTACTAGGGCCCAGTAATACCTGAAGTTGTATTTGTAAGTTTTCTTAACCCAAATAATGAATTTTTAAAATTAGTTTATGATTGAGCAATTCCGTGTGTGACTGACATTTACAATATATTTTCTTCTTAAAATGTCTGTCTAAAGGTCAAGATAGGTGTAAAAATGTTATTTTAGCGACATACAATTGAGACAGAATATATAGTTAGATCCCGAAAAGAAAAGCATTTATGTAAATATTTGTGGTAAATATAGTTATTTTTCATGTTGGTAAGGATTTATTGAGTACTGAAAATGTATTGCCATTGTCTCAATTGTTATAAAAAAAAATAATTGTTTAAAAATGTCTTAAACGTTAAGTAACATTTAAGAGGTAGAACTGGAACTTAAAAATTCAATGCCACAACTGGGATTTGAACCACAGACCTTCCGCTTGCCGGGCGGACGCATGTAAATAAGTACGTTAATATTGAGTGTTATAGTTTATAATGTTATCATCATTATCCTTTGCTGCATAAGTTTACGTTCTGACAATTTGTGGCTCGACAAATGCTTGTTTCCTTGTTCCCCTTTATCTCCTACAATTACAATTTCGTAAAGGCATGATGTTTATGATAATGGACCAAAAATGTCCGTGATGTTCATGGAAATGGGCATGAAAATATTGTAATCATTCCAGCCCCTCCTCCACAAGTCTTCAAATTCTGGAAGCAATAAGATTATAAATACTTTTCTCTGTGGAGGAAATATCCAAATGTTTTGCCTTACCTTTGGGCCTATTGTTATTATAAGGCTCCACAGTTTTCCAGTGAATACAAAGTCTGGTGGCCTACAATTTGATGAAACATAGTAAAACTGCAGATATAAAGGTTTCCTACTCTACAATCGACAAATTTTGTACCATCTTCTATGCTGGCTTATGTTCTTGCACAAATGAAACAATATGAATATTTGCTATGGATGCTCTTCTTAAGTGCATCAAAAAGTTGAGCATTCTCATGGAAGAAAATGTGACATATGGTCCTCCCCCTCAAGAGCTTGATAAGCTTTTAATCTGGTCACTCCTGAGCATATATTGTCAAAATATGTTAAATATTTAAGTGAAAATAAAAGAAAGATATTTTTTGGGTTAATAGGTTTTTGTTGAGAAATATGAACATTTAAATTCCCAACTGGTAGAAATTACGCAGAAAAATAAGATGCTATTAACCGTTAAACTCAATATCTAACATTTAGCAAGCATCCTGCAAAGTATGTGGGGTATATCAACGGCACAGATAATGGACTTTCAGTAAATCCATTTTAACCATAAATTGCAGTAGAGCTGTAAGATTTCATTGAGTTGTGTTCATGATTCACAAACTTGCATTTCTGAATTTAACTTAGTACATTTTACTTTAATTATTCTGACTTTGCATAGGTATAAATTTCTCTTGTTTGTGTTATGTTTTAACAATTTGTTCTATTTTCCTTGTGTTACTTTAACTTACATATATTAATTTAAAATAAATGCAGTTTGCTTTGTGCATCTTTATCTCACTACTAGACATTTATAAATGTAATTTTAACTTCATATAAGTGCTGTTTGAAAAAAACCGTATCTCCTTATCAAAATTAATTCCAATGGTATGCATTTCTTCTAAGTGCCTCTAATATGTTAAATTGTATAAGCATAAATGTTACACAATGCTAAATGAATAATCAAAATGCTAAAAATTGCCATTCCCATGTATATGATATAGCTCGGTATTAGTGACTCTAACTTTAAAATTCAATTGCCTTAGTGTTTCAAGACTTACTTTTAATATTTATTTTGGCCTATGCTTTAAGTTTGTTGTTCACTTATACTTACAAGCAATAAATAATTTATTTTATTTCCGGGTTTCTATGTTAAATTTAGCTACATTTATAAACGCATTCTGTATTTTTAAGCAAGATGCTGAATGAAGTAGTTGTATTTATTTAATTTATTTGTTTGTATGTCTGTTTCTAAATTATTTAGTACCTATTGAGCGCATTATGAAGTTGTGTGCCCTGAATTTTTCTAAACAAAAGGTGAAGCAGATGTTCATCTGTTATATTAAACCAATTTATATCAGCTTTCAATTCTAATTTTAAACAAACAAATTCATTCTTGTCTTACAAAATGTATATCTATTACATGAAAATAATTGGCAGGTTCATAACCACATTTTTCTAAATCACATTGACTCTGAACATGTATAGAATCAGAATCAGATTTATTCACCATAAGAAATGATCCAGATTTATAAGTTTTGTCTCTAATACTAATACATTTATTATTGTTTATTGCAGTTTTTTCAGAAAGATCTGCCTCCTAGAGCAGAAGCAGATCCTGATGGCCTAATGCTGCTTGCTTACAATATGAAATTAAATCCTAAACGCATGAAGAAGCTTGAAAAGGAATACACAGTAATGAAAACAAAAGAACAAGAGGAAATGGTGGAACTTAGGGTAAGTATTAAGCATCATTTTAGCCACAAAATACAGGTATAGATGGCGAAATACATGTGGTTCTTCCACTCAAAAGTTTTACCTGGAGGGTCATCTGTTTTCACAAGCACCCATTCAGCTGTATTTAAATTGGTAGCAGTGTTAAGTATCATTGAGTCATCTTTAATAGAAATCTGTATACTACTGGCACACTTATCTTGAATCCTGAATTCTAGTGCTATAAACAGTTTGAGTCAAGAAGGCCTGTACTTTGCCAAAGTAACAACTGAGCATTTTTCTTTCTTTATACTCCAATGTTACCATTTGTGCATTTCACTGTATCATGTTACCCCTGTTGCTGCTCAGGTGTGTTATTGTACTGGTTTACTTTTATACTTAACAAAGGATGAAGCAATCGCCATATAAAAAAAATGGTGTCCTTAATAAAAACAACTGCTACTATTTGAGAGGTAGAACTGGAACTTAAAAATTCAATGCCATAACTGGGATTTGAACCACAGACCTTCCGCTTACCAGGCAACTGCTCTAACCTCTCGAACTTTGCTCACACACGGCTTTGTGTGTTTAAAAACACCAACAGTAAGTTTGATAATTACCAACTGCTACTATTATTTATTTATGACAACAAACTTACTGTTGATGTTTTTTAACACCAACAGTAAATTTGTTGGCATAAATAATAATTGCCATCTAATCCCAGGACATAAAGTACTTGCAATAGTAACTCAGCATGGGGGTAATTGACTCTGATGTGAGACTGCCTTTGTGGTTTACTGGGAGAAATACGAACTGGTTTGAGAATTCAGTGTTATTCTGGCAGGTTGTCACAGTAGCTTAATGGTTAAAGCACCCGCCTAGTAAGCGGAGGGTTTGTGGTCCAAATCCCAGCTGTGGCATTGAATTTTTAAGTTCCATTTCTACCTCTCAAACAACTGCTACTAGTTCAAATGAAAATGAATCCCAATGTAAAATATTTCGGAGTAATAGTGCCCTGTTCGGATTTCTGGGTGGGGACTGCCTTGGGATAACAAGAACCTGCTATAAAAATATTACAATGGAATTGTAGAGGTCTAAGCCATGATAAGAAATCTGAACTCCATTAAAAGCTTTATGAAAAAGATACAGATGTTTTTGGAATCATGGAAGCCAATATATGAGGTCCTTAGAATAGCAAGGGTGTATGCGCCAAAATACGAATTTTTTGTTTTTCTCGCAACATATAGTATGAAGCCTACTCTTTAATGCCTGTTAAGTATAAATGGTTGATACACCCTGGATATGAACGAATTCTCCATTTGAATGCAGCAGGGTGTTAGACCTAACGCGCTTCAGCCGAAACTCGAGAATAGCAAAGGCGCATAAGCCAACCTGCCGGCCGCTATGCTGTGACAGTCGCTCTTGAGAGAGTGTAGCAATAAATCACTTAAGAGAGGGTACTGTTTATTTTCAGGCTTTTACCCCTCATAAACGGTTATCTTTAACCTTTCAAACATTTTTGCGGTTTTGTAAATAATTTTTGCCTGTATGTACGGGGTATTTCTTTAGTTCAGTCTGTTGCTTTTAAAGAAATCTGTGTTTAGTGGCTTGCAGCTCTCGGTTTAACTTCTGTTTAGCATTATGTTTCAAGAGTAGTTCTATTGTTTACTAACAATACCATTGAACAAACCTTTAGTGCATGAGTGACACAAGCAGATTCTATTTCTCGTCGCTTAAGTCGTCCCAGAAAACGCCGCATGCGGAAAAACCAACGGAAAATGCATATGGCTAAGAAGAAGAGAAATACAGGTGAAGAACATGTAAGTTAAAAAATCAAAGATGTAGTAAAGGCACACACCAGCGGGAGAAGAAGAGACAGCAGCAGATGACGATACTTTACATGACTAACATACTGCGGTTCCTCATGGCACAGCACAGCGGTTAAACATCTTCGGTGATCTATCCATATTTTTTGTTAACTTACTTCTTTATATTCACTTTAGAAGTATTGTTTGTTAGCATTAGAACAAATATTTACCAATATTAGTTAAAGTATTGCTTGCAAAATGCTAAGTTTAGACGTAAACGTTTTGGTTATAACGTGCATGAAAGCATAATTTACCTAAATTATATTGTTGATGAAATTAACCCTCTGAAACCTTAAATATCTGCCAAATAACATTTTACATTCCTAATTAACAGTATTAATGCATTAGATTCACATCTGAGCAATTTTTAATCTCTCTATACGTGATTTTAATATGTATTGGTAGTAAAACTTTAATCACATTTTTCTCGAAACTAGCATTTGGCGCATATGCCCTTGGTATTCTAAGGGCCTCATATTAGAACATGAAAGTAAATATAAATTAAATGGATACACTACTCAATTATTACCCAAAGGAAGACAAATTGCAAGTGGAATTTTAATTGGAGCTAAATAAAACATAATATCAAAATCATAAAGAAAATGCAGGAGTTGCACAGATCAGAAATTAGATCTTAGTAGATCTTTGGAAAAATAAAGAAAATTTCAGCTTATTTCATTTATAACCCACCAAACAATAAACCAGATTTAAATAACATAGAAATAACAAATAAAACCACTATAATGGGAGACTTCAATGCACACTCAAAATTGTGACTTGCTTAATTCAAATAGAATAGAATAAATTTTTGACAAAGAACATATCTATATCATACAGGATATATCACTATATCACTCTGTCCTCTATGTGATCTGCAAGAGGAAATGGATTGAAACCACCTTCAAATATGCCCGGCCACTTCTAGTGCCCCATCCATCAGTGAAAAATATTGGAGAGCAAGAGGATTAATGACTTCATTGTCAGAAATCCAGCATTAGCTAACAACAACAACAACATATCATGCAGGATCTACAACTAATCCTAATATCCTCGTGGTCTCATCTGGAATTGCTGACAGAACAAATAGAGTAATATCAGATTAATCTGTTCACGGAGTTACAATAGCCAACATTAAACTTCAGAATAAGACTCCAAGGAATATATGAATAAAAAAGTTACAGAACTTCAAATGCAGAATCACCAAACAGTATCAATAATAAACTGTGTAACATACTAATTCAAATAGCAAAGAAGTACATTCCAAGAGGTCGAGTTAAAACATGAAACTCTTCTGGATGAAAAATTTGGAAATATTAAAAACTGAACGAGAGGAAGCCAGAAAATATGTAGAGCACAAAAAAGATAGAGAACATTTATCAGAGTGGAAAAATATGGCAGCCGTTTTAAAAAAAAGCATAATAAATGCAAAAAGAAATTTATTCAACACATTTGTGGAAAATTTGGATTACAAAAAAGATGTTCGTAATGTTTATAAATATATATCTACAACAACCTGTTATGTATAGAAATGACAACATTACTGATGATTTAAAAATAGCATCAATTTTTAATACCAACTTCACTGCAGGTAAAATCCCACAACAAAATAAAAACCAACAAAAAATAATGTAACAAGAGATAAAAACCAATAAACAGATTAAAAATGGCAACTTAACTTCTGTTAATAACATTTCTTGCTGGAACTTCATAATGGCAGAACTGAATGCAGCTATTGTCAAAATTAAATACAATAAAGCTCCTGGCCCAGATAATATACATCCTGATTTGTAAAGCAATAGGTATGAAAGCCAGAAATACATTGCTCAACTTTTACAACCATATAAGGAACACTTCAGTTGCAGAAAACTGGAAAAAAGCCATCATAATACCTGTATTAAAACCTGGAAAAGCTGCAGAAAATACAAACAATTACAGACCAGTATCACAGAGCAGTCACGGTGCCGCAGTAATAAAAGCGGGTGTTAAACACTACAACAACAACTTATCCATAGTTATGGAAAGAATGATTACAGAAGGATTAAACTCATTTTTGGAAATACACAACCTATTTAGACCAAAAAGGTGAGTCAATTAATAGCACTACATAACACCTTTTTGGTGTAAATTTATTATTACAACACTGTTTTGCAACTTCCAAGAAAGAAGATACACAACCTGTTATTCAAATCACAAGGAGAATTCAGAAAATGCCATTCAACCAGTGCGCAAATTATTTTGTTAAGTCAGAATATAAAGGAAACATTCAGGAGATAAGATACAATAGCAGTATTTCTATATTTCAAGTTAGCATATGATAGCGTTTGGAGATGTAGACTAATACAAAACTCCAACAGCTAGGCATCAAAGACAATATGTTACAGCTGGATTCACCGTTCTTGGCTTCTGAAGGAAATAAATGTAAAGCTTGAAAGCGAGTTACTTACCAAGCCAGGATACTGCTGACAGCATGCGAATTGGTGCGTCAGCTTCATATGCTGCTCAGATAATGCTCTTCTTACTAAGGCAGTACAGTCCATGCAGAAAAATGCCTCCACAATGTATCTAGCTTAATTAGTTATGCAAATGTGTTCGTATTAGCACATGCATCACTGCAGCTATAAATTTATTGAAGTTGCTCAATATCAGATAAAGTGTCTTCTTCACTGGATACGTCGTCAGTCAAACTATCACTGTCACTGCTATCTGTAACACCCTCGATTAAAAACTATTCAGTTGTATTCTCCACTATATCTTTACTACGAGGGCCATTCAGAAAGTAACCTCTGGTTGATTGCAAAAAATTCACCAAGTTAAATAAAAATATTTTAATATATACATCTTACAACTACATCTTTGCACTATTTTTCTACATAGTCTCCATAACGATTGAGGCACTTATCGTATCTGTTCACAAGCTTTGAAATTCCTTCTGCATAAAAATCACCCGCTTGTGCCTGGAGCTCTTCATCGTCATCAAACCGCTGGGACCCGAGCCATTTCTTCATATGCATGAAGAGGTGATAATCGCTTGGCACCAGATCTGGGCTGTAAGGTGGATGGTTGACGACGTCCCACTTGAAGGACTCAAGAAGGGCTGTTGTTCTGCGAGCAGAGTGAGGACGGGCGTTATCGTGAAAAAAAACGATACCAGAAGTCAGCATACCACGGCATTTGTTCTGTATAGCCCGTCGTAATTTTTTTAGTGTTTCACAGTACACGTCTTGATTAATGGTCGTACCATGTTCCATGAATTCAACCAACAACACCCCTTTTGCATCCCAAAACACCGTTGCCATCAATTTTCGGGCAGAAAAATCTTGCCGGGCTTTTATTGGTTTGGTAGGCGAATTTGAATGTGCCCACATCTTTGATTGTTCTTTTGTCTCAGGGTTCACATACTTAATCCAGGTTTCGTCCCCGGTCACGATTCTGTTTAACAATGATTCACCTTCGTCCTCATAACGTGACAGAAAGTCTAATGCAGAGGCCATTCTTTGAGTTTTGTGGTGGTCGGTAAGAATTTTGGGCACCCATCGTGCACAGAACTTACGGTAACCCAATCTTGCTGTCACTATCTCATACAAGAGAGTCTTAGAAATCTGTGGAAAATCGGTAGACAACTCCGACATTGTGAAACGTCGGTTTTCACGAACTTTTGCATCAACTGTCTGAACGAGTTCGTCCGTCATCAATGATGGTCTACCACTCCTCTCTTCATCATGAACGTTTTCTCGTCCACTTTTAAATAAACGTACCCATTCATGGACCACTCCTTCACTCATAACTCTTGGTCCGTACACGGCACAAAGCTCACGATGAATAGCTGCTACAGAATATCCTTTGGCGTGCACCATAGGGGCTTAGGTACAATCGTGAAAGGGGGGGGGGAAGGAACTGAAGAGAAGAGAGCACTAAAAATTTCAAGAACTATAACATTTATGGATCAATAAATTATACATTTGTTAACAGGAATGATTAATTGGTATAGGAAACCTTTAAACAGAAATGGAAGCCGAAACACAACAGAAATACAGGTGAAAACAAAACCAATTTACATAACCCCATTCAACTCCCTCTCAAAGCGAGGAGTTGGGCAGTCTTCAAGCCTATCTGAAAATGCCTAAATGTTTCGCGTGGATATCCTACGGGTTACAAGAATTACTTGTTACAAGATTACATTTAATTCGTCCGCATTAGAAGCACCTCCCAGGCAAGTAACGGTCTGAAAACCAATCTGTATTTCACGGCCTGAGCCCTAGTTAAAACCAAACAACTTACCCTGCACGCCGAGAAAGGAGCACCCCGACTGACTGTCTCTACAACCGTCAGACCGAGAGGAAACCCATAGAAAAAACACTAGCGCAACCCAGCGGGGAAAACAAGAGTCGCGAAACAAAAGGAGGTGCCTCCATAAAACAAAATAAGTGCGATCAGCACAGGCTGTAAAAAACCTTATAACAGCACGCACTTCACATTTGGCGGGGTGATGCCGACTGACCTGTTGAGTGCGTGAATGCACAGATGGCATCGCTACTCCCCCCACTACCTGCACTGTGACCGATCGGAGGTTAATTTCTGAACGGCCCTCGTATAATAGTGATCTTCTATTTCTTTTACATGTCGGCAAACATTTTGCCACTTTTCTATACCTATTTCTTCAAACCGTGTGTAGTACAAACACGCGACATCTTTGAGTTTGAATGTGGTATTATGGCTACCGACCCACTGTTTAACATTTGCCCAGATTAGTTTAATAGGGTTTAGTTCTGGGTGGTATGGAGGCAGTCTTAATGCAGTATGGCCATTTTCCTCCAGAATTCTGTCCACTAAATACTTTATGTATTTAGGTTTGTGCACTTTTATTAGGTCATAGAGCTTAGTTTTAGTCGTGTTTTTTCGAATGCTATGCCTTTATCCTAGAGCCATGTTTTCATGGTTTTCTTCAAGGAATTTGAACTTGGAGGCTTATCCTCTTGAGTATTATGAAATGGCGCATTATCAAACACAATTATGGAGTTTTGGGGCAAATTTGGAATAAGTTTGGTTTTTAACCATTTAACATAGTTGTTGGGTGTCCACTTCATTATGGTAATCTCCCGATTTCTGACTTGATTTATATATAATCGAGCCAAACAAAACCTTGTTCACCCTCCGCATGAACAATGATTAGTCTCTCACCTTTGGAAACCAGAGCAATGAAACCTGTAGTATTGTCATCAGTCCATCCCTTTGGGTTGGTGTGGCTACTGTGTATAAATGTTTCGTCTGTGTAAATAATAGGTCTTCCTTCTGATCTATACTTCTGTATGGCTTTCAGATAAGATAGCCTTCTCGTTTAGAACGAATGTCATGCTTTTCTATCAACAATTTTCTGTTTGTTTTGGTCTTTTTCCATTTAAAACCCAGTTCTCTAACTATTCTGTTTAAGGATGACTTGCTGCCCTGAAAGTTAATGCTTTCTCTTAAAATAATAACTAATTTAGCTATTGTAGGAGCACATTTTTCCTGAACATACAAATTTTGAATCATTCTTCTAACGACACATTTATCGAAGTCATCTAGATCCGTTACTTGTTTCGGAATGTTGTGTTTTTTGCCCGGAGTTCCAAAAGATGTGTTCTGATTTTCATTTTGTTTGCATTCTTGAACTTCTTTTCACTGTTCTTGATACTCCTGTGGCATCTGATATGTGCTTTTGAACTTTTTTAATGTTTTTGAAAAATTCTTCTGATGTATGCAGTTCTTTGCTTTAGGTTCTTTCTTCATGTGCGCCCATACATTTGAAAGAATTTCTCTACTCTGACTGTGTAATGTTTTGGTCCCTAATTTAGAACGTACGGGTAATATAATTGATTTAGCTATTATCAACGTCTCACAAATGCACTAATTTCACTCCTTATCTCAATGATCTGTCTTTAACTGTGCGCTGCACTAAAAGCAACTGTGAATTAGCAAGGACTGTGTCTCAGAGCATCATTACCTTCCCCCTCCCTTCCCACGTTGTGCATGGTTTCATTCGCAGAATTATATGAGCTGATACAAGAGACAAACGCTATGGGTTCGCCTACAGGACTTCCAGTCAAGGTCAGGAGCCAAGAACGGTGAATCCAGCTGTACAACGGATTTCTGAATTCATATCCCAAAGGTATATTACAACAAAATATGGCACAGCAACCTCCAGATACAAACAAACTCATTTTGGATTACCTCAAGAAGCTGTGTTAAGCACAATGTTGTGTAACATATATGTGAATGATCTACCATTCTATTAGAACAAGAAGGCTGCAATAGAGGCTTGTATGCTGATGACCTAGTTATTTGGAAATCAGAAGAATAAAATTAAATTAAAAATGTGGAGAACACCACACAAGTGCCAGAGGAAAAACTTGAGGATGGTGTTCAAAAAATGTAATGACAAATAAATACAGGAAAAATGTATTTTTAGCATTTTTCCTTGGGGGAAAAAAGACAAAAAAAATTAAGCTGTATTATAATGTTAATGAACTCCAAAAAACAGAATTTTTGAAGTATTTAGGAGTATGTTTTGGTAAAAGATTCACATGGCGACATCAAGTAGAATCTGTTACAAAGCAAGCAAAAATAGCTTCAAAATACTAATGGCCATGTGCACCAATCTTGGTTAAGAGAATACTGCGGTAAAGTTTATAGTTTACCAGAGTAAAGTCGTATTTCTGTTGCACCAAGCTCAGTTTCGACTTTACCGGCGTTTAACCATGGTAAAATGTTTACCACTCGCTGGAGACCGGTTTTCAACGAAAACCTTGGTAAGAATCCAACATGGAATTTAACAATTATATGTTGTACCTTTAGTATCTCCATTGATTTGAATGCAACGAAGAGAGAATATTAGAAGACAGGAGGGATCTGTTTGAAGAACTGAATGACGTTTCGTGTCGAACAAGATTCTGTTTGAAAAAAGAAACGGTAACTTCAATTTTAGATGAAATTGGGCAACAACTTGAGTTTCCTACAGCAAGGATCCATCCAATATTGCCAAGAAATCGCCTTCTTGCAGCACTGTGATTTTATGCGACTGGAACATTTCAAGGGTGATGTGAGTGATATAGACAGAACCACGGCAGGGTTTCAGATGCCATTGCTCGGTATCACCTCAGTACATAAAACTGCATAACCCACATCTGAGTCGTGAGGGCTAGCAACATATGTCCTCCAGACATTCTGGGGGTTGTGAGAGTGATGTGACCACCAAAACATAAAAATATGGTGCTCTCTAAAAAGCGGTTACTATTACTGCTATTGCTCTCTTCAATATCATCAGTGAAAAATATTGGAGAGCAAGAGGATTAATGACTTCATTGTCAGAAATCCAGCATTAGCTAACAACAACATCTTTTTCCGTGATCATCGCAAGCACCCTTTTATCCAAATCCTTCCAGTTTTGGCAATGCTTTAGATCCACCCCCAGTCTTGTATGTTTCTACCTTCTCGTTGGCTGAAGCTCTCTACGCCTTTCTTTTAAAATTTTCATATACAGCTTTTAAGTTTGTATGTGTCCTTTCTGTGGTACCTGCGCATTAAACAAATAATAAGATGAATGCATACAGTAGAATGATAATAAAACATACAAATTATAAATGTTGCATGCATTAACTTACCAGTCACACAGCTAAACTCATGACAGATTTTTTGCCAAGCATTCTCTTTGTCTTTAATGGTAGCACCATCCGTTTTTTATTTTCTATTATGAACTTGTACTTATCCACTAAATGCAATAAAACTGAATTCTCATGAATGCTAAAATTCTGCGCTCTAGAACGTCTATTTTCTTATTTTGGTCCATCACGCAAATGAAATGCAGCAAAGCTTAGGTAATGGACACCACTCACTAAGAAACACAACAAGCAAGTGAATGTTGAAATTAATCACTGCCTTCTGCATACTACCAGAATTGCTTTGGAGAAGAAAAATAGCGAGAAAACCAGGTGCTACGAAACTGCAGTATTCAAACCGAGGATTAACAATGGTGCACAGCTTTTATGACTTTACCATGGTAATAGTTTAACCACTGTATCGTAAGAGCTCATATTTACCAATGTTGATGCACTCGGCCATAAGACTTGCAGGAACTAAATGGGGTAGCTCTAGAAAAATGGTACATGTGACATACAACACATATATCAAACCTATCTTAAAATATTGTGATGACACATTAATAATCTGAATCTTGTAAAAAAGAATTAAAGTTCAAAACCAGGCATGATGCTTAATAACAAGTGCAGTTAAAACTACCCCAATAGAAACACTTCTCTTTGCAACATCTAATAAGCCAATAAATCTAGAACTTGAAGAACAATATCTAATAACTCATGAAAAAACTTAATAAGAGTTTGGTGCTGACTTTTTAATAATATTTTATTTGAGTTGAGCTATGAGATTTTCTTTTTTTCTATCCCAGGTCGTGGTACAGGTGAAATGAATGAACACAGGATGTACTTCGAATATTACACTCGTTACATTTAAATTAACTTTCTTTGCACCTGAATATTTTTCTTTGATAGTCTTTTCACATTATCAGCTATTTTAGACCAGTTTTAGCGTCCGTATCTATGCATGTTACAAAACGTGTCTTTCCTTTCCGGACTCCAAGACGCTAATAAGAAAAAAGTTGGCACCTCTTTACATAATGCTTTTGTATTCATACATGTATGCGCTTATTTTCCCGCAAAGTACACTTTGATACCCTCCTACACGCTAAATAGTTCCTGTAATGTTAGGGAAGTGATCTTTATCTATCCTCCCTACATTTTTAACATTAAATATACATGGCTCTTATATTTATACATATTAAATTTGGACATGTAGCTTGACATTTTCAGTACTCAACAAATCCTTACCAACATGAAAAATAAACCATATTTATAACAAATATTTACATAAATGCCTTCTTTTCGGGGCCTAACCATATATTTTGTCTCAAGTTCATGATTTTAATAAACTTGACTAACATCAGGGTTTTAAATACACACTAAAAAGTCAAAAAGGATTTGTGCAAGAGGTAAAAAAGCTGAAAGAAAAACTACACATACCTATTACAAAAGAAAATCTATTACATCCTATTAATCCAATAGAAAGCTTTGAAATAGAATATAATTTAGACCTCTGTGAAATTTTCAAGAAACAAACAAGAATTCCAGATATTGCAAAATTGGTAGTATTAGAAACACTGCAAATCAAATATCCTGAAGAAGGATGGACAGATGGCTCATTTGTAAGTGATGATGGAGCTGAGCAGGCGGTTCATGTTAGTTTTTCTTCTTTACAGAAATGTGGCGTAAAAGCACTAGAAATTTTGATGGAGAAATTGATGCAATCTAGACTGCTCTAAAATATCTGTTTGTTTGGCTAGAAAAATGTAAAAGCATTAAGAGGTAGAACTGGAACTTAAAAATTCAATGCCACAACTGGAATTTGAACCACAGACCTTCCGCTAGCCGGGCGGACGCTCTAACCACTGAGCTATTGTGACAAACTGCCAGAATGGCATTAAATTCTCAAGCCAGTTCGTATTTCTCCTGGTAAACCACAAAGGCAGTCTCACATCAGAAACAATTACCCCAATGGTGACTTACTATTGTAAGTACTTTATATCCCAGGATTAAATAACCTTCACATGGTAATTATTATTTATTTATGCCAACAAACTTACTGTTGGTGTTTTTAAACACACAAGCCGTGTGTAAAAACTACCTCTTAAACTTTGCCCACACACGGCTTGTGTGTTTAAAAACACCAACAGTAAGTTTGTTGGCATAAATAAATAATAATTACCATGTGAAGGTTATTTAATCCTGGGATATAAAGTACTTACAATAGTAAGTCACCATTGGGGTAATTGTTTCTGATGTGAGACTGCCTTTGTGGTTTACCAGGAGAAATACGAACTGGCTTGAGAATTTAATTCCATTCTGGCAGTTTGTCACAATAGCTCAGTGGTTAGAGCGTCCACCCGGCAAGCGGAAGGTCTGTGGTTCAAATCCCAGTTGTGGCATTGAATTTTTAAGTTCCAGTTCTACCTCTTAAACTTTGCCCACACACGGCTTGTGTGTTTAAAAACACCAACAGTAAGTTTGTTGGCATAAATGAATAATAATTACCATGTAAAAGCATTGTTGTTTTATCACATTCTAGAGCAGCGATCCAAACAATAGCATTAACTCAGAATCCAAAAACAGAATAATAAGAGAAATTAACTGTTTGGTTAAACAGATACAAAATTTAAGTAAGAACATATTCTTCCAGTGGATTCCTGGACACTGTGGATTGAGTAACAATAACCAAAATTCAAAATAAGGTACAACCAAAAGTACCACTGGAATCTGTTAAATATATCATTAAGAAGAAAATGAACAGTGGTTATAAAACTAAATTAACTACAAATATATTAAATTTCACAGGAGAAAAATTATTTAAAAGCTTGAAACTAACTCCTAGCATCCTAAACTACCTCGTAAAACAGCCATTGCCATGTTTGGACTCAAACTGGACATGACTGTCTCAGCAAACACCTGAATAAAATTGGATTCCTTTCATCTCCAAATTGTCTGTTATGCAAACGGAAGAGGAAATGATTATGGAACATCTATCAATCGGTGAACAACTTAAATTGTATCCAGACTTGACCTCAAAATATTGGGAGGCAAGAAGGAGAATGGCTTTGTTGCTAAACCCTGAAGCAATAGCTACATACACACTCTTGTATTTTAAATAGCAAAAAAGGAGCCATGTGTTTAGTTGCTGGCTAAATGAATTCCTTGGTACTCAATAGTCAAATTATTGAAAGAGTCGTAGTGGTGAATGGGTAGTGTTGTGAATGTTAATGGATGAGCAGAGAAAGATGTTTTAGTGAAAATAAAGAAGGCTCAAAGTGTATTTGGCATATTAAGAACTTTCTGGAGAAGTAAAAAAGTCTCCAATAACACCAAATACATACAAATGTTAAGGTGGTGCTTTGTGTGGCTGTAAAACTTGGAAGACAAACCAAAAACATTGTTAACAAGTTGCAAGTCTTCCTAAATAGGTATTTATGCAATATTTTAAGAGTATTCAGCCGGTCCAGATCACAAATGAAGAGTTATGGGCAGTTACCAAATAAAGACCAGTTGAACTGGAAATTTGACAGAAGAGCTGGCAATGGCTGGGTTTTACACTTCATTGACTATCAGATGGTACAGCCAGGGTTACCATCAGCTGGTATCCTTGAGGGAATCATAGCAAGGGTAGACCCAAGACAACAGGGTTAAGAGCAATCATAGAGGAGGCACAAAGAACTGCCAAAACTTGGTGAGGTATAAAGGAACTCGCGAAGAATAGAATAAGGTGGCATCATGTTTTTGTGAGGGCTCTATGTTACCCCAAAGAGGAATTATGGATATTTATATTGATTTGACAATTCACAGTTATTCTAAGATATAATTTAAAGTTCAGCTGTGTGAAAGACATTAAAAGTCTGTAGCGGTCTTTGATAACAGTGCCATCTGAGAGCTCAAAATAAAGTGTGCGATTAGTACATTATACTATTGATACCAATTTCATGTGGTGTACATTGTCATCATATTTTAGCTGATTATTTCATAGGCTCTATTTGCAAATATAATTTGCATCTTCTAAATTGCTCTAGTATAAAAACAATACTAAATTAATATCTGCAGTTTATAGTGGATGTTCATCCATTATTGAATTTTTAATGGTGGAATTTCTGTTGAAAGATTTCCCCATTTCTTTATTTTCAAGCATTAATTTGAATTAAATTATTGCAGAGGTTACGAACAGAAAACCGACTTCTTCGGCAGAGGGTGGAGCTTTTGGAGGCAGAATCCAGTGAACTAGCAGATCGTCTAGTCAGAGGGCAAGTCTCAAGGGCTGAGGAAGAAGAAACTACTTTTGTGGTGCAGCGAGAATTGGCAGCTCTGAGACATACACATCTCGAGACTTCCCATCAGCTTGAAATGGCCCATGAAGAAATAAGAAATCTCTCTTTGCTGATGGAGGAGACTGTAAGTGCATTTATATTGCTTTATACTGTTCAAAAAAGGTAGTTTCAATGACAGATAATAACATTAGATTTATTTTTATTGTAGCACACCTCACGTCAGTCTTCATTAGAAGAAATTAGTCACAAGCGAGAACTGCTTAGTCAGAAGGAAGAACTCATTGAATGCTTACAAGAAGAACTGGTGAAGGTTCGTCTTCGGGAAGCTGAAAATGATGCATTGATCCGTGATCTACGAGCCAGAATACAGGAGCTGGAAGAGGTATGCTTTGTTTATCATCATCTTCATATACCTCAATGATTTATTTAGATTATTTAAGATTCAAGCACCTTAGTTCTTTAAATAAGATTTGTTAATATATTAAATATGAGAGATATGCCTGGATCTTAATTAAAGATTGCTTACACATAGGTAAGACATTTGTTTTGCTTGCATATGGTGTTTGGAAAAAGAACAGATGAAAAACAAACAAATACTACATAATAGAAGTTTCATATAGTGAACTGAATAAATCGTAAGGTAGATGACAGATCAATGTCTGCGACACTACAGTTTGCTTGCATGCATTTAGAATATTTTTGGGAAACCTTCACTTTCATTGTCTGCCATGAATGTGCTGGTGAAAGTACCGTATCATGTTGCTGTGAAGGCATCTGTTACTGGATGTATTTTCCAATCTCGATGACAAGAAGATGAATTTGTATACTTGCCAATTTTAATGGTTTGCCCATAAAACATATGGCAGTGGAGGCCTTTTTATTCCTTTAAGGCAAAGGAGGTGTTTTTATGACTTTGTAGGCATATTTAAAGTACTACAGATTTTCACAATAGACATGACAAACCACTGAATTCTAGTGCATTATAATATTACTTAAGATTACGGACTCTACTGGGCTAATTTGTATATAGTGCAATGACAGGCCAGAGCTTACAGGTCGCGCGTTACTTCTTGACGAATGAAAATGTTATATGGAAGGTTGGATGCGAGTCACTGCTCAGCTTTTGCGGGAACGTTAGCATCGAAAGAGAGCAGAGGTACAGTCTGCAATGAGATGACGCACATGCTTCTGAGGTGAAGTAGTACAGCACTACAAATCAATTTATCACACTTCCAATAATATCAGCCACACGTATTATACACTATACCTCTATAACTGTTTCCACTTAACTTTATTGCATTTCTTCTATTCCCGACATTTCTCCCTCGTCTGAATTGCTGTTATTTTCGTTGCATGCACACATCCGTACCGCACAAAACTTTTGCGGTCGACTGTAAACACAAACGCGACAGAGGAAAACAGAGGTGTCTGTTATCGTAGCATAAACATTTGCTGACCTGTTTATTAAGGGTAGGCCTATTCACTGGATTTCTGTTCAAGGTCATTCGTCAAGAACAAACGCGCAACCTATACCTGGATGTCTGTTCATATGATCATGGTCTCCCTTCACTGTCTTGATACAAAATGTAGCGTGCAGACATAAAATTTGATTGTACCTGTTGAAGCCACAATAAATGGACATGTCCATTCAGCAATGGACAACACGAGTTGTGAATTATCTTATTCGCATTCTGTGGCTGCAATATGTTTCCTATTTTTTGTGGCAGTTTTTATTTATAATTGATGTTACGAAGTGTAAAATATGGATTAGAAATCTGTGTACACCTATGAAGTGGCATTCTTTGCTTTAATAGAGGTTTGTTATGATATCAGAGAGAATTTCAGCTTGTGAGATAGAAAGAAGCATCACTACCAGGTCTTCAAGGATTGTTATAAATTGAATTCCCATTGACTTTACATGCAATTTTTGTACATTTATTATGCTGAAATTTTATGCATTCTAAATTATTTTCATGTAATTGCTGAAGTATTTTGTTTTGCTGGATGAGAATGTGACAAGAATGACAAGAGGTATTGCATTCCTGTGACTGATCTTGCATATTTTATGGGAGAAATAGATGAAGCATTGGGATGTATTACACTAGAAATACTTCCAAGCTTTTGGCACTTTGACATAGCTTGTGCCACAAATTGTGTGCATTTAGAGATAAACTGAGTGTTTTTCCCTTAATTTGAATCAGTAAACATAGCTATTTAGGATCTATAATTGTTTGCTTTTTATTTTTTCCCCAGACACATTGTACTTTAAAAAACATTTGTTAACTTTAACTCTGCTTGTCTGATTTCATCCAAATAAAAATGTAATTAGCTTTTCTTGAAATACTCCTTGTAAATAAGTAGAAATGCTGCACATTTTACAAGCTTTAGAAGATTTATCTTAACCATATTTTTCTAAAATTGTTGTATTGAAATATGTCTATTTCTAGTCTTATTTTACACTAGTTTTTGTACTGCTTTCAGGTCAATGTACTGACTAGCATTAATTGGTATAAGCTCTAGCATTAATACTTGCAGAAAGACACTAATATATTGATTGGGAATTATGTTTTTACTGTCCTGTTTTAACAATTAATTTAACCTTGATTTAAGTGTTCACACAGGTCTATTACATAAAAAAAATTGTTCATGTACCAACAATTTTTATTGCTGTTTCTTAGGATAAGAAAACTCTTAGAGAGTCGACCCCTGACAATTCAGTGGCACATCTCCAAGAAGAGCTCATTGCTGTGAAGCTGCGAGAAGCAGAGGCAAACCTGTCTCTTAAAGATTTACGGCAACGTGTTGGAGAACTCAGTCAACAATGGCAGCGACATCTTCAGGTATTAAAATATCTCTTTTTAGTTTTTCTTACATCTGCTGAAGGAGATACAAGAAATATTGTATTTTCTTGACACCCACTATATTTTTAGGTAGTTTAAGCTTTATTTTACTCATTCTAGTGGGTATGACCAGGGGGTAGCTCAGAAGTAGGAAATATGAACCTGAACTGAAGAATTATGAGATATCGGGAATACACAAAAGTTGATACTTTTTTCAGCTTGGTCATAGTTCACAAAACAGACATAATTTAGTTAAAGTTACATACCTGAGAAATACAGAATAAACAAGAATCATATATTGGAGAGTGTGCAGTCACAGCACCTCTATCTGCTGAGATGAATGGATGCTTGGTTTGTCTCCAGCATTACCATTTCCCCCAACTAACCATGGCTATACTGTGTGACCTTTCAAATGAATTTGAATATCATTGCTAATGGTTTCATAAGTATGTCCATGACTTCTGAAACAAAATGACACAATTCTTCATTCCGTAACACTTTGTGTTATGTTCTGCCTCTTATATCATTACATCATTGTTACTGCAAAAGTGTACTATATTAATATGTTGTTGTTAGCTAATGCTGGATTTCTGACAATGAAGTCATTAGTTCTCTTGCTTTCCAATATTTTTCACTGATGGATAGGGCGCTATAAATGACTGGGTGTATTTGAAGGTGGTTTTGGTCCATTTCCTCTTGCAGATCACATCGAGGACACAGTGGTGAAGAATATAGATATATACATACATAAAGCACTCCCCCTGGGTTTGCAGGATTTTGAATCAACAATTTATTGAAAAAGTTCATCGTTCCACTGTCAGAAAGAAGGCTGCATTCCACTTCAATGAGCAATAGCAGTCAGACTCCTGATGTTGAAAATGCAAGGAACAGTTCCCTAAAAGTCCCTCATAAATTAAAGTATAAGTGGCATAGTATTAAAAAACTGACTCCACAAGTATGTTTTACAGATGATGTTGCATACATTATATGAGATTTTGATGGTTGAACTTGTTACTGATATCTTATATGGACTAACTGGATCCCTCTGTTGGTGGTTGATGAATTTGTATAGTGTGTTGTCTTCAGCAAGAATTTCAAAATTAATTAATTTTGTTTTGTGTTTTAATAATAAAATGCTTCTCAGATACCAAGTTCTATTGGTCATTGTACCGACCTTAACAGGTATAGGTGCACTATTTTCTCTTTCGTGGTTTCTGTTCCATAGATATGAACCTATTGCTGGTTTCTTTATTTAATTGTTTTTATTGGTTCCAGTGTTACTTCAGTCACACAGCAGAATAAAACAAAAAATATTTTCAGAAAAGTCATATACTACCTTTAGAAGTTAGTCTTAGTCCCAGAAAAGAAACATGATATCATACACATAAAAACCAATAAGTTAGAAAGGATACCTCCATCCAAGAAACAAAAGGTTTACCAAATCAGTTTTGAAGACTGAAGAAACCTGAGAAAACACCAAAAGAAGCATAGAAACCTGAGAGACTGAAGGACTGAAGGCTTGTTGCCTTTTTCTGTTAATGTCTAAAATGTCTACTATTTGGGTTTTTGATAATCTTTATTGTGGGTATTTCTGTGGTTGTTTTTCTTTCTGTACCAATTGACTGATAATGGGTTTGCTTTTGTCTCGACTGGTTCATCGAGCCTAAGCTGATGATGACATTTCCAAAACATGTGTCAATAAGTTTTGATGTAGAAGGTGCTGGTTGAGTAACTAAATAATTATGAAAAATATGTCTACTTCCCAGCCACTGTACATTACTTACCTTTACAAGTATGGGGCATGTTTATCAAGTATCATCACACTTGGTTCCAACTGTCTTTTAGATGGGTTAGATGGGGTGTTGCGAGCATTATACTGTTTTCCTTGGTGATGGCTCAAAAAATCATCACATTATCTCGTGTCAGGATATAGACATTGACCATGTAGTGCTTGCGCTTGAGGATAAATATATTTACCTATGCTGTCTTTTCCAGTTTTCATTGATGTTCTTAATCAAGATAGTCTCTGGATCAATATCATGATGTTTTTGCTAAGTATGTGATACAATTGCTGATTTTTTTTTTTTCTGGTTTTGCTTGATGCATGGTTGGTAACTAAAATTCCAATTTTTGCATTCAAAAGGTTTTACGTATTTATGTTTACACAAACAGAAAACACTAAAACTAAAATTATGATTTCATTGAATATAATGAATATCTTTTCATAGAAGATTTGAAATTTCAGGAACATAGAGTGGAGGCAACTCCACCTCCGGACAGCACTCCGAAGAAGTTGTTATTCTGGGAAAGCCGGGGTAATGAAACCCAACGACTAGAGGAAGAACTGATGACTACTAGAATAAGAGAGATGGAAGTTTTAACAGAACTGAAGGAATTAAGACTGAAAGTGATGGAACTTGAAACCCAGGTAATCAAATCTGAATAAGCCTTTGAGAAGTAGAATCAGGACTAAAAATAACTGGACAAATATGTTAAAACAAAGTGCCTTTAGAAGACCTTTAGTTTATGTCCAGCTGGAAATGTATACTAATATACCTATTTCTTTATCAAAAGCAGTAGTGACTGAATACCTTTGTTGGTAAACAGACGTATATTATTTCCTTGTTTAGGCAAAAACTCATTGAGTAATTGTTTTTATTGTAAATGTAAACTGAAGTTAAATTTATGGGGAAGAATAAGGAAGGTTTGTATGGTCTGCTGAACACAATTCACTTGATATAATTATTTGGAAGATATCTGAACTTGTAAATTTGGACTGTATGTGGCATATTTATCTGCTTGGAATGTGTTGTCCGATGTGAAGTATTAAATATTGTTAAGGTGAGCTGTTTGATATATAAATGCCGTATGTTAATTTGCTTATTTATGTAGTACCTACTATTGCACTTTCATATTGCTGTCCTTTTAGTCACCATGTTTTATGGTGGAATGATATTGTACTAAATAGTTCCACACTTGCTTTAGAGTAGAGGATAAATTAATCATTTGCCAATATGGTTAGGAAGAAAAGGCAAGAGTTACAATGGTTGATGTAGAGTAAGAACAAATAATAATTACTGTTCTTAGTATGTAAACAATTGAAGTGCCTAATTTGGATTTTAAGAATGTATAATTGTATTTTAAGTACATTTAAAAGCAGCATTTTAATATTTAGAAACAAGGTAATTTTTTAGGTTGGGAATGTGTTTATATTTTACCAACTTATGTGAAATGATTAAAATAAGTCTTAAATGTATTAGATATGTGATACTATTAATTAAATAATGAAAACATACTGATAATGCCAAATGATATATTGACTTAATTCTTTTCAGATTGAAGGTAATAGGAAACTATTCTTTTTAGTTCACTAATAACCTAATTTATTTTTGTCTTACTGGCAAGCTACAAAATTAACCTAATTGCAAAATGTTTCATGAAGTGTGTTTGATGCTGCTGCTTATAAATGCACAGTAACCAGGTTTTTACACAAAACTTGATTGATTTTAGCAAAACATGTTTTATGTTGTAGGTTCAGGTTAGCACAAACCAACTGCGTCGTCAAGATGAAGAGAACAAGAACCTGAGAGAAGAGATTGACCAGGCAGCTAATAGAGAGAAGGAACTGACCAACAAATTGAGAGAAGAACAGCATCGGTATGCTGATTTAGAGTCCAAGGTATGTCTCATTTTATGTGCTACTAAAATTAGCCTTGTAAACTTCCAGATGGGAGGTAAAAGGGATCAAAAAATCACAATGCTTCAAATTGAAGCCTTTTGTTCTTAAGACTTTGAAGCATTTGTCAATGGGAAGGAATATTGTACAATTGGAAGCACAGCGTTTTGGTAGAGTAGATGCAAAACTTCCTTACCAACAGAAAATGTGCGAGACCTTGGCACCACTCAGATGAAGTCAGCTTACCCCATTCTCAAACACTCACTTGAAGCCTTGCTTGGCTATGTACTCATTGTTGCACCAGACAGCATTAGTGTTGCCAACAGTCATTCAATAAAACAAGCTAAATCGGCTTGCCAAAAAGGCCAGAAAAGGCTAGATTATATTTTAACACTTACATAAACATTACAGAACAACATTATTAAAAAATGCGCATGACTCACCTAGCAAAAATAAATGTCGTCTTCCCCACCCTCCTCTGCCTCATTTCTACTGCTGCAGCTAGGATTTTCCTTAGGCTCTTGCATGTATGCAACATTTGTACCAACAAGCTTCACTATTTCCTCTGGGACATCGTATGAAAAACAGCACTTACGTTGACGTCTCAAACCATACCTTAGACTCAGAATGGCGGAAAGTGTGTTTGTTTGAAGTCTGTTTCTAAGTTTGTTTTTTACAATGTTTACCTGGCTAAAAATCCGCTCGACTTCCGCATTGGAATGGGGTAGAGTTAACGCGGAAAATGCTAGTGACACTAACTCTGCAAAAGGATTTTCACCTGCTGCATCCCTATAATTGCTAACTTCTTGCCAGAATTCAGGAGTAGATGTCCGATTAGTCCATCTGTTGTAGTTGATGTTCCGCCACTGGTTTTCAATTTTGTCAACATTTTTTTGAAAACCCAAAGCTAACACCAACTCAGTAATAGGTTGTTTAACAGATTTCAAAGCTTCATCGACACTTAGCATTGACATTTTGCGGAGAGTTTCAAAATTATCTGGAAGCCTATTTTGTAGCTCATGAACCAGCTTTTTCGTGAAACCGACACATCTCTCCCGTAAATTGTTCTTTGCGTCGTCTGACAAACTGGACAGCTTTAATTCATTTTCTACCGAGAAGCCTAAATATGGGGATGGATCAATGTAACTATCAATACTGCACTTCAGGGGGTCAATTTTAGCTGTGGGATTTATTATTCTGCCACTTATGGACCTAACTAAAAGTGCCAAAGAGTCTAATAACTTGGTGGAATCCACACTCTCAGATTCAAAAAGTTTGTTGGTTTTCTGGAGTTCAATCAAAATACTTTGAATATAGTAGAGATACACCTTATTGGCTGGATCATTATACATATTGTACAAGAGTTCTGCCGTATAGCAATGTGATTTGCGACGGGCCAATTGAAAGTGCAATGTCAGTTCATGATATTGCTCTATAACTCTACTCACAGCTGGTTCAATGGATATCCAGCGAGTGTTGCATATTTCTGGAATGTTACGTGGATCACGTTCACCTTCGTTACAGTTTAGTGTTTTATATATTTCCCGGTATTCTAAGCGGCGCTGAGTAGAACATGAAAACCATTTATGGGTTTCACGAATAAGAAACTCAATGTTCCTGGGTAGTGTTTCCTCGGAAGCATGGGACAGTGCGAGCTGTAATGAATGACAGACGCAACGCATGAGAATAATTGAATTATTTTCAAATTCTTCTTTCATCTTAACGTAAACGCCATTGTTTACACCACACATCACGCTAGCATTGTCCGTGCCAAGTCCTTGTATTTTCTTAGGGTCAAGTTTCAAATCAACCAAAAGTTGTTTTAAACTTAAAACAATAGAAGTAGCATCACCTTTTTCCAGTTCGACAATGCCAAGAAATGTAGACACTATTTCGTTCATTTGAGTGCTATAATAACGCACAGAAACTGCTAATAATTTAGACACTGAAATGTCTGCAGATTCGTCTATAATGAGACTGAATTTCTGTTCGCCTATATCTCTCACTAGTAAATCAGTGAAGTGTGGGGCAAGTATATTCAAAATTAGCCCTTTACATTTGGTCCTATGTAGACGCAAATCTACTGTTTTACTGTCACTAAAAGAAAATGTCTTATTGCACAACTGTGACAGATGATCAATGTTCATTATTGCAGAATGTGTTGCAATGTACAATGCTAGTCTAAGTTCAGCCTTTTTGCTATTTGTAACTTCACTAACTGTTTTAAATGAAATTTTGGTTTGGCGTTTGCTACTAAATGGCGCTGATGCTGCGATGTGTTTTTTAGAACTTAGGTGTTGTTTTAAATCAAATATTTTAGCTCTGATTTCAGATTTACAAAACCTACAAAATGCCTTATTCGTGTCTGTTGTAACGGGTTGTATCCATTCTTTAAAATCAAACATACTCTCCCACTCCTTTCTGTAACTTTGTGAGTATTGTGCTCTTGGCATAATAATTTAATAAATAAGTCAGATAAAAAGTTTCACGAAACGTTAAACACACACAAAATCACAACACTCTGAAAACCTTACACTTCACTACTAAGTACAAACCACTTAACCTTATAATGCACACCGGTCCAGCGGCGAAGAAAGCCGAAGTGTTGTAGTCACGTGACTAACATGCAATCACGTGACTAGAAAGTTGAGCGGGAAAGGTAAGAAATACGCGCCAATAGTGATTGCAAGTGCAATATGGAAGTGATGGAAGTGAGCCAAAATAAACAATTTATGTACTCTGAGTGTGGGAGGCGGTACAAACAGAGACAATGCTAATGCTGTGCTTAAATATTTCGGTTGGTTCTCAAGGATAGTTGGTGTGCATCATCTTTGAGCTAATAACGTTATAATTTGACTTGCAGCCACATACACAACAGCTCTGCGGCTCTGAAACAACAGAAATAGGTCACTTGATTATAGCATTTGTAAGAAATACCTTATTTCATCAAAAATGCAGTAAACAAGCCACAGCTCCTTCAATAACAAACCGACAGCCATATTTCCAGCAAGTCAATTTTCTAATTAATAGTCACGTGACGCTCAGCCATGTTAGTCACGTGACTCCAACACTTCGGCTATCTTCGCCGCTGGACCGGTGTGCATTATAAGGTTAAGTGTACAAACCACCAGGAAGACGCGTCACTCACTGAGTTGAAGTGGAAGGAACGGAGGAATTATCAAATAAGTCTAGCAATTCGGGGTTCACCAAATGGATTACATCATTACGTGCAATAACTGCAGTAGCGAGATAGAATTCTATTTTAAAGGTACCGGTAGATAAGTAAAAGATGAAAAAAGGCTAGAAAAGGCTAATAAAGGTTAGAAGAAAGGCCAGGAAAGCTATCTGTAGCTTTTTGGAAAATTTATAGCTAGACAGGTTCTCAAAAAGGCCAGATCTAGCCATAAAAAGGCTAAATTGGCAACACTGGACAGCATGCTTGGAAAATAGGACATCGAAAAAATATTATAACACAGTTTCAAGGAAATTTTCACTTCAATAAATGGAACTTTACACATGACTTTCTCTACTCTTGTACTAACCATTCTTACAAACTCTTATTGCTATACCTTCTTCGTGTTAGTTAAAATAAACATTTGTACAAATTATCTTAGTGGTTATTTCCGTGTAGGTACAAGGGAAATATTAGAATACAGTAGGCTTTGTGTGATATTAAATCTTTTAAAGCTTTGAGATTCCGTTCTCTTTGCACACGTAACATATAAAAAAATGAACAACGATGTTCCATTTCACGAAAGTTTTGTTTTCCAAAACTCACACACTTAACAAGGAATATCTCAGAAATGGTTCAACCTGTAAGAAAATTTGAGACATAAATTGTGTATTTTATCAAGATATACATTTTTTGTACTTAAAAATGTCTGGCACTCTCTCTCGTAACTGTACCGCTTTCAGTATTGTCATATGAGGAAAAGTAAAATATGATATGGGAATGTACCCAAATTCCACTCTTGTACATTTTAAATCTTACTCAGGGGTCTCCATCTAGGGGATATGTGAATGGCGACCACAAGGTACCCAAGCTGAGCAGAACATTACTTCCACTTACTGGTGTTTTGCTCCTCACTGTAACTTTTCTATCTGACCTTACCTTGGTCATCTCTTGTTCTCTTCCGACCCTGATACTATTAGGGTTCCCGAGGGCTAGGGAGTCTTTATTTTTCCAATCTCTCCATTTCTCTAATTTCTCTATAAAATATTAACCCTTAACATGCTGATCTGTCATGGCATGTAATGCGTCCTCTGATTGGTAATCAGAGGATATGGTCGGTGAATTTATTTTGATAATTCTCCCGGTCAGGTCGGTGAGACCCGTAAACCAACGACAGGTGTGGTCCTCCAGACATTCTGGGGGTTGTGAGAGAGCGATGTGACTGCCAAAACATAAAAATATGGTGCTCTCTTAAAAGCGGTTACTATACTGCTATTGCTCTATGAGTGAAAAATATTGTAGAGCAAGAGGATTAATGACTTCATTGTCAGAAATCCAGCATTAGCTAACAACAACTTACGAAACCAGAAAACACAACACAAAGCAACAGATTCTCTCTGCACTTTGCTCATTTTCTATAACCTGTGCCTCTCAAGGCATTATGGCATATTCAGCCCTGCAAGGGCACAATGTCATCCTGCAATGAACATAACAGCACACAGACAGCTTCTCACTTCTGCTCATCAGGTAAAATAGCAACCTTGTTCTGTGGCACCTCTAAAATGTAAGCAACATCAACAATGGAAAAGCACTCATAAATTTTATGAGAAAAATAATTTAATGGCAGTTCCAAAGAATTGAAAGTGACCAACTTTTTACAGTAAGCTGAAGTAAGCCAACATTACAATGGGAATTATTAGTTTAAAGTCGGTTAGTAAATCAAATCTCATTTTGATACACCACAAGCTGATTTAATAATTTCTGAGCACTAAATGTTGCATTTTATTGTATTTAAAGTTAAATTATGTTGTAAAAACAGCAAATAAAAGTTGTGGAGCAGTCAAGTAACCACCTGAACAATTCCAAATAAATGCATATATGAAATACTATAACCTTTATCCAACCAAGAATTATTTGCTTTAAACTGAACAGTGACCATGCAGTTGTCTTTTAAAACCCGTTTGCCTGCTATTCCCAACTCATCAAGACTATTGGCTACTTGAAGATTAAACCTGATTGCCATGACAACAGACACACATGCCACCCATATACCATGTGGAGGACACATGCTCCCAGAGCTATCAGAATTGGCAAGTAACATTAATTCAAGTATAATACCTGTACTGCTGACGTAACAGCTACAATTAACACAATCTATGGCCAGATCTTTTCCATGTGATATTTTAGAAGCAGTTGCTGGTATTGATGTCAACTGAACAGACAAAATATCACCAAAGAGAGCAATGGGGTCAATATGTCACAGTTGACTTTCGGTGAATTTCTATTTCTTGCATTCTCTACACTAATGCATCCACTCAGAATGAAGTTGCTTGGCACTTTGACCTACAAGAGAGGTATGAAGTGTCATCTAGTAACATTTTCTCATACTGTTGCTCAATTGCACACCACTTGTTAATTTCGGGAACTTCTGGATAACACCTGATACTTAGGTCTGAAGCTAGAACTGAAAGTTTTGCAGTTGTGATAATGGTAAAACAAAAACACTGTCAGCATTTCTCTGACTGTTAAAGGACAAAATACCTAAAATGCATAGTAATGTAGTTTGAAGAATTGTGAAATATTATTAGCCATGGAATTTACATCATTTTATTTTCTACTTTCTTGTTTGAGTAACTTGTTTTATGAGTATATTTCATGGCCTGTAATAACATAATCTTTCTAATGTAAATGATGACTCAGTGACATAATATTGTTGTATATAAACTTTGTCCTCATGTTAACTTAAATAGTTTCTATGAGAATGGGTGTCTGCAAAATACCAAACATGATTTACAGCTGTGCTGCTCTTGCTTTTCTGTGCCATTTCCTATATAGTAGAAACCAATTAAGTTGGATTACAACTTGAAACATGTCAGCTGTGGAAAATCTTGCAATATTACTAAGATAAGTGAAGCTTTTAGTTCCTAATTTGTTCTTGTTTTAGATACTGTTGCTTCACTGTTAATAGCTTCAATATTTCCTTAAGTAACCAATTAATGTTTTTCTAACAGAGGAAGTGAGGTATAGTTTAAACATAACCGATAGGTGATTAACCTCAAACTTTCAATCATTAGTGAGAGAGGAAAATGTTTTATATTTTGCTCTTAACATGGATTAGAAACCTTCTATATTGTGGTGGTTATTGTAAAAATGTTATTGCATAAATGCATACAATAAGAAATTGTTACTGCTTGTTTTGTGAAAAGGGAAATTTGGAAAGTTTGTCTTTCATTTCCAGATGAAGGATGAACTTATGATGGCTAGAATACGAGATGCAGAACATGCTCAGTGTGTTGCTGAATTAACTCAGAAAATTTCCATATTGGAACTTAAGGTAAGAGGATAGGATATTACATTTAATCTCGAAGAATTAAAGCTTAAATGTAAGAGAGAACTGTCTTAAAAGTGAACTGCACCACATTGGGGTGAATCCTAAAAAAGCATGTTTAGAAGAAAGATTCTGTGTACGTGTGTGCATGTGCATCTGAAACTGCAAAATGAATAATCAATTAAATGCCAAACTTGGTTTAAAAGGTAGAATCAGAACTGTAGAGTGCAGGATCTGTGATTCAAATCTGGGCTTTGATATTCATTTTTTCAATTTTGACTCTACCTTTTAAAATTAACCTACACATGATTTGTATGTGTTAGAACAGTCAATTATCATTGATTGGCCTGATATATGGAAACCAAACTTGGTATTTGTCTTCCAAAGATGCAACACAAAGATTTACAAGAAAATCCCCTCACCCCAAACTATCCACTTACATAGAAAAGTTTTTGAGCATTTTGATAGTGTAAAAATGGGGTAGTAAGGGGTAGTGATGCGCCTCCTATAGCCTCTCCTACCCAATTCCCATCCTCATCCTGCCCGTGGTGCACCCTGCTTTTAACAGATGAGGCTCTGGGGACCAAATCACAGCGGTATAACTGTTTCATCTAAAATGGAGGAAATGTCATTTACATATGTGCTGGCCTATCACAGCACAACAGCGTCCCTCAGAGGCACATGAGGGGAAGGTCGGTGGATCTAAATATCATCTATTTAGTCCTCCCGGCTAGGTCCGATGGACCCGTTGACCAACGATAGGTGTGGTCTCCCTTGCAAAATGGGGGTTTACGTCGGGTGATGTAACTGCCACATTGTAAAACTGGTGCCCGTTAAGAAAACAGTTACATGAAAGCCACATACATGAATATGAATCAGCTGTTGCAGCCTTCCGACTATTGACAAATCATGACTGCTTGGCAAGTCATCTCTACAGAATAGGTATCTCAGCCTCACCGATATGTGTCCTGTGTAACGATCCAGCAGAAATGAATGAAGAACACTTGAAGACCTGTGAAGCATTAAGATCAGAAGAAACTACAGTTCAAAAGTATTGGAAAGCACGAATGCTAATGGCTTCATTGCCAGATGCAAGGCACTAGAAAACAACAACAACATAGTGTAAAAATTGACTCTAATGACTTTATTAAAATACCACATATATAAAGGGTGGGAGGTGAATAAGTGCAAATAATTTTATATATAGTACAGAACTATGCATATAACACATGTGTTTCTTGGTTTGTCCGCTTGCTAATAGCGATATCACAAATGATTCACAAAGTTAAGGATACCATGTTTTTGAACAGCTCTGCGTTGTGTGCTTTGTGTGTTTACACAGAGCGCACACATGACGACACTTGTGTTTATATCATGCACAAGGCAGGCCATCATTCAAGCAACTTACAGCGAAGGAATAAGAGCTGATATTCAGCAGCAGACTGTTGTTTACAAAGTATCAGTATGAATGGTTTTACGTATGCTGAATTAGCAGACATTCGCTTAATTTACGGCGCTGCTGGAGAATCTGCCAGTGCTGCGAGGGACTTGTATTGGCAATGATTTCCAAATCATCATCTTCCTATAGGTTGCGCATTTGTTCTTGACGAATGACCTTGAGCAGAAATCCAGTGCGCTGACCTACCCTTAATAAACAGGTCAGCAAATGTTTATGCTGCGATAACAGACACCTCTGTTTTCCTCTGTCACGTTTGTGTATACAGTCAACTGCAAAAGTTTTGTGCGGTACAGATGTATGCATGCAAGTGTTTTAACGAATGCTAGTTAGTTACGTGTTAGTTACTAACATGACAATGCCTCCTACAGTGTCAAAAATAAAAGGAAAAACTCTGTCAAAGCCAAAGTCACGAGATCATTGCCAATGTTTATGAATATGTGAAGGAAAAAGCCAAACATAAAGATCGATTTTCTCCTATGTATTTTAAAGAAATTCAGAAGGTGCAAGAAAGAGTTGCTGCAGCCACCAAGATATCGCACAGCTCAGTTCACAGCTTTGTGGGAGACTTTCATAAAGAAAATGAACACTGAAAACTATATCAAGTGGCTTCGTATGCTGTTAATTCCAAATTTACCTCCCAACTCTGTTTTAGTAATTGACCATGCGTCCTACCATAATGCACAGTTAGACAAACCTCCAACATCAAGTTCTTTAAAAAAAGATTTGCAGTCCTGGCTGCAAAATCACATTTCATTTGATGAGCACAGCATGAAGACGCATTTGTATGACTTAATCTTAGCCAATAAGCCGACTCAGAAGAAATATTTGATTGATCAAATATTGGCCGAAAATAACCACACAACTGTAAGACTTCCACCGTACCGCCCAGATCTGAATCCCATTGAGTTAGTATGGGGAGACGTAAAGCAATGGGTAGCTGCTAGAAATGTAACATTTAAATTAAAAGATGTTGAAAACCTCTGCAGGCAAAGATTTGAGGAAATTGGACAAATAGAATGGGAAAAGGCATACTCTCATGTCGAAGAAATTGAATAAAAATACTGGGATAAAGATGCCATATTGGAAGAAAGGATTGATCAAATTATTATCCAAGATAATGGAATGGAAAGCAGCGACGAAAATAACGAAAATAACAGCAATTCAGACAAGGAAGAAATGTTGGGAATAGAAGAAATGCAAGAAAGTTAAGTGGAAACAGTTATAGAGGTATAGTGAGTAACACGTGTGGCTGATATTACTGGAAGTGTGATAAGTTGATTTGTAGTGCTGTACTACTTCAGCTCAGAAGCATGTGCATAGAGGCACGCCATCTCACTGCAGACTGTACCTCCTCTCTCTATGCCAATGGTCTCGCAAAAAGTGAGTAGTGACTCGCATTCAACCTTTCATATAAAATTTTCATTCGTCAAGAACTAATGCGCAACCTATAACAGATAAACATTCACTGCAGTGTATCAAAGACTCCGTGATACAGGCTCTCTTCGTCCCCATTATGAAGGTAGAAGACCAACTTGTAATGCTGAAACACTACAGCGTGAAGATGTAATCTTACGTATTGTAGAAGAGAGGCCTGGTGTGAGTACAAGACGCTTGGGAAGGGATGTAGGTACAAGTTCTTGGAGTGTTCGCCACACATTGCCACATTGCATGAACATCCGCTGTATCCATACCATTACCAAAGGGTCCAACATCTGCAAGAAGCAGATTATGCAAGTAGAGCAGAGTTCTGTAACTGGTTCTTACAGCAATGTGAAAATGATGCACAATTTCCTTGCAACATAATGGTTACAGACGAGGCAATGGTTACCTGTGATGGCATATTTAATTTCCACAATGTTCACATCTAGGTGGAAGAGAATTTGCACACCATTTGCAGAGGGAATTTACAATAGAGATTTGCAGTAAATCTTCGGGCTGGGGTCCTCAGTGACCAGCTGCTGGGGCCGATGGAACTGCCTAGTATGCTAAAAGGTATTGATTATCTACAGTTTTTTGCAAACTAAACTACCGGAAATTCTCGAGGAGGTGCCGTTGCATACACATCAACAAATGTGGTTCATGCACGACAGTGCACTTCCCCATATCAGTAGACAAGTGCACCAATTTCTACATCGTCAGTTCTCAAATCGATTGATTGGTCAATACGGTCCTGTGTGTTGGCACCAAGATCCCCTGATTTGAATCCTTTGGGCTTTTATTTCTGGGGGCATCTCAAGGACCTAGTTTAGGCAGTCAAAATTAATGATGAAGCGTCTCTTAGGCAACGATCTGGGACACAGTGGAAAGTGTGAGACCTGATGCTGATGTGTGGGAAAGGATGTCACAATCATGGTGTCAATGCATGGAAGCTTGTTGTAAAGCTAATGGTAGACTTTCTTGTTGCACCCTTAAAGAAGTTATAATCATATGACGTACACAGTGGCATTTTCATTTATTTTATTTAACTGTACAGGATATTGTATACTTGTTGTTGTGTTGTTTCAGTTTTTGGATTTTTATGGAGTGTTTTTGTGTTATGGCTTAAATTTATTTCTTCACTGTTGTAAGAGCAATGTAAGGTTGTTTGTAGTTTAAGGAACCGGGGAACAAATGCATGTCTATTGATGTTAATGCTGTTGTGTTTAATGCAAATAAAATAAATTTAAATAAATCACGGTCGGCCACGGCAAAGGGCAGAGCGAGGCCAGTAGTGTGGCCTCTTACATAATCAGACACCTATCAAAGGGAATACTAGCCATCCTAAAAGCATCGCAACATTTTCCCCATGAGCGTCACTATCAGAAATAGTGCAAAAGGTGGACATTAGAGGTTCATCACACTGCCCTGAAACACTGATACAAATATTTGCACTTAATACCTCCCATCCTGCATATAAGATATTTTCATAACAAATGAACTGTATATCTTGTACTTCCTGAGAATGGCCTCTTTTCATTCTGGGCGACTTTTGCATAACTGATAAACTGTAAGAGACACACAAAATCTTACTGCACAAATAATGTATATTTCATTAAAGCACACAATTTACGTCAAATATGCTTTTTGTGGACTTAATGGTTTCTGAGATATTCCTTGTCATCGATTTGAATTTTCTAATATTTATGTTTTTCTCAAATACAAAGTTTTTTTTTCTGACCTTGTGCAAAAAGAATGGAATTTTGAAAGCCATCACATAGTGACCAACTCTTGAAAGATTTGACTAACACTCAAACCTACTGTATTCTCATATTCCCATTGTACCTACAAGCAAACGTGTAATAAAATTATTTCTACAAATGTTTATCTCAAGTAGCATGAAGTAGATAGAAGATAGTAATTCTGTTTTTAAGAATAGTGTGTAGAAGAATGGGTAGAAAAAGTTGTTTGAATGTTTTTTCATCTTGTAATATTTGAAATTTTGAAGTTCTTTCATTTTTCTCAAACTTCTCTTTGCTCCTAGAGCATCTATTTTCTCTTCAGGCTCTCCCTTCCTTAGAAGTGACAAGAAAATGCTTGTCAAATTACAAAAAACTGAAGTAAGTTTTGAAACAGTGATTGTTTTTAAGAACATAGATTAAGCATGTTATTATATTTATTTTGCAGAATGAAGAAATGGTGACCGAAGGTGAAATAAGGAGCAACTTGGATGACAGCGAGAAGGTACGAGAACTGCAGGACAAGGTGGCAGAACTCAAAGCAGAGGTATGTAGCAGCATCTCTATCAAACTGTTTGTGTTGTAGTTAACTTTATATTTACTGGACCCTACGGCAAGTTACTGTACATATATACAGTTATTAAGTTTTCTCCCAACAGGCTATGTTGCACATAGGTTTGATCAGTTAATGTTGCTGCTTGCGCTTTGGTTTTCTTTTTCCATCAATTTTGTAACTTGTATCACCTTTTCTATTTGATTCTGCACTCTACAACATTCTAATTGTTCTTGCTTCCCACTGAGTGTTTATAGTGGATATTTACTCTTCATTTATTAGAGCTTATTTTTCTACTGTTGCACTCTTTATGATGATAAGGTTGAAGTACAGTATTTAATCATATTTGGAATTGAAGGATAATATAAATAACTTTATTCTTTCAGGCAATCATATAGTTGAATATTTACATTTAAAAAAGTTGCTCTAAATCTGATTTAATAAATATGAACCATTGTTGATTTTTAAACTAATTGTTTAATTATATATAAACCTCAAATATAGACTTTGGTTAGAGTCCCACACAGTTTTACTCCTTATGTTCTTAAATCCTTGCAATGATGGTTGGTTTACAACACTCCCCATATGGTTGATGATTTCCGAGGAAACCTCATTCTGTAAGCAATATATTGTCTCATTTATTAACTGGAGGCACCCAGAGAGTGGAGTCTATTACCTCTGAGGGGGGGATAATGGTAATGCTAATGGTGGTGGAACGAGAGGACCTACAGCTTTTACCGTGGTTCCTGTACCACATTGGACCTTAGGGGATACTTCACATGAGCTAGTCAAAGGTGAAGACTTGGATAGGGCCTACTTAGTCACCATTCCAGAGGCAGGATTTGAACCACAGACCTTCAGTCAGCCTACCATGCCATTCCTCAAATCATCTGAGCTCCACTGAGCAACATGGCTTAGTGTCTGCATGACATTAAACTCCCCAATTGACTTTCAGTAAACTACAAGGCATTCTCAAATTCATTTTACAATAACATATCCCAGCGGCAACTTATGATCTCATAAGTGCTTTAAGCCCAGTCTTCGTAGTTAACAAATATTAGAGAAAGTTCAAATCAGTTGGGGAATTTAGTGTCATTCTGGCATATTGCCATGGTAGCTCAGTTGTTTAGAGTAGCCACACAGTAAGCTAAAGATCTGGGTTCCAAATTCTGGCTATGGCATAAGTTTTTCAGCTTGATGTTACTTTTCCAAAATTACATTTACTTTTTGTATAAGTAGTTTTTTGTAAAGGTCTTAAAAGAGCTTAGGTTTTTCCTTAACTGATGATCTTGGACCAAAAATGCTCTACACCTGCCAGTGTTCTGATAGGCTATTGATATAGAATTGAAGCTAGAGTGATCAGAAATTTATTTTAAGTATTTAATATATATTTGTGTGCCACAGTGTATTATATATAAAATTAGTGTTCACAATTCTTTATTACAAAAGCAGTAAAAATTAACAAATCACGCTTTTTTAAATTAAAAACAAAATTATAGCCTACAGATTAAGAATCATTATTGTAAACCAACCTTTATAGACTAAATTAAAACATTTTAAGGAGAATAAAACTGCTATCATTATTGCTCTTTTGTAAACAGCAAAGTAAAATATCATTGATCTATTTAACATGACAAACATTCAACTAAAGCCAAAAGGTGTCAATTTCAATGAAGTTTCAGTGAGCAAACATTTCTTTAAATATATCTGGGCTCTAACCACAGAAGAATTTGAAAAAGCTTATCAAAGTTCAATAGTCTTCAAATCATTTATATTCTTCCATATACACACATTTTTATGAAGTTACAGATAGATTATAAAAGTAAAATAAAATATATTAATGAAATAACTAACCTATCAAAAACAAAAGGAATATGTTTTCCTTAAGTTATCTTTAAATTATTCCAACTTTAATTTCCTGTTAATTTTGAGCTCCAAAATTTTTCACTTATTAAAGATTTAAATTAAAATAATTATATTACATAAAAATATTTAATTTAAACTAAGTTTTATTAAAAATAACAGAAAACCAGTATTCAATAAATGTTAGTCCCAAAAGTTGACTTTACTCAAAGTCGTCATTCAAACACCCAATATTAATTATGTTTTTTACAAGGCCTTTATCCTGAATGCCATTATCTTATCATGCAAATTCTGAATTATCTATTGCACTGTGTTGATTCTTAAATGCTTATATTTAAGGAGGTTGTAATACTGTAAAGTGCAAGCTGTTCACTGTTCAAATTTATTTTCAGTTCATGCTCATCCATTTTTTATCCATTTCTTTTTTTTCTCATGTATTCTGCTGTGAATTTCAATTTCATGTTTTAATGGAGCAATCTGCTTTGGAGCATAAATATCTTAGCAGAAAAACTTACAGTAATATTGAGCTTCATGTGTTCTGACCTGGTAGAGCTGAACAATATGTCAGCAGAAGTGAAACACAAGACTGTATTTTAAGACAAATATTGACAATATTTTCATAATCACAGCATTTAGACTAGTAGGGCATTAGTGCTGTAAGAATATTATACAGAGAATTCATGTATAAAAAGACTTTTGTGTAAGGAATTTTATTGGATGCAAACAAAATGGATTCCTGGTAGTTGGCAATGTTATGCTCACTCTTTATGTATTTACAGTTCTTATTGTTTATAATATTCCTTTTGTTTATTGTTTTGCTCAGTATTTAATATTCATAAAATAAAAGTATATGCCATCTTTTCTTTTCTATGCTATAATTCTTTCAGACAGATTATAAGTTACTGTTAAAGTGTAAGAGAGAGATTGCCATTTCGGTTGAGGCAATGCATCGGTGAAATTTGGCAAAAAATCATACAAACTTAGATTTTGTTATACAAAGTGTTCCAAAAAATGCCAACAATGCTTAGTATGTTACACAGGGTGGCAAACTGATTGTTTTTCAAGAAAAAACCCCTGTCCAGAAATGCACGGTTTGGGCGCTGGAGAGCATCAAAGTTTGAGAATCAACAGTTGTGACAGTTTAAGGTTCATTTTGGTATTTTAATACCTACCTTTAGCCATCTGTGTACTACAGATGAACAATCTGAGCCTAATAACATTTCTGTGATGTGCTACATTTTTCCATAGGGTCTTTGGTGTGCATCCTACTGCATTACTTGTGTAGTTTCCAGTAACGTTTTTTAACCACAGTGCGACATGTACTAGTACACAGCTGTGGAAATGACTGACATGAGCTCCAGCACACTTTGATGTAAATGTGCAGATCACCTCAACGTCACATATCCAAACCAATGGATTGGTAGAGGTGGAGCAGTTTCATGGCCAGCATGATCGCCAGATCTGGCACCTCACAACTATTTTCTGTGGGATTGTATGAAGAGTATGGTGTTTGGCACTCCTGTAATGTCAGCGAAGGATCTTATTGCTCGGGGCCATGGAGTGGTTGAAAATCTTCATACAGCTGCATGAATTGGATCATGTGCGTTAGGCTCAGCACTGCCAATGCAGGCTCTGCAATGACATGGGAGGTACACAGTTTAAAGCTCATTTGTAATGTAGGCAGACAGCTCAATGTGCTACTAATGTTGGGTTTATTTACAAATTGTGAATGCACACCCATCTCACACTTTGATGCAGTATAGCATCCAAATCATGCATTTCCGGACAGGGGTTCCTTCGTGAAGACTGATCAGTTTGCCGTCCTGCACAACATACTAAATGTTGTCAGTGTTCTTTTGGGACATCTGTATATTTACATTGCTTCATTTGTTTAGCTTCCCTTACCACTAAGGTGATTTTGGGAGCTTTCACATAAACACATTTTTTTATTAAATTTTACATTGAGCACATTCAAATCTCAAATGCATTACCCATTCATGCTACCAGACTCTACTGAGGATAGGAAATGGTTCTCAAAAATGATCTTCAAAGTGCGTCTGGGTAAAAAAGTAAGTGAAACAATGTCTAAAGGTAAGGGTTACCGGATTATTTAATGGAAATGTAGGGCACAATGGTAAAAAAATGTAGGACATGTCAGAAAATACAAAAATAATATAAATTTAAGATTTAAATGCTGTTTTTCAGCAGTGTACAGAAATCTATAGTTGATCTACCATTTTATGCAGCTAAAAGATTAGTCAACTCTGAATTCAAAAACGTTATTGCAAAATATTACTGTAAAAAATCAAAAAATAAAAGATGGGAACTACCAAACATTCAAACGGTAATTCCTGAGTATCCTCGAAAAACGGCAGTTGCAACCTTCAGGTTGATTACGGGACATGATTGTTTGGCAAAACATTTAAACAGAATTGAGATATATTCTTCACCATTCTGTCTTCTCTATGTGATCTGCAAGAGGAAATGGACCGAGACCACCTTCAAATATGCCCGGCCACTTCTAGCACCCCATCCATCAGTGAAAAATATTGGAGAGCAAGAGGATTAATGACTTCATTGTCAGAAATCCAGCATTAGCTAACAACAACATATATTCACACAGGCATACACACTTATGTTTTCTTAAAATCCTGAAACATAATGTGTTAAATGTGATCATGAACAGTTGGTTATACTTCTCTGCCCAAAGCCTCCAGCTTATTTTAAATGTAATCAAAAAATTCCACACAACTGAGGTTTTTAAAATTGTACTTCACTAAAATATTACCTCTAACTGAATCAATAGATAATCTGTTCCTTTCATCTGTCCACTGTGCTCTTATTAGTGAAAATATTCATTCAACATTAACATTGTGTTGCCTTGTCTCCACAGAATACCAACCTTTTGCCTCAGAGTGCAAATGCTGCATTACCAATCTCTCGTTCAATGTCACTTTGCATGAGTATACTCTTTGACTGTAGCCATGTTGCCACAGCAAGTTTCAATTGCGGCTAATAACCAATTAAATATTCAATGCTATTTTTGCAGTTGCCAGTTCATTTTCTAACAATTATTGCTTGTCTCCAAAAATGTAGGACATTAGAGACTTTTCTAAAATTCCTCCCAGACACTGGACAAGTGGTTAAAATGTAGGGCATGTTCAGCAATTTCCGGACATCTGGTAACCGTACTTAAAGGTCCCCAAATACTTCTACATATTAATTAAAAAGTTTGACTGTCATAACACTTTACATATGTTACATGGAATAACATGAAAATTTGTTTAGGGAGATGGGGAAGACCCAAATGTTGCTATCCATAACTTTTATCTCTGAAAGTTGGGAGGGGCTCTAATGACCTAGCTGTCGATGGGCCCTTAAACCCCAATCACTCACTCACTCACTGAAAGTTGGCCATCCTGTTTATAAATCCATGTATTTTGGACGCTTGAAAGCAAGTTTGTACAGCCAAAAACAGTGGAAATGTGGAATCCCTCTCCCCCACTATATCCTTAGCTCTTGATAATTGATGCTAAATGCCTATAAGACATGAAGTAAAGCTATCTTATAAACTGTTAAGAACTGGTATAAGTTTAGTAGCTTTAGATTAGTACTATTCTTATTACTAAAATTTTGCTTTGTGCATAGAAAGAAAAGATGCTAATATTCTGTAAATTGATGCTTTTGTTTTAATATTATCAAAATTTTTGGGGGGGATTATTTGGACTAATTGTTTATTCATTTGGTTTGTTATTTTTTGTCACAATAAACACATATAAAACGCTTGCTCTAACATTAACTGATTAAACTAAGAGTATTAAGTAACAGAGGAGATGAAGTGGATAGCTGTGTACTAAATTGCTGCTGTAGGCAAATTTATATAAATATTGTAACTGAGATAAACTGCAATTTAGATACCTCCTTAATATAAGCAAAAGCTGCTATTGTAAAATTATTTTTATATGAATACATGTTTTGTTTTCATTGTTCTTTAAAAACATTATTCCTTGTTGCTTTTAATGATACCTTGAAGAGGAAATAAAAGATGAATCCTGTTTTTGGAGATAGCTGCATTAAATTATCAATTATAAATGAATTAACAATTTATTAACATGTGGTAAAAAGATAATTTAATGTTTGCTTAGATGAAGAGTTTTTATTATATAGTGTGTTTGTTTAGTGTTGAATAACATTGTTCAAAGAGAATGTGTTGTACTATCTCATTATCAGGACTTCAGATCAGTTTATCATGTAAAATGTTGCAAATAGTTTCATAGATCTGAGAACAGAGTGAACATCATGCAACAAATCAGGGTGAACCACTACTTTCACTGCAAATATCTCTGAAAAAAATATGAATTTAAAAACAAATTACTTTTACAGGCATGACGGCATCTGAAATGCTCATTAAAGTACAACAGGCCACATAAGAAAATATAATTTTTAACATAATACAGGTTTTACATATGAAGAAACAAAAGTTTATATTTAATGTGATTAACAACATGAGAAATAAAATTAAGAATGGCATTTCTTGCATTGCAATAGTCAGTTACACCTGGACAAATTGTGACATTAGTTTGAAGTTTGTGACACGGCGAAACACACCTCAGTTGTACATTCTGAGATTCATACACATCTTTGTGTCTCCATGAATTTCATGTTGCAGTTAATTGCAATGATTTGCCTACTGTGATGGGACAAAACTGTTCTTAATGCTATCTTTGTTGTTATTAATTGTGCTGGAAACAACATAAGGTTTCCAATCTCACACACCATAGAAAAAAAGAAAAGAAATAAACCTGTTTACTTCTCTCATACTTCAAACGTCAGCTTCATGTTATAATTTCTTGGGAGGTTATTGACTTGTTTACATTCAAAAGCATAGTGACATACAGTATTGAATGACATATCACCTACTTTAATGACCTCCTCCCCTCTCTTCAAGTTGCTTTTTAATTCCTATTTTTGTTTAGAGATATTTATAGTGGTAGTTTAGGTGACTTACCCAGCATATGAGTAAGTTTTGCATATGGAATTTTCAACTCAATCAAGAGTTTCTTTTCTAAGTATATATAAATGAATATTGTCAATCCATCATCCTCTGCAAGCGAATCTCTACATAACAATTTCACCAAATTTATTATTGATGCTTCTTATGAATGTAATTTCCATAATTGGTTCTAATGTTATCAACAGTTAACAATTTACTGAGCAGTAAATATATTTTTTAACTTATGGCACACATTTTTATAGAAATATATTATTTATTAATAAAAAATATTTTTGGATCCGTCTCTTTTTCAGTTGTTAGAAAAAAAGTCAAATTTATATAAGACAGAATCGGATACTACTCTATCCTAATATTTCAATTCAAAATGCTAAATTTTCAGCAGTTATAGATCAATTCAAATGCAAGGTTATTTATACAGGTTGAACCATACCACTAAAATTTGTGAAACAAAAATATTTGTAACTAAATCATATGTAAACTTTCATTTGAATTAGATTTCATCAGTCAGGTAAATGAAAATGGGGCCAGTGGTGTAACACTAAAATTTCAAATGGAAGTGGGGGCTGTAATAGGGTATAAATAATTTTCGTAGAGAACATTTTTATTAATTCATACTCTTTCAAGGACAAAAGCATATGAAAAGTTAGTGTACCCGAACTCCATATATGCAGTTAGCAGTGTCGTTCATGTTCTAAAAAGAAAATTAAAAATTATATTGGTAAAAGAAGCTCAGATGTCCTTGCATAATGCAATGATAATTGTTTTATTTATTTTAAGTTTGTGGGTAATGAATTAGGTATAAATGTTAACAATGATCTCAAATACCTTATTTCTGCTACAGATAGTGACGATTTTGATGTTGGGTTGATATTGGGTGAATGTCTGGGCTGTCAAGCGTATGTGCTGGAAGATATCAACATATGATTTGAAGCTTTCCTGGTGACGAACATACTCAAGATGTTCTCGGGCTTCTAGCCAGGTGTAGTGATGCATAGCCATCAACGTTTCGGGAGTGTACATCTCTCTCATCTTCAGGATGAATGGGAGAGATGTATACTCCTGAAACGTTGATGGCTATGCATCACTAAACCTTGCTAGAAGCCCGAGAACATCTTGAGTATATCCTCAACATGCTCGTCAGGCATCTTGCTGCTGGATAACTGCAGTCTAGTCACAATAAAAATAGACATATGGCTTTTTCCTTAAAACAGTATGAATTAATAAAAATCTTTTCTACAAAACTTGTATGTTTTGAAAAGCTCTCACCATTGGTACCCTTTTGACTCCCACACCAATTTAAAATGTGAAATTGCTATGCCACTGACCTCAATTCTTGGGTGATTTATGAAATTGAGCTGAAGTGAAAGTTGTAAATATTTTTGTCTCAAAAGTTTTAATGTTATATATTGTTAAATAAATGACTGTTCGGTGGTTTGGCTTAACCTGGATGTATAAAGTAGTTACAATTAAAGTTGTACTACTCACAGTAGCCCATTTTGCACAGTTTGCATTTATGCACAAAGTGCAATGATAGTAGATATGATATAATAAGAGAATGCAAAAGTGATTATTATTTATTTATGCCAACAAACTTACTGACGGAAATATGGCACTACACAGATGGTAAGGGTATGACATGCCACTCATCATTAATCATGCTATTTTTGTCACATCAGCAGCAATAGGATCTGAAACAACTTAGAAAAGAATCTATGTATACAAATGGGCTAAAGATGATAGACATTCAAGCATATAAGTAATTTGTATGCAATACCAGAGAGAGGAAGGTAACCTATCCCACCAGAAGTTGTTGGACAAAGTTGATAGTTCATCTTGCAGTACATGTCCCAAATTGTGTAACTAGTGCTTCTGCCGTGTCGTGTCGTGTAATTTTCTATCCCATAGTCAACTGTTCGAGAAGTTATTTACTCCTACAAGAGGTAAAATTGTGCAGCAAATGAAACCATTCTTGGTTAAGCTTATAAAAAGTGTGTTTTATTCAGTAGAAGTACGATTATGAGAAGAATAAGATATTTAAGACTGGCCGTGTTAACTTGCAGTGACTAGCATATGATAACAGGAGTAAGAGTGAGTCTGAGTGTATTGAAACATGGCCATATTATGCAGCACCTAGTTGAAAAGAAGAGGAGGAGGGGAAACAAAAGTGACACTGATACTGCAATGCAAACACTTATTCCAGTAAACAAAAACAAAAAATTAAAAAACAGGGAAAGAAAACTGAACACAGTTGAAGAATAAGATGGTACATGTTAACCAACTGTTCATCCCTTGCTGCTTCATTAGCTAATCGCTTAGTCACATCTGCTAATTCCCTTGCTTTAGGTACTTGAACCAATGAGATTCATTGATGGGCTATGGGCTAGCCAATGTCTTAGAAGTTGGCAAATTGATGACATTGACAATAAGGAATATATTACAATATGCCACATACTGTGTACTCTCTCCTGTGAACCTAACAGATTGCAGTGGCCTCATGCTTATTTTTCAATATTTCTCAATAGTGAACACTGGAATATTAATGCAACAATTATTCAGTGAAATATTTAAGTCCTGATTGCTTGTCAAATCAAGGTGTGACTTATGTGATGGCAATGATTGTGCAATGAAATATGGTATTTGTTCCAAGAGGTCTTGTAGTCTTTCCATTTGTGTAGTGTCTTATCATCAGTTTTGAGTCACGTGAAACCAAGGAAAATAGAAAAAGTAGAATCAGACTGAAAAATTACAGATCAACTTTCCATGCCATTCTTTAACCACAGCTCAGTTGAGCTACCATGGCAACATACCAGTGCAACATAAATTCTCCAACTAATATTTTTTTTTTCTTGTAAACCATAAAGTGTTCTTAAATTCATTTTGAGATAAGATACTGCAACAGTGACTTAAAATGCCATAACTGCAGTATGCCCCAGCTTCATAGAGCAATGGAAAGCTAAAGATCTGTAGTTCAAATTCTGGCTGTGGAGTGAATTTTTAAGTTTGATTTTACTTTTCTAACTTAATCAATATAGAATGTGTGGAAAAATAGTTAATTATCAAAGGGAAGCAGCATTAACATTATGGACATTTTGATGCTATATTTTAAAACTTTTAATTTCATCCAAGACAGTATTCCTAGTGCAGTGTTTCGAGAGCATTTATTTGCAAAATAGAATGGATTATGTTGTAAACAAATCTGATGTGTTGCACTCACAAGACTTTCTCTACTCTTGTACTAACCATTCTTACAAACTCTTATTCCTATAGCTTCTTTGTGTTAGTTGAGATAAATGTTTATACAAATTATCATATTGCTTATTTCCTTGTATGTGTAAGGGGAATATTGGAATACAGTAGGCTTTGAGCGATAGTCAAATATTTTAAAGCCTTGAGATCCTGTTCTCTTTGCACGCTTAACATATAAAAAATGAACAATGATGTTCCATTGCACGAAAGTTCTAAGTTTTCCGAAACGGTTCACTCTACAAAAAAATTTGTTGAGACATAAATTGTGTATTTTAGCAAGATCTACATTTCTTGTACAGTAAGATTTTGTCTATCTCTTACGGTTTACAAGTTATTCAAAACCCATCCAGACTAAATAGGACTACATAGGCTATAGCCAGAAATTCAAAATATGCATTTCATTTGTCATAAAAATATCTCAAACATATGGCATTTTAATTAAAATCATTAAAGCCATTTTCAAGAAAATGAAAATTTTCCATGTAAAGAGTAGTTTAGGGTGGGGCTGTTTTCTTCAAAATCTTCGTGTCGCACTCTTGAAAGACATTAAACTTAAATACCAACTTTGGTTTTTAACCGACTTTTTGTGTTTTAGTTATGTTGTCCACAGACTGACGCACGCACACACACACACGCACACGCGCACGCACACGCACACACAGACGCACACGCCCCCGCCCCCACACCCACACACACACCTTTTTCCAAAAATGCTTTTTTTGGATTCAGGGTGCTTCAAAACCTATATTTCTGGTGAAATCTCGACATTGAATTTTTGGGTGGAATACAATACTTCCTCTACTTACCAGTAGAGAAAGTAAAAATATGTGATATATTTTGAGAGGTAGAACTGGAACTTTTAAATTCAATGCCACAGCTGGGATTTGAACCACAGACCCTCCGCCACACACGGCTTGCATGTTTAAAAACACCAACAGTAAGTTTGTTGGCATAAATAAATAATAATTACCATGTGATATATTTACTTATCAGTCATTTTGTTCAAGTATTCTTTTAAGTTATAAACTTTATATATGAAGAATGTTTCATATACTTGATTTGGCCCTTTGGTTATTGGTGTGTGTGGAGTGACAGTGCTTTGTCATGTGTCAAATGGTGAGTGCCATATCACTAATGCTATTTTTACAGTGCCAAATTATGAAGATTGCAGTTAACTCTTTCAAATACAAATTCCTTCTGCATTCTCTTCCTAGCATATTTACTAAATATCACTGCGTTATGCTAATTATAACCCATACCATAATTGTGTGTAATAAATTTTTAATTCTTATTACATCTAAGAAAGGAAATATATTAATTTAAATGGAAAAATTGGATTTGTTGGTTGAAAGTGCAGCTGTACACTCAGGGTATCATTTTCTGAGAAACACCTGGAAAAGAAAGCAAGATTGAAATCAGTGAATGAGAATTTATTTCTCTTTCTTGAGAGGTTCAACCCATATTTTAAAAAGTGCATATAGTGAATAGTTGAAATATATTTAAATAATCATACATATTCAAAAAGCCATCTGTTTTTTTCGGAAGTAAAATATCTCTTATTTATGATGTTATTAATTAAAATGAATCCATAGGAATTTTGTATGTGATGCAATACACACTTTTTTCACTTTTCTTCATCTTTTTATTTCCTCTAACAAAGGTACCTAACCACTATTGTTTTATACACACTTTCTGTTGAAGTTTGCACTAACATTTCTACAGAAAACTTCTTATCTGTGTGTTAGAATGGAGTGAATTTAACAAAGTGTTGGATCATTGCTGTATTTAATGCCTTAATTGTATTCACACTGCTTTGTGTTCACAGGGTAACTTGTAAGATGCACATTTTTAAAATGAGATTTCCAAACTACCTCTGCATAAAAGTTTCTGCTCTCAACGATACTTCTAAAATAGTATAAACATAGTTCATATCCTTAACAATAAAATAATAGAAGCATTTACCTCTATTGAAAAATGAACAGAATGTGGTATTGGTTGTAAATTTACTATTTATGTAGAAAAGAATGCCTGTTATGAAACTGGGCCAACCGTAAGCATATCTTTCATATTTACTGCAAAAGTATTTACTTATATTCAGCATGGGACATTGTTTCAAATGTTTGGCTATATTGTTTTCATCTCTTTATACACAAGAATGCAGCACAAACGCAATCAATAAGAAACTTTTAAAAAGCAGTAAGTATCAAAAGCATTTTGCTGCAGAAGGCAGAAAAACTCAACCTGACAATCTAAAAACACCATTATGTTACTCAAGGATTGTCTTTAGTTTCTGAAAACATCACAGAAAAATTGTACACTTTAGCAAACTTTTTTAATAAACAGCTAAGGGTATTACAAAGGTAATATTTTCTTCTTTCTACATATCTGCTATAAAACGTTCTCTAACTAAAAGGTGCATCCATTAAGTAGATTTCCCTGGGACTATTTACAGAAACAAAACACAATTTAATGGAAAGATTTATTGGAACAGATAGAGGAAGTGTTGAGCTACATTTTAACATATTCATTGCCAAAGTTCAATCATTTGTCCTACCGTGGGACCAACTCTTGTATCCTGTGTCATCGAAGACTGCCGCCTGGGATTGGAACCATTGTGTGATAGCCATTTCTGCCTCTTTTTCATTCTGAAGATGCTGACAACTGGGCAGGCATTTTATGAGATGCAAGAAAAGAGGGAAATCACTGAGAGCTAGATCTGTGCTATAGGGTGGATGATTAAATTCCTCCCAGCAGATCTGCTCCCTGTGAAGCTGTATGTGGCCAAGTGTTGTCATGCAGCAAGACAACCCTGGTACTAAGCATCTTGCGCCTATTGTTCTGAATGTTATAATTTCCATATGTTGTTTTACTTCTGGTCAGCAATTTGATGAGGAGAATGCCTGTTTGTCCCACACAGTCTGCTTGAATTTTGTCTTGCAAGGAGATCCACTTGACGGCAGTACATTGATTGCTGCTTGGTTTCTGGGTCTGTATGTAATCCACAATTTATCACCTGTAATTGTAATAATCTTGCCCAGAAACTTGTCGCCATCATCATGGTACCACTGCAGACATGTCAATGCTGACTCCATTGGCTTTCCTTTGTGTTCTAGTGTCATTTATTTTGATAGGTCAGTATTACTAGCATCATGCTTTGAATAATCAAAGTTAACTGATACATTTTGCAGCATTAGAAATTCCTTCAGTGTAGTGCATATTTTATTCAGTACTTCTTTGAAAAGTGTCCTTATTACTGGAAGAGCTTTGTGAGCCATTAAACAACATTATTTTGTTTGCCAGCCCATAAGTTTTGGTCATTTCCTTAGCATGATGGTAGCACTGCTGCTTAGCAAGCAGGAGACTCGAATTTGATTCCCAATACAGGTCTGGGGATTTTCCAGCTGGAAGGATTCAGTGAGCATCAGTCTCATTAGATCCTTGAGGGACCAGTTGAGGAGCTACTTGATTGAGATGTAGCAGCCCATGGTTGAGAAGACTATATACTGGTTGGGAGGGACTGGGGCACTGACCATGACCTGCTCTCCAGTACTGTATGCCACTCATACTGCCTATGATGGTCAAAGGTGGGCAACACAGTGGCCGGGCAATAAGCCTTGACTTGATAGAGCTGTTGCACCATGAAGTTAGTTATTCTATAAGCTTTAATATATTTGTTTTGGATAACATCGGTTTTCAAATGAACACCAGAAAGTTCTGAGAGTTTATGTGTATGTTCTAATCCAAATTATACAGAATGTATCAAGATTAATAATGAAAACTGAGATAGCTGTAAGCAGCAATAAAAGGTCAAAGTTCACAACAGATTCATATGAACTGTTTGCAAGAATATTTCAAATACATGGATATGAGCCACCATTAATTAAATTATGCCAAATATTTAATGTCTTTATCCTTGAGCACTAGAAGCTCGTAGTCTTGGTACTGCCAAGAGATGGAGTTGTAATCACATCTACTTACTGTGCAGGATGGATATACATAGATTCAGTCTGGAAAGGAATATCATAGCAGTTACATCACCTATAGTGTCAGTTGAACCATAATGTCAAAAGGGAACTATCTTATAGCAAAAAAGAGAAGGCATATATATACCAAGATACAGTGTGCGCACAAAGTCTGTATACCCCTGTACTAAATTTAAAATTATGTGAGTAAATATGTTTTTTTTGAGGTTGGTATATATTCATATTATTCTCCTGTCAGATACCCATTGTTGGTGACTTCGATTGTTCGATTGTTGTTGCTCTTATGACAACAAATCAACAAATCTTATGAATCAAATTAGTTGATGCCGACATATTGAGAAAGAATGGCTGATGCAGGTGATCACACAATTGAGGAATGCTTAGTGTCCGCTGTGTTGGTTCATGAGCATCAAATTAATGGCAAATCAATGAAAAATGTCATGCATGGTTTGTGAAAGCAGTAACGACAAAGAAGATGTCAGCGTGGGAACGAAAAACATTTTTAACAGGCAGTATTCGCGACATAACTTGAAGTGGAAGATCATCCACCAGACTTAGACTTTGTGCTGGCGTGGAAAAATCTATCCAACAATTTCCAGTTAAATCCTTGAGGAAACGTGCTGCAGAGTTAGGGGTACTGGAATCAACCATGAGGAAACACATTAAAGTGGATCTGAAAATGAAGTGTTGGCGTCCATTGAATGTGAATGAATTATCAGATGCTGGTTTGGAGACACGTATTAATGCTTGTGGTTAGACGTTGCAACAATTCCAAAGAATGTCTGAGAAGGCAAAAGTCTTGTTCACACATGAATGTGCGATTTATTGCAGTTCCTGTAATTGCAATGTTTATTTCTGGGGAAAAGAAAATCGAGTGCAACCCATCACATATCATGGTCTGGGCCGGAATGACACAAACTCATCTGTTTGGCCCATATTTTCTTTATGATCCTGTTAATTGGAACACTTATCTCCAGATGATTGATGACTGGCTCCTCCCACAGCTGCAAAATGTGGGAATCTTAAACAGTATTTGGTTTCAACATGATGGGGCGCCAGCTCACTTTGCAGTGGCTGTTTGACTTCTGAACGCAGTCGTTGGAAATCATTGAATTGATAGAGGATCCGATAATCTCACATGGCCTCCAAGGAGCCCTGATCTAACAACTCCAGAACTGCACAACTGGTGAACTGCAAAATGCAGTGTGAGTAGCTTCCAGACAGTGACTCCAATGATGTTGAGTAAGATGAACATGAGAACATGGCGATCTATTCGGCTGTGCAGAGACACTGGAGGGACACATACCGATGTTTTGGAGTCCTAAGATGTAAGAAGAAACATTTAATTACATAAATATTGTAAATTTGTACTTTTATTTCACGTCAGTTTGAATTTAATAGAGGGGTATACAGGCTTTGTGCGCACACTGTATAAACAATTAACTTAGTGGTGCCTCATAACCATACATCTATAGGCAGTTTGTACAACTCATTTATTCAGATGGTTTTGTTTCTATTATCATATTGTACTTTATAATAATTTCAGTTAATCATACCAATAATGATAGTAAATGTCCTATGCTGAATACTTTTTTTATTGTATAAGAATTTTGTATTTAAATTTGTAGCCTTCTTAAGTGTAATGACAACTTTTATATGTTCAATAATAATTATTACTATTCCTTAGGATAATCAGTAAATGCACCACAGAAAAAGTTTTCTTATGGTTTATGTATTTCTCAAATTTTTACAGGTAAATGCTCTTCTTAGTTCAGTTTTGGGAAAGAAAACTGAGCACATTTTTTAAACATATTCTCAGTGTAGTTTGGGAATCTCATATTTATTTTGGTAACAAAGTTAAGATATCTGTCCTTTCTGATTTTCTCTCCTCTTGTGTGGCAAAATTAGGCTTCAAAAGCAAATGCATTCTAAATCACCACTAGGTATGTCCTGAAGAAGAATACCAAAACAGCAACTGGCTGCTTTTGTTACAGCATTGAAAAATGAGGTGTAGTATTCAGAATGGTATAAATATTGCACTTTTTATATTAAGACTGTTGTTTGCACTATTAATACCATATATAGCCTTCTTAAACTTTTTGTTTTGTATTTTTTCATGTCAGTACATTTCAGATTAATATTTCATATACTACAGAAGAAAAAATGCCCTTGGATATAATGGATTAGACATTACACAGAAATATTATGTATGAATTCTTAAGAAATTGCTTGACAGATTCTAAGAATGAAATTTTCATTCTTAGAATCTGGAGGTTTAGCACATTTTTATAGTGTGCAAGTAAAGTGAAATATGAATTGCGAGGGTTTTGCTAAGTAGTTTGAGGCAATGAAAAGTTGTTTTTAAAACAAATAATGCCCTGTTATTGTAGTAAGTTACCCATTTGTGGTTTAAATCATAGGTATTAGGATCAGGAGGTGGGAGCATGTTATATTACTTCATTCCTGCACTGTAGAGACTGAAAAACCATTGTGGTATCACCTTATCTAGTATATCTGTGGGAAAATTATGTTTGCCACCCATAGCCTAGCCTAAGGTGGTTGACTCTGCCTTCAGGTAGAATATCCATCATCATCATCATCACCACCGCCACCGCCACCACCACCACCGCCACCGCCACGCATAGGATAGAGAATTCTCAGAAAAGGCACAGAGGTGCATCATTGGTGAAAGAAATGTGACTCTCTAATATGGATGCAGGTGTGCCTGGAATGACCAACATAATGAAATATAAGAACAGTATATATCAATTTACCCAGTCATCATACGCTTTTCTTTCTTAAGTTCAGTATTACTTTTAATCGTGTTTTTGGATAATGTTTAACACTTGTTCTTGTGGAATATGGCCCTGCAGGTGGTAGGCTCTGATATAGCTTGCACAGTTGTTCTTGAACACTGAAACTTTTAATTGAAAATTTGGATGCGAGTCACCTATCTACTTTCAGTAGCAATGATAGCTCATTGTGATGAAGTAGCTCTCTCAAGTATTATTGGAATGTCTATCTCACACATTTCTATACAGGAAATCTATAGTCACTATCAAATTAAATACCATAGTTCAGTAATTTTCTCAGTTCCATGCAACACTTTGCATGATGGTGGGCCATGATCACATTGATGTTGCAGATTGAGCTGGGATTTTTTTAGTGAAAGTAGATCAAAAATAAAAATATCAGCTGAGTTTTTCTTCACTACATGCAGTTTTTGCTATAAATTATCTTTAGTGTGATCTTGTACATAGACAATTATATCCATGGTGCAGGGCAAAGTTTATCCCTTGCCAGACAGCTGATCATTGTGCAGAGGACAGATCTAAGTATGCTGTTGCAGCTTAAAACTTCACTATTTTTTCTGGGCAAATAAGGACCCTATGAGAGAGAAAGCCAACACATGGGATTTTTGTTTTCAATGTAATTTTAAGTATAAAAAGATCACAGTTCAATCTGCGACACCAGTGTGACAATGCACTTGTCAGTAAAACAACAGTTAGTCTTCAATCACATTTTAATTCTTCAATGCCTGACATATCCTTTTTTTTCATGTGAAATCACAGAATCAATGTCATTCTTTTCACTACTTTCCATCCCTTGTCTTCAGTTATAATTATTTCAGTTCTTTCCTCCATAAGATCATCTTTCTCCTGGTACCCCAGTTATATTTGATCCACGTGATGACATATCTTTTCTTACTCTGTTTCGCCAATTTACTGAAATTGTTGACAGTACAACATTTCAAAATCTTCTATTGTAAAAGTTAAATTCCTAGCAACCATTGTTTGATACACTACCGCTCATTAATTTCAATACTCTCTGGTATTTCAGATTTAAACAAAAATCAAACTTTATTTCTCAAAAAATATAATTATATTAACCTACACGTATATAATACAATGACAATCATCATATTTTACTTTCATCAAAGTACCCTCCTTTGGATTTAATGACTGCCTTACAAACTCGAGGCATGCGGTCAATCAGGTTTTGTAGGTATTTTGAATCTATATGATTCTACACATCCTTAACAATATTCCAGAGGTGTTCCTTGCTGTATATATTAATTTCCCTGATATGTCTGTCCATTTCATCCCTGGCCATTTCAATGGGAGTAGAATCGGAGCTTTGGGACAGCCATACCATATCTTTGAGTGCTTTGTTTTTCCTCTGATGCAATGTAGTTCGTACAGAATGCTGACCAATGTTTTGTGTCATTATTCTGTTGTAAGATGAACCCTTTCCCTATGAAGCGCAATCCACATGGTATTGTATGATACTGAAGTATGCACCAGTGGTGCTTCTGATCCATACATCCTTCTATTTTCACAATGTCTCCAGCTCTATCTCCAGCAAAACATCCCCAAACCATAATAGAAACTTCACCGTGTTTAACTGTGGGCAGAACACACTGCTGGGCTACCCTTTCTCCTACAAATCAGCGAACAAATATTCTCCTTCTGGTTCCAAAAATCTCAAACTTCGATTCATTGGTGAATAACACCTTCGTCCACTCTTCAGATGTCCAATTTTGATGTTTTCTAGCCCATTCAAGTCTCTTCTTATTATTTATGGGCCTTAGAAGGGGTGTTTTTGCTGTGACATACTTTCAAGCTGGCTTCAATCAGTCTCCTTTTTACTGTTGCAACAGATATTTTTGTCTTGTTCATTTCTACCAATTCTACATGAATTTGGGACACTGTTTTGAATCTATTTCTCTTACTGGTAATTCTGATAAATTTAACACCACTTTTAGTTGTTTTACGAGGTTGACCTGGTCATGGTATGTCCTTATTGCTACCTGTTGTCTTCTGGTGGTGAAGGGCATATAGCACTCCTCTTATAGACACACTGTTTTGCAATTTGGCAAATTGATAAACCTGCTTGTCTAAGTGCTACAATTGCAGCACATTTTTCTATGGATATCTCCACTCATGGAGCCATACTAGCAATGTGCACACTTTAACTGTCACTAAGAAACTGAAATGCAGGAACCAAATGTTATGTATCTTAGCAGTGCTGGAAGTTCACTGCGGACATCACAACACTGCAGGGAACAACACAGGTGCACCAAATGCAGCTTCAATCGTCAAATAGGTAAATAAACATAACAAATAGATAAATAATGTTTTTGTACACAACATTGTTTTTGGATAATATTGTATCTAGATGAACACAAACACAAAATCTTGACATGTTTACAACTGATGTACTATTCCTGTGGTTACTCAACCGTAACCATGGTATTAGACCTTATCTACAGACAACTAGATACCAATTATTGGGTGTATTGAAATTAATGAGCGGTAGTGTATCTGCCCATATTAATTCAGTGGGTTTTAGATCTGGATGGTGGGTTGGAAGCTTTAAGATTGTATGGTTATGTTTGGAGAGTATTTGGTCAGTCAGAAAAGTATTTAGCTGTTGGTTTGCTGTCTAGAATTAAATCTTAAGATTTTGTTTTAGTGTTATTTTCATTAAAGAGGATACTATGATTTTGTGACCAAGAAATCATGTCTTTTCTTAAAGAACTTGAAGTTTGAGGTTTGTCTACCTATGTATTGTGATAAAAAGCATTGTCTGTTACTACAGTGTGTTTGTAGATCAGCCAGAGTGCCCTGCAGTGGCACTGGACCAAGCAAGAACCAGCACGCCCTCCACCAGAGTTACACTAAACGACCAGCAAGTCATTAATATGGAACACTAACTACTGTGCTAACTTACATTAGGCTTACTTGCATTACAACAGATGTTGAAATTGATGACCTTCAACATGAACACATTCCCTATATCTCCAAAAGCAATAATTCTGGTTTACAGAAAATCTCCTTATTATTCATGAAGTTCTTCCACCACACTGCTAAAGTCGGGGTTTTGTGTGCATTGAGTGTGCATAGTACTATTGGTCCCATATTTTACAACACAAAGCTTATTCACACGCTTATGTAAATTCTATTTTAAATAATTTTTTTCTGCAATTAACAATAAATGAAAGATTGTGTGGCTTGTTTCCACAGGATTCAGCTATAGCACACACTTCTGTGAATTTTATGTACGAATTGGGAAATGCGTATGGTGATAGAATTAGTTGAGGATTGCGGCCATCTTGCTCCCCTGATCTATTTCCATGCTATTTTTATTTATTGGGAACATTAAAGAATAAAATGTAAACATAAAATTTCCACATGTTACAAAAATTGAAGGACAAAATCACAAGAGAAATACGGGCAATCAGTCAATGTGGAGTTTTGCGAGTAAACCAGATTTGTTTTCAGAGACATAGAGAATGCGTTCGCATTGAACGTCATCAATTTCAACATCTGTTGTGATGCAGATAAGCCTGACGTAAGTTAGCACAGTAGTTAGTGTTCCACACCTATGACTTGCTGATATTCACGTGTAACTCTGGTGGACGATGTGCCGGTCCTCAACCAGCCTGATGCCATTGCGGGGCTGTCCAGCCGATCTATAAATACACCACAGAACGTTTCAATATCCATTTCTTTATCAAACTTTCAATTTTTTTATGTGATTTAAAAATGAGGGAATGGGGTATGAAGTCGCTCCCCTTTTAATATTGATGACGTAAAACCTAAGCTGTTATCATCGGACCAAGTGTCAGGAACTTTATGACTTATGGTTGCAAGTCCCGACTTCATAAACTATTAAGCATCCCTTGGCTGCATGTTTTTGAAGATAAAATCATTCTCACTCAGAGTACAAACTTTGTGTGTTTCAACTGACACATTTATTTCTATTTAAAGCACAATCTATTTATTATGATACAAAGGCTTGCAGATCCACCTCAAAGTTTAGTCCAAGTATGGCTTCTCATCAGCCCAGAAATTGTTGACCAGTTGTAATGAAATGATTTGACTACTTAAGGGTGGATGTAGGTAAATAAAATTATTCAAAAATTGCATTTTTTTTTTTTTTCATTAAAAATTGTTTATGGTATTAGGATTGTGTTCCTGGAGTTTCATGCTTATGTCATCACTCTTAGTATTAATAAATTTAAATAGCAGTGAATGTTGCTGTGCCACGCCCTCTTTTTAGTTCCTCTTCAAAAGAATTTGCTGCTTTTATATTTCTTACTGTTTTGACTTTAGTTTCCTAAGTATTGTTTGTGCAATTTTAGAAGACTATGAACAAGATGGAGAAACACATTTATTGTCACTTGTTTTGAAGTGTTTACTTTTAAAACACTTCTGCAACAATCAAAGTCAAAGTGAATCTTAACTCAACTTTTCTACAGCTTACATTTTTTCATCTTGAAAGTGCGTTTTCTTCAAAACTGTTGTATGCTCAATTATCATATTTGGCAGTTTGATAACGGAGATCCTACTGCTTAATCCTGTGGAATAGAATTTAAGTAAACATTTTAGTTAATGAGGGTAAGATTTTACTCGAATGGATTTTCAAGAATTATGTCAAAGTAATAATATATTATTTTTTATCTCAAAAACAATAACACACAAAAATTCTGTTCCACAGGATTATGTGTTGCATATTCAAAATAACTCGTAAAAGTTTTCAATGAAATATCTAAAAGTAGTTTTTGAGAAAATGCACCTTATTTTTTTTTTTTAGATAGCAAAAAGCATAAAACAACTCGGAACCATAAAAAAAGTTTGAACAAATTACGCACCATGTAAACAAGCATGAGTAATTATCACACCAAAATTCAGTTTTCTAAGTTGGAAAATATAGAAGCTATAAATACATTTTTGAGGTGATATTTTTTTACCTAAAGCCCCCTTAAAGAAGTTTGTAAGATATAATAGAAGCGATAACTTCAGTATGACTTAGCACCAACTATTTTAAATAAATGTTGTATTGAATAATGATGGCTGGCAGAATACTGCAGTAAATATGTATCATTTTCAGGAAAATTGGGCATTCCTCTTTCAATGTGTTTTACCTCATATTTTTTATAGATGGTTACCCTGATTAGAAAACTTCAAAATTAATACAAAGTACAAGTTAACAATTCTGCCTATTGGTTCATTTTAAGAGAATAAAAATAAAATTAAAAGAAAGCTGAAGATATGCATCAAGCATAAGGGGTTATTTTTCTTACTAAATGTCCACAAATTTATACACCAGTGGAAAATTTGTAAAAAAAATTTTTTTAAATTATTCTTTGGTTATACAATTCTTATGTTACAATTGCAAAAAGTTAACCATTCAGAATGTGCTAATCCCTTCATCCTGGGACTAGGAACTTCCCAATTTGCCACTAGTAATACTCAGGTCCACAACTTCATCTGTTTCACTGAGACTGGATATAAATATCAGTAGCAGGTTGGGAAGTTCTCAGTGCAGATGTGCAATGGAGTTGGCATCTTTTGACTGCTTAAAATGTATCTGCTCTAACATGAGAACCGTTACAATTAGACTGTTTCTTTAGCATTTTTGTCTCAAATTTGTTGCTTCTCCATAACTAACTTGCACTTATTTTAATATAAGATGGCTTGAATTATTGTGTTTGTTGAAGCTAGGAACTTGTAAATACATAAATATAAACCAGAAATAGAATGCATTTGCTAGAAGCTAGTAGTGTGCCACAAAGTAAAACTAATGAAGTGGCACTACAATACTAACAAGGCCCTGTGTTTAGTTCCCTACGCCCACAAGCCCGGATGTTGAGCCCTGGAAATGGCTGGAGTAAGTGCCCTAGAGGAATTGCTTATTGCTTGCAACTTCATCTATCTTATTATTCTTTTTTCACTCTTTTTTTTTTCCAGTTCAGTTTTTTTTTTTTCAGGTGTAGTCCACTTAAACTATTATAAATGTGTCAGAGCAATTGAATAAATTTGAGAGTAAACAAATTTAAGCAGAAATTCCAACATATATTTGCTGAAATTACAATCAAATGAAAACTGCATCACAGATTCTTTTGTCGTTGTGAATCATAACAGTTCTGCATAATGTTAAGAAGCAGATATTGAAAATATAATTATCTTTGTGATAATTGTAATAATTGTAATAATTGGCTTCGTGAAATAGAAATCCTTTGTCACTCTCATATTAGGCTTAGGGCTGATTATCCATCCTGGCTACTCTTGATCTAGAGTTTGTCTACTTCTCGACAGGCATCCAACCCCAAGCACCCCTTGCAAGTCCTAGGGTATGTAAGTCTTGCATACAAGGAGGGTAAACAGAGAAAGAAGGGGCATAATTATTTACACAACACAATACTGTAGTTTCTTAACCTCAGTAGCTTGCGAAACAAACTCCAGAAAGAGTGTTATGTATTAAAAAAAAGAAGGAAAAAAAACAAGTTATTGACACTGAAGCTCTCGTAAAAAAATTCACATGGATTAATATCCAGGCTATGAGGCTGTTGCATTTTATTGAATCTCTTAGTTTTCAGAAGACTGATTTGATATCGTGCAGATGTCTCTTGCAGAAAGTAAAGATCAGTATCACCAGTATTTTCAAGGGCATCATTTGCATAGGAAGATTGTTGACAAAAGATGGGGTATAAAACCATATCCAGCATGGCTAAGTGCTACTACTCCTTAGATGGTTTCATCACAGAGAATGGTCTAATGATTTTAGTCTCCCAATTATGATAATTCATATGTTAACTTTTGCCTCCATGTGCTTCTTTCATGGTGTATTTCTTCAACCAGAAACTTTAATTTCCCCAGATTCAATTGGATTAGATGTATGTGGGTTATTTATTTAAGCCCTTCGGCTTCTCTTCATTGCGACCCTTATTAGAGCTATTGTGAATACCCTGATCTACAAGTCCCAGTTTAATTTGCTTTTAATATAGCCTATAATTTTCTTGATCTCTTCAATACCAAAAAATATTGGAGAGCAAGAGGATTAATGACTTCATTGTCAGAAATCCAGCATTAGCTAACAACAACAACAACAACATAATTTTCTTGGGTTATGTTGAGGCAATTTATCTTGGGGTTGGAAAAGTAAACTCCAGTAAACCTCAGATTTACCCATCTTATAGAGATGATCTCTAAGAAGGCAGTGTCCAGTAAGGAGGCCATTTAAAGTCCTCAACTCCTGTTTACTGAGTGTGAGCATCCTTTTTGGTCTTTTTGCTGACAGTTCAATGAACTGTTTTGCATGATTTAGCTTTGGAACTTGTTTCCAATAGCAGCTTGTTTTCCCGCATTCCCAGGCTTTTATCTTTTGCTTGATATAGCATTCTAGTACTCCACAGAATGGCTCTGGGCCAATGAATGGAGTATTAGCTCCTTCTTTGGCTAGGCGATCAGCAATTTCACTGCCTTCAATTTCTCCATGACCTGGCACCCACATTAAAATGGCCGTATTGTGCTTTGTCAGATGATTTAATATCTACACAGTCTTTGACAAGCTTTGACTCAATGGTGAGAGCATTAAGAGCCTTTGAAGTTGTTTGACTGTCCGATAAGATATGAATTTTGGCACCATGTATGCCTTTATTGACATTTATTTCTATATTCTATTTCTGTATATTGACACATATTTCTATAGCATGAACTTCTGCTTGAAATACGGTGGATTCATTGCCAAGAGCTTTTGCTAGGGCAAAGTTAGGCCCATAAACTACTACACTGGTTTTCCCATCCATTTTTGAGCCATCAGTGTGTCACACCAATGGCTCTCTTCCAGAATTATGTTTATTTTTTCGTTCCAAATTTGACATTTAGTTAATATAACTAAGGAATGAATTAGGTTGGGCTTAGCAGTCATCCAGTCTTACAATGAACTCATCAATTTCACAGAGAATTTTCATGTGACCAGTTAGATCACCAGATTTAAATGTCTAGCAGTCTAAAACCACTTGATAAGGCAACTTACAGGGGTGCGATGCCTATTAGGACCTCAATAGATGCAGTGGGACAGATGCTTATTGCTCCAGTTATGCTCAAACAAGCTAGCCTTTGAGCTTCTGTAAACAGGCTATTGCTGTTGTTTGCTCTGTTGTACGCCACCAGACCAAAGATGCATAGGTGGCTATGGGTCTCACAATAGCATTATATAACAAATTGATCATATGTACATGGCTTGAACTTCCAAGTTTTGCCTAATAGACTGCAACAGTTTTACATTGTTGCCAGAAATTTCCCAAATAAAATAAGTCATCTCTATAACATTCTTTGTTTTGAGAAACAACAATACAAGTTTTATCTATTTTTGATTAGCCTTCCACAAATTTGTTGATGATTGTTGGTAGACAAGTTCTGAATTGTGATACCATATACCACATTTTCCACAAACTGTAGCACTCACTTGACCAAAGTGAATAGAACTACAAGAGTTTTGTGAATAACTAAATAGCATGACATTCCATGTGTCACCCCTTATGTTTAAGTTCACCAAACTTCAATACAGTATACTATCCATCTTCGTAGTGTATCCAGCTAGTAGCTGACGACATGTTTTCTACTGTGTTTCACTATGAATTTCCTCTTCTTACAAATGTTGGGGAAAAAGCACAATCAATACAGGATACCTCTGCAGAGAAATTAAAATCATTAAAAGTTATTATTTAAAACATAAAAGTCAAGTATTTTATGGAAAAATTAACCTGAAATATGTATAACAGAATATTTTGACTAGTTCATTAAATAAATTACCTTTTCAATGCATAAAAATGATGGAGTGGTAAAGTGTATCTGTAGAATATGGACTTGATGGTCAAAATTACATCAATATCAATGACACTTTTAAATCTCAAATATTGAAAGATGTATTAAAATCCTGAATTATATATACACCTGTGTGATACAGCTTTACTTTAAATTCCTAAATGCTCCCATTGCTCTGCAGTAGTTTTACTACCAGCAGAGGCACAGGGCCAGATTTTCTCCCAGCTGCCTCTCAAGAGATTTTTCTCATACTGGGGAGGCCTGGAATATGGTGTACCAAACCTTAGACTCCTTAGAGGCTGTTGGTGATGATCTGAGGAGATAGTTCAGCAGCTTCTGATCTTGGAAATTGTACATAAGCATTCTCCTGGGTCCAGACTCGCCATTCCCTTGCGAGACACTTTTCCCAATAGACAGTTTTATCAACAGACGAAGTTCTCAAAAGCAAATATTTCCAAAGAACACATTTCCCAAAGAACATTATTACCCAAAACACATATTTCCAAAGAATATATTTCCCCAAAGCTATTCACAATTTACAAGGCAATATTGTGGCTAATGGCTCAGAGTTACATTGCAATGTTGTTTACTATCTTTGTATTTTTCATATTTTGAAACAATTTTAAAAATGGTTGCTCATTATCAGTCCCAAGTTACACTTCAAATTATTTTAACTGTCTATCACATTTCTAGCTGGTTAATTATGGATTCAGTGAAAGGCTGTTGTTTCTGAGGTTGATTTAGGAATATGTAAAAGCTTGGATGCTGCCGCCCAAGGCTACCCTTCAGATAAATCTTATCAGATGGATACAAATTATCTACGTCTGTATAGGAAATTAAGCTTGAATAACTCTTTGATATCCTCTTGCCTGTCTGCCTCTGATGTAATTAAATTTGAAGTATTCAGCTACTGGCTGAAATCCTCCAATAACATCTTCAAACCAATTATCAAAATGTTGTCACACCTATTAGCACAAAAGCAAGTGCATACATCATTTGTGTAGCTATTTTAATACATCTTCAGGATTGACATACCATTGATGCAATCTTTTAGACTGCACACACCAACACACATTTTGCTTTAAATAAAAAAAGCAACTTTGAATTCTTTCACCAAAATTATTATTTACGATACTAATAATTGCCAATTCAAAATCTGTCCTTGTTTGTGACAATATTATTTCAAAGCCCACCTTTCTTGCTGCTTGTGAAATAATGTTGAAAACTCTATTGGAGTTTATTCCCCTAAAGTGCAAACATCAACAGAAGTGTCAGTTACTGTTCATCACTTTGCCTGTTAGGCTGGGTAAAAGGTTAGAGTAATCAATAGCTGCAAAACTGTTGTGATGTACCATCTACATACCAGTAACTGCTTTGCATCGGTCTTTAGATATTATCTCTTGTGCTAAAGACTTTAATTCTCCCCCAGGCAAGATTATAATATCTATCTTCAAAGAAGTCATAAATCAAAAAGTTGTCATCTGTTGTTGTATACCTGTGGCAGATAGATATCTTGCAATTTTCATCAGTTGTGCAAGGGTTACGAGGTATCTCTCTGAGCGCTTATGTGTCATTTTTTTGATAGATCAGCCAGAATTCCTGAAGCTACCTCTCTTAATTTTTTTCTTAATAATTTAACTGTTGGAATCTGTGAATTCCACTGTCACTGCCATTTCCTTCATATTTGCAATAATTTTCAAAGCTTGAACCTCTTCCAGATTTGGTACATGAGATGCTCAGATTCTTCTGGAATATGTTGCTTCCACTACTTCTGGTTACACTCTAGCCCGGGCATTCTTTCTTTCGTCTACAATTCCAATATATCTTTAGAACCCTCTCTGAAAGTTTGTAGTATAAAAATCTGTTTATATGTAAAAACTTTCTCCTATCACTTGAATTAATAATTTCACACATTTTGAATATTTACTCAATTTCCAAACCACTTGAAATTTGCATTTAATTACATTTCCTTAGAAAAAATAACAAACAAATGTGGTACACAAACAGATGCATACCCCAAAATGTTGAGAAAATTAAGAAAAAAATATAGGTGGCAAATAAATGGAGTGGAATTGTAGAGGCTCTTGGTAATGAAGATCCTTGAGAAAAAGAGAGCAGGCTGTGTGGATCGAGAAAAACAGTACTTGGGTATAAAAGCCAATGGGAATTTGAAATTTTTAAAAATTGGATTGGGAAAATGACCTACCATCTTCTGACCATGTGCCATCTCCATGATAATCCCATGTTGACAGAGGCAGAGGGTGTTGTATGGCTGCTATGAGATTTTTTTAAAATGCTAACTAGCATTTAGATGCAGGACATTTATTTTTCCCTTGTAATGTATGTTTTAAATTTTATCTGTTGTCTCATTCATAGTAAACTGAAACCATATGCAGTTGGATGATATCAATAAATATTTTAAACAAACTATCATCATTATATGCCCACCTCTGTGGTGTGGTGTTAACGCATTTGCCTCCCATTCAAGAGGTCCTGGGTTTGAGTCATGGTAAGGGTGAGTTATCTGGATAAGGTTTTTTCTGAGATTTTGCTTTATCTTCAGAAGACAAATGTTGGATAACTTTAAGTTCTGTGGACTGCAGACTCATTTGAGTACCAGATCATTAATTTCATTCATCGTCCAATAGGACATATTACATTGAAAGATGTTATTATACCCAAAAAAAAGATCATTATATAAACCAAAATTATACTCAGTTATCAAATGTTTTTTAACCTTGGCACCACCACATTTGAAAGCAATTGTAATTGCTAGTCTGAGACCCTACCCTATGAATCCAGTTATGAGTAACAGAAAGAACAACTTTGAGAGTATAGCACAGCTGTATGATCTAGTAATATTCTTGGGAATTAAATATGGGAGCTAGAGTGAATAATTTTAAGATTAAGGAATCTTGTAAGATGTAGTAGTTATTTCAGGAGCTATTACAGTTCATTTTAAAAGCGAAATTGCTTACAAGAAGCTTGCACAGCTGTATTGGGTTTATTAAAGTTGTTATTAACAGTATAGATTCTATTTTAATAGTAAAAAAACTATTTTTGAACTGGAATGATAATCCAAAGTACTTGGCATTACTATTTTGGCTGATTCCTGAATTGTTTTCTTCTAGATTTTTCTTGAAAATAAATCTGATATGCTAGATTAATAAGACTTTCTAGAGCTTCTAAAACTATTTTGGCCAACATTATTCTTCTACTACTTTACTTTAATTGCAATGTACTTTGCAGAAATAATATCATTATAAGTGTTGTTATACGTACAAAGGTAACAGCAAATAACAACATGCAGTTTAGTTCTCAAATCAATTGCTTTACCAAAATGATTAAGGTGCATTTATAACCTAAATAAAGAAAACAACCATTAAAAATGTTGGAAATCATAAAATGTTAGAATAGTTGAAGAGCTCGGAGTAACTAAAAAAAACATATTTTGATTGTTAAGTGGACTACACCATTATTGTTGCTCAGCTGCATGTTTTCCTGTTGTGATGCTGAAGGTTTAACACAGATGGAGAGCTGGAGTTGGCGTGGACTGGCCGTGATTGGTTGGATGTGATGTGGTTGTTGCAACCTTCACCATTTGCACGATTCATGATGGCATTTCAGAAAAAAACTGGGCAGATTTAAGCATTGCACCTTAAAATGTAATTGTCACATACTTTTTAGGGCAGAAATTTCTTACTCTATATCATATGTATAAAACTAATGTAGTGTTTTTTGTACATAAGATGTGAATACTAATTAAAACTGTATTGTATGAAGCTTTAAAATATTTGCACACTAATTTAAATGAATTGCATATAACAAGTGTTTTGTATTTCCACGTCTGTAAATTGTATACTAAACCAGTGTTTATTTTAAGCAAAGTAAGTTACAAATGGAAAGTGCATAAAGATTCACGTAATAAATAGATCACATACAAAGTTTGTAGAAAAATTGCACATCTATCTTAATATACTTGTTTCGAGTTCTCAAACGGCTCCGAGGTTTCAGACTGAACTATCTGAATGGTAGATAGTAAATTATTAAAGCATACAGTAGAACTAATATTTCTTGTTGTTCTGTCTAACTTGTCAATCAGGCTGGATAATTCAGTTCCGCAATATCAAACACCTTGACTTCTTCTAAATTACTTGTACATGGTTAAGCCTCCCCTCAAAATAAGTTTCTCAAGCAGATGGTACCTACAAGAAAATAAAAAGAGGCCTTATTCCAGTATACAGTAACCTATGTGTACCAGAAGCCCTGAGAAAAGCTGTTGCAATATTATTAAGTGGTTCAAGTAGAAGTTGTAGCAAAAGTAGTTAATTTTCTTGTTACTTAAAGTTGTAATTGGTACAGAGCCGCCAGCCTAATAGGAATTTTCTTGGCACTAGAAAACATGTTGTAACTAGTAACCACATACCTTTATCAAAGAGGATGCTGCCACAGTTCTCTTATAGCTTTAAGAAAATCTGCATTAACACCCATTAATTCTTCACTGCCATGAAAAGAAAACCACGGTCAATCCGTTAAAATAAAGTAAATGTGGGTCAATAGGGTGATCATTATCCAACATCCAATTGCAGAAATTATGTCTACTCACATTATCACATGATTACAGTTTGTGAACTACAGTTATGTTAAAAGATTTTAATTTTAAAAGCTTAGTACAATTCCAAGTAAGGCTCCCAACATTTGTGATTCCTCAGAGATTTCTTTGGACTTGTTCGGACTTCTCTGACGTCATCAAGTTTATCTTCTATAAAAACGTTGTGATTTATTTTCAGTTTCTTATCAAGAACAGATTCTATTTCTCTACTCTATTCACAAGATTTTGAACCAATTTTTCTGTGAAGTGCAAAAACAGCAAATAATGGGTCTGTAGATCACTGTCTCATTTCTCTACAAGAGTTATCACATAAAAATCATACATGAAGATTCTGTGTGCTAATTATACAGCATACTTTTTGACATTATAACAGCACTAACATACTGTGACAGTGAAACACATGGTCTTTCAATGTACAGCACATACTTCGGGTCAGCTTATTAGCTGCCACAAGGGTAAGTGGAGGGGGAAATAGAATTGGTTAGAAACAGTGCACTGCAGGGCAAGCAATTCCCCATAGTATGGCTACACATCAAAACAAAGACTATATGTTGTCGGTTCCAATCAAAAAAAGGATTGGCAGTTTGTAGTGAAGGAAAGGCGACATGGCCACTTATCGTGACCATGAGGAGAGTACAGTAAGAATATGTGCACAAAGAGAGTTGGATTATGCATGTAGAGTGGTTATTATTTATATTTGTATTTGATGCAGTGGTAAAATAGTGAATCTACATGCAAGTATATATTAACGAAAAGATTTACATTAACAAAAGAGACCTGTGAAATATTATAATGGGAGAATACCGCTGACATCGAAATCATTTGCACCATTGCTGTTGTTGCTAGAATTACCAGTAAAAATGACAAGCTGTTCTATCCTTTCTTCTAAAACTCATTTTCCGATATTGCATTTATTATGCTTTTTACTTATTCTACTGCTATTAGAGTCTCTTCTGTAGCTTTATTATAGACAACACAGTGAAATCTTAGTTCTTTACTTCAGCCCAAATTAATTAAATCAGATTCACAGACTCACACATATTTAAATACCAGGCAAATAAGCACATAAATAGAATGATGCAAACTTGTCAGCACACAGGCAATCTCTGATTGCAAGCTGGTGCTACAGGATGGCATTGCATATATTGCAGGGAAAACAGAAGATGAGACACACAATTTGTTACTGCTGAACTGCTCGTCATGCACATGCTAATCACATGTTACATACCAACAATGCTGGTTTTGCATGTACTGTTGCTATGGAAACGTCTTAGGTCTAATTGGTTCTTCTTTTTGTTGCTATGATGCATCCATCATCTCCTGTTTATGCCACATGGTAAGCAATTGTCAATTACCTTTTTGTTTGGCACCGAGTATAATAAATATTTGCAGCACAAATAGCCTTGCTTTCCGCTGCTTTTCATGGTACAAGGTCCAAAATATGACTACAAAAAGTTGACCTAGGTGCAAATCTCTACTCGCTCTTACGCTTTCACTCTCTCTCTCTCTCTCTCTCTCTCTCTCTCTCTCTCTCTCTCTCTCTCTCTCTCTCTCTCTCTCTCTCTCTCTCTCTCTCTCTCTCTCTCTCTTGCTTTGCCATCTGACTCTTTCTTACTTTTCAGTGCTGTTTCTTCCTCACTGCATAATGTTTACAGGCAGTGCACAGTGTTAAACTAGAAAATTTAGTTTTTAATACCAAATCTGTCTTTTCTTCTAATGATCTAGAAAGCACGGATACAAACACTTTTGGATAAAAAATGCTCTCTTCCAAGATGTAGCAATCTATCTAGCATCTGCTATGATTTTACCATATTGTGCTCTGTTATAGTTCAACAGATGATTTTCCTACACATGTAATTATTGTAATGCAGATGAGGTATTTGGCTCTATCATTACAACTTTTAAAAAAATAAGAAAGAGGGACTTTTGGCTTTCTTTGGCAGGTTGTTCCATTATTAGGTATTTGTATTATATGTATTTCACTGATAAGTAAGCGATCTATCAACACAGACTTCCACACTGTGAAACACGCAAGTTGAACCGAGGTGAACCAAATCACCACGGTGCAACAGAGGTCTGCACCTTGTGTTTGCACCTGGTGTGATTTTAAGCTTTGAGATGCCCTGCTTTAGAATAAGGAATGGGGTGGTATTTTTTTTTAAGGATATAAAATTCTTTAGCATGGCTTACTTTGAAAAGGAAGTAAAGGCTTTGTGATATTAATTATTAGCACATACAAGTATTTCATACTCTTGAGATAAAGGGTTTCTGAACAAAGTTTGTTGGTCATTTTACATCCAATACGTGTGAGAGCCATTTAGCAAGTTCTGAGCTAATCACTCGTTGCTGTAGACTCTGTGGCAGACAGCATGCTACAATTGATTTCAGAAAATAGTACCCATGTTCCTTTTGGAGCAACAGGAACAGTCTCCACATTTTAGGATTTTTTGCATTGTCTTGCCACACCACAGCATTTTTTCTCGCCTTAATCTCAATGTTTTTATTTATAATAATAGATTAAAAGTGCACTAACTGCATAATAGTTGCATTTAGTCTTTGCTATAATCACATAGTGATTTTGTGTTCCTTCTACACCTAGTATTTCTCACAGTGCTTCCCACAAAGGTACACACAATTTTCACTGGGGTCGTAGTATGCTGTATTCTTGTATATCTTGTGACGATAGATGAGTATTGCCAGTTTTATTATTGCATGTCTTAGCTTCTGGTTTGAGATGGTCCAGTTCTGGTTTGTCCTAGCGCCTGTGACGTAGAAGTCTGGTGGGATTTCTTCTCACTTCTTTATCACTCTCTTAGGTGGGTCTCCATATTACTTGCAGATGGCAGAAGCAGTTGCATTTGTAGGTCCTCAATGAGGAAGGGTTCCCTTGCCAATTCATGTGGTAGATGTGATGGTGTGTACTTTGAGACACCCATTGCCGCTTTTAGAAATTTTGCTTTGACCTCTTCAATAGAGGCTAGATCCTCTTTTGTCAGTTTCTCCCATATTAGGTTTAATCCGTAGGTAAGATTTTTTTGTTGAATTGTTTTTATTTATCAAGTCAGGTTTTTGATGGTTTCCATGATGAATATTGGTGTGTGCCCACATTATTATCTGGATTTATATAAATAAATTAAAATTAAAATTACAGTGCTTGTTGCAGATTATCACTTCAGTCATATTTTCCTTTTTTGCTTCATTGAAGGCTCAGGTGTTGGATATTGCAAATTTTAATTGTGTGAAACTGGATGCAGGAAACAACTATGATGGTTCAGGATATAGTTCCTAGAAAATCAAATCAGAAAGTATGCATTTAAACATAAATTTACTGCCAGAAATGAATTGATTGGCTTGATAATATATGTTACAATCAAATAACTCTTTCATTGTTAATAACTTACGTAAGCTTCGGCGGCCAGTATCCATAATAATAATAATAATAATAATAATAATAATAATAATAATAATAATAATAATAATAATAATAATAATAATAATAATAATAATAATAATAATAACCATATTATTATTAATAATAATAATAATAATAATAATAATAATAATAATAATAATAATAATAATAATAATAATAATAATAATAATAATAATAATAATAATAATAATAATAATAATAATAATAATTAATAATAAGTATTTCCGGGGAAATACTTACTTGAGCAAGTAATTGTATAATTAAGGAACTTCTGAACCTTTTGAGAAGAGGATTAAAATTAAGATTCAGTTTTATGCTATGCTCTTTGCTTCAAAATACTCAAATGTTTCCCTTTTTGGCCCTTTGTCCCTTGGTTTTCATCCATGGAGGCAATCAGCTATTGTAGGTTAGTGACAAGAAAGGTAAAAGGCTGACTAATGATCCCCAAAAATAAAAAAAATAAAAAAAAAATTTTAAAAATGATCACCTAGAAATGTGATATCTGAATGAAATTACAATGAGAAATCCTGATGACACGCAGATTAGCAAATTTTATGATGTGTGAAGTAAAAGATGGTTTGTTTTTAAGACCTGGGCTCTGGTACCTTTATTGTCTACCACTCTCCCTTTTTCCTCCATTTGCAATTAAGTCATTATCGATAACAATGTTTTAATCATTAATAATTGTAGCAACTAAAGTTTCTTTAGTGTCTTCTTTAACATTAAGGAAAACAGGTATTCATATATACCGTATATTATAAATATGTCATATAGTCTATAATAAGTGTAATACTAAGTCATAGTTATCTTGGAACAACAAAATTATCAGGAAATGCGTAAGAAAATTGAAAGGTTTTACTTTGAAACTTTATAGTGATATTAGAATTATCTATTAAGTTTGGCTTAAGCATTTGTCCTTCATAAATGCTTTATTGCAATAAAATACTTGTAATAAACTGTGTTAAGCTTTAAAATTCATCCTGTGTTTTTCTAAAATGAAATAAAATAACAAAAAGTGGCCAAAAATGCTTCATCACTGCTTTAGTTACCTTTGAGTTTGTTAATGTTATAAATTTCACAAATAAGATAAATGTGTAGTGAAGGGTTATGCTTAAATCTGCCAGAAGGTAAATAACTTCCCAAATTATGACTAGTTTCTCCTAAAATTGGAATTCAAATTCTGTACATAAAATGGTCTTAAAACTGTCATAAAGAGCATGCATCGTAGATTAAATTTAGTGTACTGAAAGTGCTGATGTGAGACAAGACACATCTTAGTTTACCCTTTTATTTTTTGTTTATTGCTGTGTGCTTAAATAAACAGTGTTTAATATGTTGTGCTTTAGAAACTACAAATTGCAAGTATAGAAACAGTAGTGTAGTTGAAAACATATGTTTAATTTATACTTTGTTAGAGATATTAATAGTGAATTGAGTACTATTGCGTTAACGTTTTATGTTTTGAGACTTAAGTAGTGTGCCAAAATGTTTGCAGAACATGATCATTTTTGGTACAGATCAATGTAACGTGTTGCATGTCATGATGTTTCCCTGTAGTATGAATGTATAATGCATGCACAAGTAAACAAGCATTTGATGACCTTGTAAACTTCGTTTGAGGAAATTAACAAGCATTTCCCTTTGTTTTGGCAGTGGATCAAGAAACTCGGTAACGCTTTCAAGTTAGTTAGAAATACTCCAAACAAAATGTCTCCTGCTATTAATATAGATTTAACTGTCCATTAGTTACATTCTAGTTCCAAAATATTGTTATCATGGCATCTAATGGCACCGCAAACCTTTCTGTTAATAATTTTGATTTATCTTGTGTAATTTGGAGGAGACAGTGAAACAAATTCATGTAAGTTTGTGATTGCACTGATATCGATTTCATTAAACTAATTCTGAACAAGCACTCAATTTCTGAAATTTGTATGTGTGTGAACACATCTAAAAATTTAATGTTGAATTTATCTTCAAGTAAATATATTGTCAAAAAGGTGTTAATTTAGACTTTCCTCTCCAAATCATGGATCTGTTGTTTATTGAAGGAGTTTCCATGCATTAAAAGATTAATTCTAAGCCTCAGAAACTGATGAAGTAAAAAGTATTGCATGTTCCTGCAAGTATAAACAGTTGGAAAGTATGAGTCACATGACATCCATTGTAATTGTCAGCTTCTTGACTACAGATAATGTGTTGTCACACATGAAAAGACGAACAACGAAAAGTGGCACATGGGTAGTCTCTTGATTCAGTACTACCAAGAAAGATTTAAAATCACTGTGCTTAACATGACATGCCTCAAGGTGTTGCTGTTATCATTTGAGAAAGATACACACCTCCAAGTATTTCAATTCCCATGCTTCAAGTTAAATTATAAATACGCTAATGCCATAACAGTAGCTTTGTGCTCTGTGTGTCATAGGAAATGTGAATGAGGACGCATCTTACAAACTACTCCTAGCACCAAATTTTGTTTTTACCTACTTCATGTTACTCAAGATAAAATATTTGCAGAAATAGTTTCATTACACATTTCATAGTAGATGCTAAAGCGTTACAGGAAGGTGAAGCAATAGTGAAATCTTTATAAACCAATTGTTCTATGTTTGACTTTGAAATATCATACGCTTTGCCTGAAATTGGAAGAAACAAAAGAGTGGTGGGCACTTACAAAAAAATATATGATATAAAATTGAAAAATTCAAAGTAATATCACAGAACAATATCTGAATTTTTTTCTGTAGTAAGTTCAATATTCAATTGAAAAGGTTATTTGCACCCTAAAAAATCCACGGATACATGAGGACCTTTTTAAAGATCCTCTTTTTTTTAGGAGATATGATTCAGATGACCTTAAAAACCTCATACTTTTGGGTGCAATGCAATATTTCCTTTACTTACCACAGGTAAATGGTAAAAACATGAAGTGTACAAACTGACTTTTATGAATTTGCTCACTACCTCTCCAGGTTTGTATTTTCACACAAATCCAGGAAGAAACAAATAGTTCTCATGCTATAGCGATAGAAAGTTGTACAAAATGTGCCTGATGTTCATACCCGGCCCAGCTAACCACATGAAGGTCAGCTTGCCACTTTTTGTTGCTTTTCCCCAAACACCAAGCCAGAGTGCTTTACAAGATATGTATAGCAGAGAATGATGAGCAGCAAGCTGACCCTAAGCTTACTCAGTACTGGCTGTAAACCTCAGACAATAAGTGTGATGGTACAGTGTTATTCACATTTGTTGACCAAGTTTTTGTGTTTATAATACAGGATGATAAGTTTTTCAATATAAACATACTATTAGAAAATTCATGAATGAAGTGAATGGGTGCATTTAAAAGCTCTAAATAGCTTGCATGCTTCTGTTAGTGGCAAATTATAATTTTGCACAGATGCAGAAATAGTATTTGCAATGCCATCAGTTGGAATATTAGAAATAAATTACCAGAAACTCTTAAGTTTAATAAATTCCAATGTTTCGGCTGGAGTTAAACAAGCCCATTTATTCTGTTGCTGTAACCACATCCTAGGTTTAGTTAATTCTTAAGTATCATTTTGCATTTAGATAGTCTGTAGAGAGGTTATTTTATTTGGAATCTCTTAGAATAATGCATTTGGTAATTTGTTGTTAAATGTTAAGTTTTAGTACTGCATGTTCAATGTGACAAATTAATCATGTTGCAAATATATAATTGTAGCACTGTAACCTGTAATTTATTTATGAATTTAATTAGGTGTTAGTGATGGTTAATATTCTCTTGTAACATATGACAGGCTCTTATTTAGAAAGAGCTCAGAAAGAAATTAAATTTCACAGCAATACTGCAGCAACTGTAGCAAGTTTGTGCCTGATTGCAGATCTTGAGATTAGAAAGTTGGAAGGACAGATGGACCGGTCGCACTCCTGCATCTCGATCAGCCTCTGTGGATACTGAGAGTGAACATGATGAGCCAGGAGACCTCCAGCTGCGGCTCAACAGTGAGTCATCAAGTCCCGAGATACGACAGAACAGTGCAACGTCAAGTCCAGAAGTTCGTCAGAAGAGCAAACCCTCCAGTCCCGATATCCAAAACAACAGAAACATTTTAGATCAGAGTTCTGAAGTTTGACATCCTGCCCCACTCCCTCAAGACTAGCATGTTTGCCACTAAGGTATAGGTATCAACCAATGTTAGACTTCAGTAAACGAAAATACCAAGTTTTTCCAATTTGAAGACTGGATTTCATTGGTACTATCTATGATTTCTTTTCAGCAAGTTGAAGAAAGAAAATGTACACGAGACAGAAAAACCAACAGGGTGATTAAAAATAAATGCAAGTAAAATCTGGACCATTTCAGAAGGTAACGAAAGATGTTTTCCTAGCTGCATTACATTGCGTTCCCTAGAAATCCTCTTTTTATATCATTTCTTATATAGTCAAGTGATAATATTGCAATATTATGAAAGGCTCATGTTTAATAAATGTTTATAACATTATTAATTGCTTTAGCATTTTTCTCGGATTAAAATTTTAAATCTGTTTTCAAGGTGTTTGATAGACTTAAACTGTTGTGATAAACTTTTATAGGTCACATTCCAGAAAGAATTAGATGAGCATTCCTGTAGTTTGTTCTGTTCAGATGCTATTCAAATTGCATCTCAATTTGCTTTCTAAACTCAAGTTAGTTTAAAGAAAAATAACTGGGCTTTCAACTGTGTGTTTTTTCTATACCCCTTCAGTATTTGGTGCACGTAATATAAAAACTAATGCAGGCAATGAAGGGATTGTATATGTTGAACCATGTGATGGGAGGCACATTTTTCCGGTCCAGCTCATTGTGAAGCTATATGTGTTGAATGTATATTTTGTTTGTATACAAGAGAAAAGTGTAAATAGTGTATTTTGTGAAACTTGGACTTGGTCTTTCTTTACCAAGGTAATGTATTTGGACACCAATTTAAAAAAAAAAAGAAAAAGATTATAAATGATTGCATTTTAAGAGAAGTTGCACAATTCTTAACTAATCAGGTATTTTTAGTGATATGTTGGTTCACTTCCTTTTTATTTTTAATTATTGTTTGTGTATAATAATGTATTACATGTTCTATTTGTATTAATTTATTAATGCAGTTGTTAGTGGTCTTGGCTTTAGGAAAGCTGTTATATGAATGTTATTTGAAGAATGTGAAATTGGGTCTAAGATTTTTTGTTGTTCCTAATTGGAGGTAGGTTTCCAATGACCAGCATAATGACATATGATTGGGACAGCTTCTTCTTGTAGTAGGAAATAACAGTATTATTGTGAGGAAGGATTGAGGTTATGTAGATGATAAGTTGAATGCTGAGCCTGAACAGAGGGACACACGTATGCACACTGTACAATGACCTCGTTTTGAAGTAGGTATTTAAAGAGTATAGCTCTCAAAATTGTCATTGCGAAGACAAAAGCTTGAATGTAGGTGGGTGCATTGTTGAACTTGATAAAGATGATTTTGTTAATATTCAAAAGAATAAGCAAATTAAATAATATTGTAATTAACGTTTTATTGACACATGTTTACACAGTTTTAATTGACACATTTTGTTTATATATACCGCCCTGTGCATTAGGAATTTTAAAAATGGTATAATAGATAAAGGCATCATCATAGTAAAGGATGGTTGATAGTGCATTTTCTTCTGTGCATGCTATTATATAGCATACAAAGGGCCTATGAATATTAAGCTTGATCATCAGTTAAAAGCTATGAAACAGAGTGGAACTCTTTTCTTGGAAGTGTTTGAACAGTAAGCACTATCATTGTTGTGCATATTTTCCAACACATCTCATTGGTTTGTTGAGTAATACGTGGACCTCAAATGTAAACAGAAGTAAATAAGATGGAAGCATATCAAAACACCACCATCATGTGTTTAATATGATGCAGCTTCCATGCCAAGACATAATTTATATGTTCTTCATCATGTTTGGGGCTGCCAGGACAGAAGCACAATAAATTGGACATAATGTGCAACTTGTTTTCAGTATTATATATTAAACATGAATTAATTAAAAACTTAGTATTATCTGTATGAAGCAATTGTTTTGTCACATGGATCATTGATATAAATGGATGGGACCCAGTTTGAGCAGTTATTGTTGATGGTTGTCTTGTAAACAGTAGGGATTTAATTCTTTATTTTTTAAAACGTGAGTTAATTAATAACACTGAACAACACTTACAAAATATTTTTCCGGGACGCGTTTCGAAGGTTAACTTTCCTCTATTATCAACCGGACAATAATGATAATGGAGGAAAGTTAACCTTCGAAACGCATCCCGGAAAAAATATTTTGTAAGTGTTGTTCAGTGTCATTAATTAACTCACCTTTTAAAAAATAAATTAATTACAACAACACTGTTTTCAAACTTCTATGAAAGAAAGATAATTAATTCTTTGTTTGAGGAAGTTATAATGCTTTTCTGTCTCATCTTTTCCATCCTCAGAGACTAAAATTCATCTTGCAGAATAAAGGACAAGGAAATTCAGTTTTCAAATATTCTAAAAATGTACATTTTGTTTTACATTTTCATCAACTAACATTATTATATAAGTTGAGGACTTAGTGGTATTAAAAAATATGTCCATAAATTTGCAACTCACGACTTGAGACATGGAGTATAATACTGTATTTGACGCAGGAGTTTAGCTATGACCTTGTGGCTGATACAAGTGAACCTGAGATAATGCGCTGTTGGTTGTTGCTCTTGCTTTGACGTTTTACATCTTGTTTCAAAAGTGACTTATCCTTCCTTTCCCAGGACAATAAATAGTATGCAAAAGAGCTCACTAAGATGTAACATTCCGATCAAATAAAGTAACTATGATCATACTTTCAATAACATCACTAATGAATTATGTATATTGGAGACTCAAGAGACCATTGATGTAATGTTGCAGCAACACTGGCACTGCTTACAATTCAACTGCCTTGTAGACAGTAGTTTTGAACTGCTGGTGTTACTATATTTACATCATACCAAGAAGCTTGCCATTTCACAGCATGATTGCATGTTCAAAGACAAAGACATTCTCCTGAGTAAATGATAGTACTGGATAACTGAAAGTTATCTGTGCACCAGTTAATTGAAGCACCATTGCATAGATTTTGTATATCGCCTCATGGTGAATAAAGGTTCTATGTTCTATAGCCGTGTTGTAGACATGATTTACAAAGTGTAAATTGCTCACCTCATAGGTCTGGGTGGCTCAGTTGCTTAGGAGCTGGCCTCTGATCCTAAATTCATGGGTTCAAATCCAGTCCAGAACAATGGTTTTTAAGGTGCTTAAAAGTGATAGCTCCATGTCAGTAGATTTACACTGGCGTGTGAAAGAACTGAGTTACACCAAAATTCTGCCACACCGCCAGTGCTGATTAATCCTGGCAATTGATAGCATCATTAACATATAAAATATTTATTTTTAAGAGGTCCCAAGTTTCAATCTCGGTTATGGTGAGTTAGCTGGATAAGGTTTTTTTTGTGGTTTTCCCTTATCCTGAAAAATGAATGTCAGGTATCTCTTAACTCTATGAACCCTGAGCTGACTTGAGTAACATTTTCCCATTTCATTCATTATCTGATGTGACTTAACCAGTTAAAGGGCATTAAACCTTTAAAAAAAAGTGTAAATTGCATTCTGTAATGAATCATAGCAAAGTGAAATACCAGGAAAGACCATGTATAATGGTTGCTTCAAAATGTTGTGTAATTCTTTCTATTTGGAAAGTGACACCAGCCCTGGTGCAGAATACTCGTCTCAAAAACAGCATATGTCTGTCAAAATCTAAATGTCTGGTAAACCTGCTTCTGCTACAGTTTCATTGTGTTCCTTGTACACTCTGAGACAAAAAAGTATGAACCACAGCTAGAAACTGAGTCTTATTTAGAAAAGATTGAAAACATTCACTAATACTATATTCACAGTGCATGTTGAGATATGCGATAAACATAGAAATGCATATCATTCTCATAATGTGCTCTGATGCAGTTAAATGCACAGTCTGTTACAACTGCAAAGGTTCAAAACCTTCTAGTACTTAAATTTGTTGCACAAGTAAAATTAGTGTTTAATACACGGCAATATTACAGATGCTTCTTTTGGATGTGTGATCCACCTAACAGGAGTTTTCCTGGCACAAGGAAGCACTTTGCCTGCACAGTTGCATATTCATAGCCCCTTAAATTCAAGTGCATACATTCCTTATCCCTATAAAACCTTAACCCCTAACATGCTGACCTGTCATGGCATGTAATACGTCCTCTGATTGGTAATCAGAGGATATGGTCGGTGAATTTATTTTGTTAATTCTCCCGGTCAGGTCGGTGAGACCCGTAAACCAACGACAGGTGTGGTCCTCCAGACATTCTGGGGGTTGTGAGAGAGCGATGTGACCGCCAAAACATAAAAATAAAAATCTCTAAAAATCGGTTACTATACTGCTATTGCTCTATCAATATATTAAATATTGGAGAGCAAGAGGATTAATGGCTTCATTGTCAGAAATCCAGCATTAGCTAACAACATTCCTTATCCATATGCAATTTCTATTCATGAAGAACCTTAAAGCATAAAGTATATTGGAAAAACCTGCATACATTGAAAGTACTGAAAACTAATATAGGAAGAGAAATTGCTGCAATTTCAAAAGAATTAATAAGTGTTGATAGGTACAAATTTTGTTAAATGGAGAGATTTGTGGCAACATCTTCTATGAAGAAAGTATATGGTTATTGCAGTTCATAATTTGCAAGTTATGCTTCACTTACCTGTAATATTCTTAAATGCACAATCATCTATCCTTTAACCATGAATGTAAAAGGATATTAGAGTTTTTAAATGTGCCTGTATCATTGGTTTTTAACATAATGGGCTTTTTTTAGGGAAAGGGGACCAGAAACTGGTAAAAATGTTTTTTAGATACTGTATAAAAATGTTTTAGTGGAATATTCAACATGTACATAGAATGAATTTACATCTCATCCCTCTCTTCAAATGTCAAAAACTGGGAGAATGCCATTTAGACGGCATCTGGAACAGAGCCATATTGATTTGTTACTATCCTTTTGGATCTGTTAGTATTTGTTTAAATCCATGTTGAAAATGTTATAAAAATCTTTATCTTGGTGGAAAAATAGAATTTAATATCTTTTTATTGAAATACTGCATCACTAGTTGTTTCATAGAAAATAATTATGCACTTCTATCCTAACTCTCAACTGCCATTAAAATAAAGGTGTATGTGCTCACATGTTAAATAGGAAGTGAATAGAAGTAGTAAAAATAAACTGAAAATGTTCGTACGTGTGATTACATTTATAATAAATTGTTGATAGAATATTTATAGTTGAAATTTCAGAAAGAAAGGAAAAAAACTTTGCTTTTCTCAATAAGTGAGAATAGTTTAAGAATTCCATTCTGGTAGAGCAGAAAATAGTGTAATCAACAATTTTCACAACCCTAGCTATCTTAGCAACAGTTATTTCACATGATGGACTCAATGTAGAGAAAAGAATAGTAACTGCATCTAGCGCAAAGCCCTTTTTGCAGTTAATATACTAATTTTATTTCTCTACATAATTTCAGTAGTTGTATGTAACGATAAAAGTATTTCATTCATTTATGCACATGCATAGTTGACTAAAAGTAATCTACCATGAACAGGTAGACTCGGAGGGAGGATAATATTTGCTACTTTGTTTTGACAACATATCACCACTATAATATTCTATTTAACAGTGGGATTTCTATTTATTATGCAATGTGTGTAGCATGATACTGCTCTTGCTGCTTACATTTTTGTAACCTTGGTTGTGTTTTGGTTATACTGTTTATTTCTAATTTTCAAAATAATTCAATAATACAAAATTTGATTTTGTCCTTTGAATACTGTGTTTCCTGAACTTATACTCAATTCAGGAACAAGATACTAAAATAGTGTTTTTCTAACCCATATAAATGTTTACAAGGGAGTTACCTCAACTAGACAGGCCCAATGTTCTTCTAGATTACTATTAAGTAAGAGTTTTTTATGTATAAACAGATTCACATTTCACTACCTTTTTTGCTTGTTGCAAGTTATTGTGATTCTAAACTTGCCCTTATTCAGTGTTAAGCTAACACATAAAGCTCATAGTACAGACACAGAGCTTATAGTACAAACAATACATTGCTCCTTTTGGATACTTGGAATAGACAGATTATGCCATTAGTAATGATGAGGTAATGTCTAGGATGTTACTCAAGAGAATTATGACTCAAATTATTCCTCCAAAAACAAAATTCATGCAATCACTAGACATACATTTTTTAGACAGCATAAACTTTAATCTTAAGACCTGTCCAGAAATAAAATATTGGATAATCAGGATAGAGCAGAACAGATTTTGTGACTCTCAGCTGGCCATTGTTCTCCATGGTTTGGGAGTAACATGCTATAGCCTCTGGTCCCTGAGGTCTCGGATTCAAGTCGGGCAGAGGTCCAAGGATTTTTTTTTCTTTTTTTAGGCGTAAAAATCCTTAGCATGGTTTCCTATGGGAAGGAAGTAAAGCCGGTGGTGAAATGTCGTAAATGTACAGCAAGTATAAGAACCTGATAAAGAAACCTCTGAGTAAAATTAGGTGGTCTTTCACACCCAATATAGAATAGGATGCTGAGAATTGAGAACCATAGTAGTTAAAGAGTGTCTATAATTTAAAAAGAGACTACTCTTTTTGTTTGTGTGAGACCACCCACATTCCATTGTAGAAGTCTGATGTTAGATCTTCTATTAATATAATGTTTTGGTTCTCGAGAAGTAGTCCCCGCCCGGACATCCAATGGGGGACTATTTTAACTCTGGAACATTTTACCCCTCGAGTCATATTTCATAATTTGATATTGAAGAGAGCAATAGCAGTAAATGTAACTGCTTTTTAGAGAGCACCATATTTTTATGTTTTGGCGGTCACATCGCTCTCTCACAATCCCCAGAATGTCTGGAGGACCACACCTGTCGTTGGTTTACGGGTCTCATCGACCTGACCGGGAGAATTATCAAAATAAATTCACCGACCATATCCTCTGATTACCAATCAGAGGACGTATTACATGCCATGACAGGTCAGCATGTTAGAAACCCATATCTATGTATTTTAAAAATCGATAGTGTTCATGAAAAATGTTCTGCAACCAAAAGTTGCGTAAAAGACATTCTAAAAATAACTTCCACAAGTAGTACATAGTTTGAATAGTTTTGTACATTATTTATAGCAATTTTAAATTCGTAGCATGTTCCGAGTATTTAGTCAAATAAAAGCAATTAGATTTGAAAACAATACTATTTAAAAAAAAAAAAAGAACTCTTCTCCTCATCAAGAAACAATATTTTATTTAACCAAATACGGCCAGAAAAATAAGAACTTGTCACTCATATAGAAAGAACTGCTACATCACTTTCTTGTCTTAAACAGATTCAAAAGCTACTTCCTCTCATTGTCAGCAAGAAGTTCTTAAAACTGATCAAAACACACCAAATTATAAGTGCTTCAATTCAGACTTTATTTCTCCATAAATTCAAAACCTGTTTCATTAACCTGCAATATCTTAAACCAATGGCATTTTCGAAAAAAAATCTTTAAGAAATAATTTTGATTAAAGTAATAATGCAAAGTATTCAATGTAAAGAGCATTTTGGGCAAGGAGGATTCTCTTGAAAACACGTAATATATCTGCATGCTGCATGTTTCAGTGATTCTCCCCCTCCCTCTCAATTTCTTTTTAAAAATGCATATTTTGAATTCATGGAACTTAAAAACATATTTCTGCTTCAAATCTGAAAAGGAATTTGTGAATTGCTATCACAAGATGTTAGATTTTTGACTCGTGTGTTATTAATTGTATGCTTCAGAGCATGCTACTAAAATTAATGTGGATAATGACAAGGAAAAGTGCTTTTAACTGTTCTGTTCTATCGTAACCTTGACATAAATACTACTCACTGTACTCATACAAGTCTACTGCACTCAAACCAAAAACTGACTCATGCCAGTTTGCTTATACAAGGTGTTTTAAAAAAAAGTGGATATTGCAACAGGAATTGCGATCTGTCAAAAGTAGAACAAATGTTTCTACAAACATACGTCCAGAAAAAAATACTTGTTGAGATAAGAACCATTTATTAAAATGTGCAATGTATGCACATTTTTAATAGGCCTGGCATACACCAATGTTCCTAAATGTCCCCATAGCTAGACACCCGATGGACTGAGGTCCGGCAAACAGGGAGGCCATGCCACTGGACCTCTGACCAATCCATCGTCCATTCAATTTTTGGTTAAAGTATTGTACAATGCGTACAAGATGGGTTGGCACAGTCATGCATAAAACATGAGTTGTCTTTCCACAAGCACAACTCCTCCAATAGCACGAGTAACTCATTGTGCAGAAATCAATGATACACAGCACCTGTTAATCTGTTCTGTAAAATGTATGATCCTAGGAGTCTGTGACCCACAATTTCTGCCTACACATTGGGATTAAAGTGACCCTGATACTTTAACCAAATATTTAATGGGCAATGGATTGGTCAAGGAGATCCAGTAGCGTGGTTTCTCCGTTCGCTGGACCTCAATCCATCGGGCCTCCGGCTATGGGACACTCAAAGACACTGGTGCATACCAAACCCATCAAAAATGTGGATACTTTGCACATTTTTACAATGGTACGGTTTTTATAAAAATAAGTCTTTACACATCAGCAGGAAAAGATTCTTTACATAGCATACCGGAGATAATGTTCTTACTGAATGATGAAATGTGTGATATCATACGCGATTTTAATCTACAGGGTCGAGGTCACAGAATGGAATGCATAGATCAACGTTCCTTTATCACAACGTATTTATTCGTTAATTTACACTTTTAGCACTATGTTAATTAGTTAACAACTTTCAAAATTCGATAGAATCTACACTGGTTAAAAGTTTGGGTGTAAGTTACATGTTCACACGCTATCAGCAAATATACATCCTTTCACCTTGAGCATACAGACGCTAATGAAAAAAAGAGTCCCAGGCGTCTCTATGACGCAACACCGCCATTCTTATGTATTCATCCGCGCAACAGTTCTCATTGGTTGAACTCAAAGTGACGAGAAAACATTGTCTATCTTGAATATTAAAAAAAATAAGTCCCTGATACACCCAAATTAAAAGAATTAGAAATTTACACACTCTTACAAAAATATTTACATGAACAATTTTCTATTGATCAATATTCTGTCTCATATGCCCCTTGTTTTGTTTTTCAAGTTGTCACCTTATTTACAATCTTGAAACACAATACAATACTTCTCCCTACTCCTATGATTCAATCACTTTGTACAATTTTTTTTTTTTTTTTCAGTCTTCTTCACTGTTTGTCCTTGTCCTTCGTTTTGACATGATACAGCATGTCTTTATAAATTTCACATATTCGATTACTACACAATGCATTCAGTTATTATACAATACGTATCCAGTTATTGTACAACACATTTAGTTATTACACAACATGTCCAATTATTATACAATATATATTCAGTCATTGTACAATATACCCAGTTATCATATCACATATGTTGTTATTATACAATACACCTTCAGTCATTATGCAATACATATTCAGTTATTGTACAACACATTTGATTACTACACAACATGTCCAATTATTACACAATACATATTCAGTTACTGTACAATATATCCTGCTATCATACCACATATGTTCTGTTATTATGCAATACATATTCAGTTATTACACAAGACACATTCAGTTTTTGCGTAACGCATTTAGTTATTACTCAACATATTCAGTCATTACACAATATATCCAGTTATCATACAATACATATTCAGTTATTGTACAACACATATTCAGTTCTTATACAACACATACTCAGTTATTGTACATTTGACATTGACACAAATATAATTTAAGTGTTTCATGTGGTTTTTGACTTGTATTCATAGCTATTAGGAGAGAAAAACAGGATACAAATTTTGAGCTAATGATTATGATCATGTTTATGGCAATACTTTATTCAGTTCTTTGCCTTCTTTGTCTTATAAGCTTGTTATGTATAGGCAGGTTGTGGAGTCGGTTCTTAAACTCTGATGTTACTAATGGTACTAATTTTCTTGATTGGGTTATTATTCATTGTTGTTTGGTTCAACATTTCTTCGAGCTTAGCATTGGCTATATTCATCTTAATTCATGGGCATTGTTTTTCTGATTATGGTTTTCCTCACTTCACTAATTGTCATTTCTTTATCTCTTATTTCTATAAGAGAAAACTTCTATACTTACAATTATTCTGTAATTGTATTATTTTTCTTCTCAGTTTACCCTTGACATCTTTGTGTCGAAATATTATATCTTTTTCATCATAATTGATTCATTTTTATTTTTGTTCCTGACATCCTTATGTCAAAAACATATTATCTTCCGTCGCTATGATTCATTTCTTTAATGACAATCAGTGTCCTCGTCTGTTTTTGTTGACAATGCTCTTTGTGGTCGATATAGCCAATGACTATGTTGATTTTCTTCCTTGTTATAATTCCTAATCTGAACATAATTTTCTATAAGTAACCCATTAAAACTTGTTATCTTCTTTCATCTCTACTACTCCTGCCTTACACATTCGTTGACAAAGACTATTTGGTCCTTTCTTTGTATGGCTTTAATTTGTTTTTATGGTATCTTCCTACCAACTTGCCATTTGTATTCTGTAGCTCATACGTGTGGTCACCCAGCTGTTTTGTTATGACCAGTGGTTCCATCTTTCTCTTCGTGTAGCCATCATGGTGTCGATGTCAATTGTAAGTTGCTGAGATTTTGTTGTTTGTCATCCAGCCAGTTGGGATGAACTTAGTTGTTGTAATTTCCCTGAGTGTTGGTGGTGGTTGTTTCTGTATTCTGTGCAGTATCGGTCCTATCCGGCACATTTTCATTCTGTTCTAAGTTCTGTCTACCTAATTCCATTTTCTGTTCCAGTTTCTGACCTATACTCTGACTTAAACTTTGTTCCAGTCTTTCAAACATGATCATCATTAACCTTTGGTCTTTGCTTATTTCCACCTGTTCCTCACTTCCTAATTCTATTTGATAACTAGGCCTATCTGCCCCTTCCCCCACTCCTGTTTCTATCTCTTTTCGCGACATTTTAATTTCTTTATCCAATTCACTTAATGTTGAAAGTCCCAATATTTTGCCACTTCTGAGTATCATATACAATGGAAATAAAATGTATGTAAAAACAAAAATTTTGGATCCTACTTTCTTTTCCGTTGGTTCTTCGTCCAGTTATTTACGTCTCCTGGGTAGTTGGCTTCGCTAGATGATCTCCGGTGTTTTTCCTTTCCCACGTTGATTCTCCGTATATCGATGATATCAAACGATGTTTAATGGCGTCTTTTTCCTGCGCGATGAGATGGCGTCATTCGATGTTAACACTTCGTACTCGTAATTTTGCATTCCATTCTAAATTCGCGCCCCACGTTGGGTAAGCCATTTTGGTGCAGATTTTATAAAAATAGGTCTTTACACATCAGCAGGAAAAGATTCTTTACATAGCGTACCGGAGATAATGTTCTTACTGAATGATGAAATGTGTGATATCATACGCGATTTTAATCTACAGGGTCGAGGTCACAGAATGGAATGCATAGATCAACGTTCCTTTATCACAACGTATTTATTCGTTAATTTACACTTTTAGCACTATGTTAATTAGTTAACAACTTTCAAAATTCGATAGAATCTACACTGGTTAAAAGTTTGGGTGTAAGTTACATGTTCACACGCTATCAGCAAATATACATCCTTTCACCTTGAGCATACAGACGCTAATGAAAAAAAGAGTCCCAGGCGTCTCTATGACGCAACACCGCCATTCTTATGTATTCATCCGCGCAACAGTTCTCATTGGTTGAACTCAAAGTGACGAGAAAACATTGTCTATCTTGAATATTAAAAAAAATAAGTCCCTGATACACCCAAATTAAAAGAATTAGAAATTTACACACTCTTACAAAAATATTTACATGAACAATTTTCTATTGATCAATATTCTGTCTCAACAAAATGGCTCATATTTCAACATTTCTCTCTGGACACATGTTTAAAGTAACATTCATTCTAGTTACAACCAATCCCAACTCCTGTTTCAATATTGGACACTTGTAAAACACCCTGGATAGCCCAAGATATTACTGGCAAATTTTCTGGAAATCTACATTTCTTGAAGCCTCTTGTAAAAGCCCACATTCGAAGGTTCTTGAACAGTCTCCGACCAGCCTTGGTTCTTGTGGTGCACTGCCTAGCAACATAGTGCTGTGAGTAGCTAACATCAAGTGTTTTTTGAGGCGTGCGGCTTAAGTGACAATTTTTAAAACTAAGCTAGCCATCCAAAATATAATTTCAAATCTTAATATTATATTTTTGGGTGGACTATAATAATTACTCTAGTTGTGAAGGAGAGGCACTGAAAATCCAGCTCGTATTTTGTCCACTCTCGTATAAGGGTATAAAACCCTCAACAGTGTCTGTGGACTCAATCATACAAGAACAAATTTCAATATGTAACTTGGTGGATTATTATATTCCCATTTTTATCAGTTCAAGAACACCAGACATCTGCTACAACACAAATGTGATGGTTGCATAAGAAAAAGTAAATGTAACAAGAAGCAGAAAGCTTGTAGTTGAAAAGAGTTTGGTCTTACCTTGTAGATCTTCTTCTAGTTGTTCTTCTTCTAGCTGAACTTGAAGATATACGGGAAGATCTAGTTGCACTTGACCTAGTTATTGCACTTGATCTTTGAGGTGCACTTGTAGATCTGGCTGTTGCACTTGAAGATCTACTTCTGGTTGTAACACTCGATCTACTTCTAGCTGCATTTGATCTTCGAGGTACACTTGAAGATCTGGTTATTGGACTTGATCTACCTCTGGTTGCAATACTCGATCTACTTCTAGCTGCACTTGATCTTCGAGGTACACTTTTAGATCTGTTATTACAACTGAAGATTTACTTCGAGTTATAACACCTGGTTATTGCACTTGATCTACTTCTGGTTGCAATATTCGATCTACTTCTAGCTGCACTTGATCTTCGAGGTACACTTTTAGATCTGGTTATTACAACTGAAGATCTACTTCGGGTTATAACACTTGAAGATCTACTTCTGGTTATAACACTTGAAGATCTACTTCTGGATGCAATACTTGATCTACTTCTAGCTGCACTTGATCTTCGAGGTACACTTTTAGATCTGGTTATTACAACTGAAGATTTACTTCGGGTTATAACAGTTGAAGATCTACTTCTGGTTAATATCCTTGACCTGCTTATTGCACTTGATCTACTTCTGGTTGCAATACTCGATCTACTTCTAGCTGCACTTGATCTTCGAGGTACACTTTTAGATCTGGTTATTACAACTGAAAATTTACTTCGGGCTATAACACTTGAAGATCTACTTCTGGTTAATATCCTTGACCTGCTTATTGCACCTGATCTACTTCTGGTTGCAATACTCGATCTACTTCGAGAAACTTTGCCGAGCTTTCTCACACACCTCAACAGCCTCCGACCCCAAATTCAGTTCACCATGGAAGTGGAGAAGGACTGAAATCTGCCATTTTTGGACATCCTGGTCTCCAGAAACAACAACGGTACTCTAGGGCATGCAGTATACCGCAAACCAACACATACTGACCTCTATTTGAATGCTCGCAGTTTTCACCATAAGTCACAACGGGTCAGAGTTCTCAACACTCTGTTCCACAGAGCTCTGTCGATCCCCGATCCCAGCCACCTAAAACAAGAGCTGCAGCACCTGAGGCACACATTCCGCCAAAACGGCTACTCCGTAGAAGATATTGAAGCCTCTATCTCCAAGGCCAAGAGAGGAAAACCACAAACTCAGCAAACACCAGACCAGCCGACCGCCACTGGCTGCATCCCATACACTGGAAATCTTTCCGGCAGAATCAGTAGAATTCTCGCTAAACACAACATCAGAACCATCCACAAGCCGCCTTTGAAGATCCAACACCTAGTGAGGCTGGTAAAGGACAAATTGCACCTTAATGTACCAGGGGTATACCGTGTCCCCTGTGAATGCGGGATGCCGTACATAGGGCAAACCGGCAGGACCATTTCCACCAGAGTCAAGGAGCACAAACAGTCCATACGATTAATGCAGCCTGAAAAGTCAGGGCTGGCGGAGCACTGCTTTGAAAAAGACCACAGAGCTAACTTCAAAGAAACGACCATTGTGGCAAAATGTAGCAGTTTATGGGAACGGAGGGTTAAGGAGGCTCTGGCCATCTCCTCCGAGAAGAGTACACTGAACCGGGACGCTGGATTGCAGTTTAGTCCATCTTGGAAACCAGTCTTAAAATTGGAAATCGACCGACTCAGAAAACACAGATTCCAACGGAGCGGTGAACCACCACCACACTAGACTGGGTGTTTTCTACTCGGTACGTACTGGCTGACAGTACTGGTCCCTTCACTCTTATCCCTCTCCAACTCTACTTCTGTCTCCCCTTTCCAAAAAAAAAAAAAATTGCTAGTCATTCATCCTGAAGATGGGAGAGATGTACACTCCCGAAACGTCGATGTCTTTTCATCACTACACCTGGCTCGAAGCCCGAGAGCATCTTGAATAAGATGTGAAACCTGTTCTGCTCTATGCTGAACACCCAGTAATAGCTATGAAAGCAACCAAAAACCACTAGATAAGGGTTTTATAATGAAATTGCATTCAGTTTTATACCACCAATTTGGTTCATTAGTCTTAAAATATATGTTATATGCATTAAAAAGTGTGAAACTTCTTAAAACATCCTTGAAACATTGCTCTGTGTTATGTCTTATCAGTGTGGTAAAGATAAATATGAAAATGCAGCAATCATAACGTGCTCGTACTGTTCCAGGATGCTGTGTCCAGAGCACTTGGTTTAAATCCATACTATCATTGTTAAGATCAGTAATAAAGATAGTAATAATTTTATAACATTCATGTGTAAAGTTTACAGAAGTATCTGCTATGTTAGTGTGATAGTATATCCTTTATAGCAATTTAGAAAGTAATCAGCTCTACCCAGTTGGGGTAATTCCTTTGTTAGAGTAAAACATTCACTTTGGAGGTGTATATTTATGGCACTGACTTTCTTGGGATAAGGTTGCAGGTTCAGTTATGTCCAGACAATATTATGACAAGTATGCTTCGTGTTGGTAGATTTACTTCATTTAAAAGAACTGCTGCAGGACAAAATTCCTGCATACCAGTGCTACTAGCATAAAATAAACCACCACAACCTTATTATTATTGCTCAAAACAAATGCAGAAAACAATAAAAACAGTTTTATTTGATAAACTTCTGGGGACCAATAGGTGGGAGTTATCTTGAAGCTAGAATATTTTCTTATATGCAAAAGAAACAAACTATCTCAGGAGAAAAACAATGATTGATACTGTGCCTAACGAGAAAATAAAATGTATAATTTTTTTCCTTTAATCTCTCTGGGTTTATTCTAAAACAATAAAGAAGGGGAGAAAAGCATTTTGAATTTGGCTGAAATTATTAAAAACTGATTGATTTAAGCTAACTCTAGAGCAGGAGTACAGAACTTGGAAAATGAGGAAATTTAGATTCTCCTTTCATAGTGAATGTGCAGACTGTGACTAATTGAGCTTGTTCAAACAAGTGATAGCAGATTACAAGCTCTGTTATTATAACACATCCCTCTCAGTGGTATTTGAAAGGGGGTGGTTGATATCAGCTGGGTTCTGATGTAACAGTCCAGCATTTCTGTTTCAGAGCCTTATAAATTCCGCAATGCTGTGAAACATAAATCACATTTATAATATTAAAAAACAGCTGCTTACATAAAACATGTGTATTTATAAAACTCTTTCTCCTTATGAAGAATAATTGCATGCTTTTTATCATTTTAAGTTTTGTTGACAAAGTCCGTAAATGGACAATCATGTGCAAAACTTAAACATAGGAAATCTATCTAAAATCACAGTTGTATGATAGGCTTTAAAGTAATGTTTTCAATACGGCTCTCAGTAACCCAGTTTTGTGTTTTATTCTATTGTAACACCTTGTGAATCTTTCAAGTAGCTATGGAAGAAATAGCCATCATACTTGATACCCTAAAAATGTTCTCAAAGTATTGAATATTTGTTCAGTGGCTTCATTCTTCCACCATTTTGAGCTGGTTCACTTGTTTATAATTATTCTGATATCTACCAATTTAATTTATGTCTCATTTATGAGCACTATACAAAAACATAAATGAGCCATTCTTTTAAACATGAAAATGTACATGTGAACTGTAATACTGATTAAAAAATACAAGCTGCACCTTTCATTTATTGCTGACAATTCACAAATCTTGTGAACATGCAAATTTAGCTAAAGATGATGCAGGATTTTAGAAAATAGAAATATATTTAGCATTACATAGAAGTATACATGTGTCCTGCTGTTCAGAATTTGAAGGTTAGAAGCAATATGTTGTTAAAATGTAAAAGGATAGTTGGAAAACATTTCTTAATGTGTGAAATACTCAAAAAATGTAGAGTTCATTACTACTTTATTAGCAAACCACAAAGCAGCACTAATTTATGTGATTTCTTGCTTTAATAATTATTGAATGTTTGTACAGACTGCAAGAAAGTTTTAAGACCTCATTTCCTAGATGACATAGCTAGTAATACTGTAGACATTTCCTTTATTTTGCTGTATTGGGATGTATGAGTTCAGAAATGTACTTATAATTTTTTTTTAAATTAAATATTAGATACTGGTAATTATTATTTATTTATGCCAACAAACTTACTGTTGGTGTTTTTAAACACACAAGCCGTGTGTGGGCAAGGTTTGAGAGGTAGAACTGGAACTTCAGAATTCAATGCCACAACTGGGATTTGAACCACAGACCTTCCGCTTACCGGGTGGCTGCTCTACCACTGAGCTATTGTGACAAACTGCCAGAATGGCATTAAATTCTCAAACCAGTCTGTATTTCTCCTGGTAAACCACAAAGGCAGTCTCACATCAGAGACAAATTACCCCAATGGTGACTTACTATTGTAAGTACTTTATATCCCAGGATTAAATAAGTTTCAGATGGTAATTATTATTTATTTATGCCAACAAACTTACTGCTGGTGTTTTTAAACACACAAGCCATGTGTGGGCAATGTTTGAGAGGTAGAACTGGAACTTAAAAATTCAATGCCACAACTGGGATTTGAACCACAGACCTTCTGCTTACCGGGCAGATTTTTTTGTCTTGTGTACTTACAAAACAAAATGAACTTCTAACAAGTCTTGATGCATTGCTAATACCATTTAAAAAAAAAAGAAAGATAGCGACAGCATTACTCCAAACACTATACAATTTTTCACATGAGCAACCACATTGTTGCAAATATATATATTTCACAAACAAAAATTGTGACATCTGCCTAACATTGCAGGTGACCATAAAGATCCAGAATACAGAGATATATGACAAAGTCAATTTTAAGAAGAAGAAAAAAAAATGATTAAAATTAATATTCAAAATATCTAAAACATTAAAAGATTATAACAAGAAAATAACAGTTAACACATTGAATACAAGTGATTATTTAAAATATATAAAGTCTTTTAGGACATGTAAACATATATTTACAATTTCGGACCATTGCACACCCAGTGCTTTGAGGCAGGTACTTGTGAATTTAAAACATGTTCCGCGGGCACCAAAGAGTAGTCCTTTTACCTCCCATGCATTTTCAGGTACATTATATCTCTCACTAAGGTGAGGAATGCATGGTTGGTAGATGGCTTCCTTTTCCTCGTTCACCTGTGTCGCCTGCTGTAAATGTTGCTCCATTCTTACTGTTGGATCGAGAATGAGACCCTTTCCTGCATCCCTCTTGATGGCTACGATATCTGCTCTTCGATGGCTACCATCCTCAGACAGGCAATGGACCTCTTCATAGACCTCCCAATTGGCTCTACGAAGGGCTGTAGAAATTGATGAACGCACACGATGGTGACGAGTGTTGCGAAGTAATTCTCCCTTTGGGCAATATCCTAGTACATGCCCAAGGGTTTTCACTTCTTTACAATTTGAGTGCCGACATAGTGTTGTTCGCTGATTTCTTCCAGGCACAGATCTTACTGCTGACGTGTTACATGACATTTTGATGGCATTAGTCCATTCAGAACATGACAGGATTTTTCTGTTGCTCATCCACGAATTGGCTCTGGGATTCTCTTTATATGTCTCAATCCCCTTTCCCTTGTGAGGTAGCTGACACCATGCATCAAACGATTTAAGTTGTAATTGTTTTCGAAGCCATCATCCTGATTTTGACATGATTTCATCATTAATGTCAATGTTCAAATTGGAAAGGGCTTCTTTCTTCTCTTTCTGAGTATCTCGACACAAGCGTAGATGATCATCTTGTATCTGTGAAAGCTTCTGAGCTATATTGAAATGTTGTATATAAGCCTCCCAACCAGCTCTAATTAGTCCTATTCCTCGAAGATTACGTGGAGCGTATATCATATCATTGGGGCAATCATGTGGTAGCCCAACTATTTCTTTGACGGATGTTCTTATTAATTTATCAATATCTTCTAAAAAGGAGGATGGAATCTTATTCAGTGGTGTACTTTGAAGGGAATAAACTAATCCAGGCCAAATATATTGATTAATGATATTTAATTTTTGATCTGCTTTGAGCAAGTTGGAATAAGAAAGTGAATTCAAATCTTTTTCCAAACGTTTGATTATCTTATTCTTATCCAACTGGATTTCATTCGTGAAATTTACACCCAAATATTTTATGTTTTCATTTTCTTTGATTGGCTCTAAAACATTTGAGCCAAATTTTATTTTAGAAGTTTCACTAAGTTTACCATGTTTGATATTTATGACATTGCATTTTAATGGATTGATATGCAACCCAATTGCAGCCAAGTTGCTGGTAGTTAAGTCTAAAAGTGATTGAGCAGATGTTTCGTCCTTTGCTACTAAAACAATATCATCAGCAAAAGCCATGGCCGATACATTTTTTACTTCAGAGCTAAGTTGAAATCCATGCAATTTTGCAATCTCATGGTCCGTTACATCTTTAATTGTGTCATCAATCGCTAAATTAAACAATGTAGGAGAGATGGGTGAACCCTGGGCAACTCCTTTTTGTAGAAAAATAGGCGATGTTTTGTTTATGCCACATTCTACTGCAATGCTATTACCCTGAATGAGATTCAGAACTAATGCTCTCAAGTTGTTTGGCATATTGGTGCGCATCAGGCATCTCTTGATATGTTCATGACCTATGCTATCATAAGCCTTGGAGATGTCAAGGAAAACAATGCAGCAGTCCTTCTTGTTAGCTTTACAGTTTGTCAGACATCCATTGATGATTGATGTATTTATATGACAGCCAGGGAGCGCAACAAAGCCACGTTGATAAGCGCAAAAATCGATAAATGATCTCAGTTTTCTGTCAATTACTTTTTCAATAACACGTCTGATTACAGAAAAAATTGATATTGGGCGCCAATTAGTTAGTTCATCGGGGTTTCCTTTTTTGAATATTAGAACTGTTCTTGCAGCCTTAAATACTTCAGGACATTTTCCAAATTTTAGCATCACATTAGCTAGAAGACACAACAGTTTAGTGGTTTTAAATTCTTTTAAAACTTTTACAATGATTCGATCAGGACCCGGAGACGTATCCACTTTAATCTGGCTAAGAGCAGCATTAATTTCTGCTTCCTTTATTTCTATATCATTCTCTGTACATACCGCTGCTATCTCTGGTAAGGGAGTTAGTTCATTCTCCTGTTCAAAAATATTTTGAAAATGTTGGTAAATAGAAGATGTTGGAATGTTACACTGGATACCATTTTGATTTTTCATGATATTCCTAACCACCTTGCGTCGTTGATTATAGTACAGGTACTGAGAGACTTCATATTGATACTTATTTTTGTTGTATTCTCTTTTGCGTTTAGATAGTCTTGCAGGATTTTTGGTATTTGAATATGAATTGCTCTGAGGTATTTGTTTACTTTTTCGTGCATTATAGTATCAGATGGCAGGATGTGTAGGGCCAGAAAGGAAGGATAATGCTGTGACTAAATAGCTGACCACTTCTTGGCATAGCGACTCAAATGATTCTATATCAGATTTTAGTATTATGGTTTTTAATTTTTCCTCAAACTTTGCAATTTCAAGCAGTTCTCAGAAATAGTCATTCATGATACAGGTTCGTAAGGTTATGTTCTTTTTTTTTTTTCTTTTTTGCAGTAAGTTCTTTGAAGAGGAGTTGAATTTAGGAATGTGTATCATACAAGTAGCAAGGAATTTGCTTTAAATAGTTCAAGGACAAAAAGAGATAAGTACATGTAAAGCTTCTGCTTCAAGTGAGGCATACAAGATATGAAAAATTATGGAATTGATGGGTTGGGGGAAAATATCAGTTTTCAGAAAGCAGAATCACAAATAAACCTTGATGTATCCCAATCACACACCTTTACAGATTCATCCAAAAGAGAGCAAATACACTCAGCAGAAGTAGCCAGGATGAAGTAGTTCTGGTTGCCAGCTGAGGATGGAAGCAAATGCTTCTGAGGATATTAAGGTGCATGATAAAGTGAATGAAGTTTGTAAACATCAGACTCATTTCTATAGTTATCATTGCAATAATTTTTATCATCTTTATATAGGCCCTTTAATTTCTATAGCTACTTCAGAGGTTTTAACTTGAGAAACAACTGATAGTGTTATTTCTACTTGCACACTTTATCTTGAGCTTTCAGATGTCATTGCTGAAGACAGCAGCATGTCTTTTCATGCCTTTTACACAGTCATAACTTCAAATTATATCTTAAAATGCCATGCCCTGTAGTTTCTGCAATTGTTTTTCCCAGGTTAACCAACAGCTGAAATTGAAGGGCTACACACATGCTTTGTTCTTTTATTATTTACAAGAGTTTGCATATTCATATATTACTTTTTGTGTTGGTTAAATGCAAAAGCAAAACAAGTAAATGGTATGATAATGCAAGAGAATAGCAATAAATAATGTGATACAGTGAAATATACAGGAGGTAACACTGAAGTATGGACAATGATGCTCACTTGCTACTTTGGCAAAGCACAGGCCTTCTTGACTTGGACCATTCGTGGCACTAGATCCTATGGCTCAAGATAAAGTGAATAGTATTTGAACTGTAGGTTTTAACATTTGACGCCTCCAGTACCAAAGACAGGCATATTCACAGTGAATTCAAGTCCCCATTTCGACCAGATGGCATTATGTCGGAGTTCGAGAGTAACCACACATTTTAAATGTCACAATAATTTTGTCCATTTCTGAATGGAACTACATTTGCCATTAAATTCAATGCAAGAGGATTGATAGGAACACTTGAAGTCCCCAATGTCGACCGGCTGGGATTATGTCCACTTTGATACTAGACATCTCATTTGTTTTGTCATATTTTACCATTAAATATAGCAACATTCACATTTCCAAACTCTGCAGAGAGGAGGGAATGATTCTGCTTAAAGAAAACTGAAATGCCAAAGCTGAATCAAATCTATGACCTCTGGACTAAGAAACTAGAACTTTACAATTCTTGACGTCCCCATTTTAGCAAATTATAACATATAAAATTCATATTTTTTAATGCTACTGGCCACTTATATGCAATTTTTTTATACCATGAGTGTCTACAGTGCTTTTGCTCTAAATATATTTTTACCTAAAGGGTAATTTTGAGTATTAAAGTGAACTCAAGGTTATTTAACATCCAGATTACCTGAAAAGTATTTGGAGATTCTTTTGCAACAGCTAATAATACGCCTTAGAATGACTTTACATTTTTGAAAACAGGTAAGAAAAGAACAGAGTGGTAGAATTAATTTTCTTACACGATCTGGATTCTACTTTCTTACATGTGAATTGCACATATGTACTATCTGAGCAGAAGAAGATGGCAAGAGGGGTCTGAGCTATGAAAGGGGGCTTATTTACTCCTAGTCAATTTGTTTACTACGGTATGTATTTGGGGGGGGGGGGATCACCGCTTGGTAGTAAAGTAAAAAAAGAGGCAGAGGTTTGGGTATTGGATAAATATTTTACTTACTATCCTCTAATTTTTGGTAAAACCCCAGACTGCATTGCATACTGAGAAGGGAGGCGTTGGAAAGAACAAAGAATCTCCGCATTTAACTAAATAGTGCAAACGGAGCTGTAGAGTTCACTTAAAACATTACTTTAATGCAAAATAAAATAGTCTTAAGAAACGTAATTCTCGATATTTATTGTCATTTTGTACCTCAATGAATTATGGATAATAGCATAGCTGAAATAAATAATGGAAACTGGTTTTGTCATCTATCGAAGTTAAGTCGACATCCACAAACGCGGGGCTCTAATGACCTAGCTGTCGACAGGCCCTTAAACCCTCTAATCACTCACTCACACCACAAACGCCATATTCCATTTATTTGCGTGCGCCAATCCTATAGGATTCGGACCTAACTAAAACATGAAATCCTAACCGTTGATTCCTACTGAGCTATAAACCCGAGCTTAGATAGTAACACTCTTCAGACACATAAGTAGTGAAGATATACTTTCAAAACCCGTTTTAGTTGCAAAAAATCGAGAAGGAAAAATTGAAAACCCAAAGTTTCACGGTTGCTCACGTAGTAAGGCTCGCAAGTGGCAAGAAAGAATGATATTTGTTGCTGTGGACATCTTTGTTTTAATTTTCAAATTTAGGCCAAGGTACTACGTAAAAATAAATCCTAACCATTCCGGAGCTGTGCACATCTATTTTTACTTTCTCTGCTGGTAAGTAGAAGGAAATATTATATTCCACCAAAAAATTCGATGTCCATATTTCACCGGAAATATGTTTTAAGACACACTGAATCCTCCCTCCCCCCCCCCCCAAAAAAAAAAAAAAAAAAAAAAAAAGCATTTTTAGAAAAAGATCCGCGCGCGCGCGCGCGCGTGTGTGTGTGTTGTCACTCTGTGGACAGTATAACTCAAAAACGGAAAGTTGGTATTTAAGTTTAATGTCTTTCAAGGTTGCGACACGAAGATTTTGAAGAAAATAGCCCCACCCTAAACTACCCTTTACATGGAAAATTTTTCAAAAATTTTGATTTTCTTGAAAATGGCTCTAACGATCTTGATTAAAATGTCATATGTTTAAGATATTTGTATAACAAATGAAATGTATATTTTGAATTTTCTAGCTATAGCTTATGTAGTCCTGTTTACTCTGGATGACTTTTGAGTAACTCGTAAACCGTAGGAGATAGACAAATTCTTAATATACAAAACATGCAGATCTCACTAAAACACACACTTTATGTCTGAGTAATTCTTTTTGTAGAGTGAACCATTTCGGAGATATTCCTTGTTATTTGTGTCAGTTTCGGAAAACTTTAAAACTTCCTTTAAATGGAACATCGTTGATCATTTTTTTTACATGTTAAGCGTGCAAAGAGAACGGGATCTCAAAGATTTGACAATCGCTCACAGCCTACTGTATTTTAATATTCCCCTTTAACCTACAAGGAAATAAGCAATAAGGTAATTTGTACAAATGCTTATCTCAACTAATGCGAAGAAGATATATGTAGGTATAAGAGTTTGTAAGAGTGGTTAGTACAAGAGTAGAGAAAGTCATGTGAGTGCAACACATCAAATTTTTATTTCTCAATCCAGGAAATGCATAAGGGAAAAATTAGTTAAATTTGGAATAATATTACAAGGCACAATAGTGTTGTTCTGTTTTTAATTGTGGAGAGCACGGAATTACGGATGAGGGTTCGTAGGATAACCATTCATTATTGGGTATTTCATCGAAAAATATTGCTGTTTTTGGCCAGGTTTGGATTCAAAGAGTGTTTAATACTGCTAGCATACAGCTCGACTTTCTTCTGTCAATGACGTTCCTGGAAAAACAGTTGAAGCGGACAGTCGAAGCTTCGCTTCAACTGTTTTAACCTGAATGTTAATTTTGGTTTTGAATCGTGTCCGTTTAGAGAGAGAGAAAAAGGTTGATTTTAATCGCTAATTCACACAAGTAGCTATGCATAGTGACGTATAAATTTGAATGGAATATGAGAGAATATACATAGGTTATAAATGCAATATGAATTACTAACCAGACTTCATGTAAACTTTATTTAGGCACAGTATTAAATTGTTTTAATAGAGGGGATTGAGAAATTGTGTGTATTCATCGCATATTGTGTATAACACATATTTCTGTCCGTGCATTTCAGCGCATAGAAGGATGCATATTAACAGTGCGTATGAGTAAATATTTGCGCGAAGAACGCGTATTGCAAGGTGAGCTTTGTTGAAAACATCTTGGAAGACATTTCGAGAGCCATCTTGAATATGAGAGGTATGGCCTATTCTATCAACTTATTTGTTTGTTGTTGTTGTTATTATTATTATTATTATTATTATTATTATTATTATTATTATTATTATTATTATTATTATTATTATTATTATTATTATTATTATTATTATTATTATTATTATTATTATTATTATTATTATTATTATGTATTAGTAATAGTAGTATTAGGTATGGTTATGATTATTTATTTATTATTATTACCACCTACCTATTATTTATTATTATCACTGAAAGAGCATAAATCTAGCGCCTATTATAACTACACAATAAGTTGGAGGGTCTGGATAATTATAGAAGTGAACAACTCATCTCCGTAGGTCTAGTTTCCTAATTAGAAGATCCGAATTCGAATCTCGGTTGCGACGAGTTGCTGAGTAGACTGTATAATAATAAATAACTGCGAGGATATTTTGAGAAGGTGAACGCAACAGACGAAAAAAAAGTGCAAAATAAGCTAATTTGCCCGATACAGAATTTAGTTCCTGTGTATGTAGCTTATGTGTTAACACAAATTAACGTTACACTTGAAACAAATGACTAAAACTGTCTTGGTAAGCTGTGTTGGAAGTTATCCAGATGTGAAAAAACGAAGCTATTCCACATGCCATGCCATGGCAGGGTTGGAAGGAGGGTTAACAGGTCAAGTTACTGCTTTTATTTTACTTTTATTGCTGCTGTAAACCAGTTTAATGGGCTTAATTCTTGTAATTTACGTGGATCATTTCATTTAATAGGGGCAAGAGGGGGAAGATAAAAATTCCTAAAGTGGAATACTTTATTACGTTAAATAATTCTTCTGGGGTGTAATAAAAACACTTCTTTCGCTTCAAATGTAAAATCGTAATAACGGAGATGTAATCATAATTGTGTAATGTAATGATTATTTCCTCATGTGTCCAATGACCAACCTGGGATAGGCTGTTATTCACAGCTGTGCAATCTGTCTCATTTTATTGATTGATTTCACTTAGGTGTGTAATAAATAGAACTATTGTATTCCATCCAAAAGTTCTATATGGAGATTTCATTGGACACATATGTTTTTAGATACTTCGAAAAAGAAATCATTCTCCCAAAACCGTTAAATACCAAACTTCGTATTTAAGTCAGCATCTTACAAGTATGCAAAACGATTTTCGAGAAAACTACCCATTACATGAAAACATTTTAGAAAATTGTGATTTTTTTAGTGAATAGCTCTGAAGTCCTCTTCATTCTGAATGACCTTTGCAGAATTCGTAAAACCGTATTTTATTATTATTATTATTATTATTATTATTATTATTATTATTATTATTATTATTATTGGTGGTGGTGGTGGTGGTGGTGGTGGTGGTGGTGGTGGTGGTGGTGGTGGCGGCGGCGGCGGCGGCGGCGGCGGCGGCGGCGGCGGCGGCGGCGGCGGCGGCGGCGGCGGTGGCGGTGGCGGTGGCGGTGGCGGTGGCGGTGGCGGTGGCGGCGGCGGTGGCGGCGGCGGCGGCGGCGGCGGCGGCGGCGGTGGTGGTATTATTATAACGTCCTCCAACGCAGTGTCATGGGACGGTAAATTAATGGAATGGGTGAAATGATGCTCAAATGAGCCCGAGGTCCGTAGAGCTTTAAGTTATCCGACATTTGTTTTCTCAGGATAAGGGAAAACCTGGGGGAAAAAGCCTCATCTCGTAAGGCGCGCCACTATCTAGGTCCGGCTGAGTAGACAGTCCTCCTGGCGGCGACTAGTCGACTGGAGTGTCTCCCCTCAGCCGAACACCGTATTTTCAGGGCGCAACCTCCATCGCAGCGCATCCTACCGGCGACCCTGTTGACGCTTTCAACCTGGAAAGACCGAATCGAGAGAATGAAAATGTGAGAGAAGCTCGGGGGTGTAAGTTAGATACACCTACCGCATTCACCTGAATGACCGGGGAAAACGTCCGAAAAACCCAAGGTTGGCCAAGGGAATCGAACCCTTCCACCTCCCAAATGTGGGCCACAGACGTTACCGGCTGAGCCAATCCGCTTGGTTAGACAAAATCTTGATCAAAAAATGTAGATCTCGTTAAAACAATTTATATTCATGCATTATTTTTGTGGAGTGAACAATTTTGGAGATATTTCTTGTTATTTTTCTGAATTTTGCAATGCTTATACTTTTCTTAAATTGGGGAGGTGGGGGGATACACCATTCTTTTTTTAACTCTTGGAACGAAATTTTAAAGCCATCACATGGCGACTAGTTCTAAAACATTTGACTATCGCTTAAAGCCTGCTGTATTCTTCTATTTACATTGCACCTACGAGGAAACGTAATAAAATCATTTCTACAATGTTTATCTTGATTAACATGAAATAGAATAGTATTTTAAGCATCAAACTATTCTAAAAATACAAGAGTGAGTACAGAAAGTCATGTGATTGCACACATCAGATTTTTTCTTCTCATTATTCAGCAAGGAATATGACATTTTAAAGCTGCTTACAGAATATTTGACTATCGCTTAAGCCTTTTGTGCCACTCTTGAATCTACAGCGAAATATGCAGTAAAAGCATTTCTGCAAACGTTTAACAAGAAGTAGATAGAAGAAATCTTCTGTAAGAATAGTTTTCTAAGAGTGGATAAAGAATATCATGTGAATGTAACATCAGAGTTTTAGAAAGTGATGTTTATATGTCGAATTCGAAATCCGGCTCTCTGAAATGTATGAGACATGTTACCTTCTCTCTCTGAACGTAGGCATTTTAATGTTGTAATAAGTTGGAATGTTCTAAGGGGTTGCTGCGAAAGCTATACACTACAGGCATTAGATAAAATGAAGGTAATTACCGCTTATGCTTGTGTGCTATAAAAATATTGGTGGTCTTTAAAATGTAAAACTACCAAGTACAACAGTAATTATTGAGACTTTCAATAATCGACAAGTCAAACTCGAGATATTTTTAAAGCTAAAAGCTGAAATTAATTATTTTTAAAAAGAGAAAAAGAAATCAAGATCTTCGACAGTAACTTTTTCCGCATCGAAGGTTTCTCTTAATAATAAATGCAAATAGGGGGCATCCAAATCCTGTCTGATGGAAATAATTTATAACTTGCAAGAACTTGACTATTTCACTGTTTTTAATGAAGCTGTATCAACAAAGCCTTCTTGAATCTTAACCGGCCATTGAGCAATGAACATCGCAAAGCTACACCACAACTTTTAATAAAAATAGCTAATCATAATACACTACTGCCATCTGGTGGAATATTTATAATCATGAGATGGAACAGTGACGTGTTTTCAAGACGGCTTAGTATTGTATAAATTTATTTCTATTTCCCACTATCGTCAAAAAATAGTATGCAAAACACGTGCATTGATTGTGTGGAGAATCTTGTTGTCAAGCTCTTCCAAGTGGACTTGCATTGCGAGATACAGAGCCTTCATTTCGACGCGTGGTCGTATTACGGGAAATTGCTTGTTCTGCACTGCGCTGTTTGTACCCGGTTGTTTTCTCTTCACCTTCCCTCCTCTAATCAGTTGATACAAGTCTTTGCACGAACATGATAGGTTGTGAGTCCACGTGTTTCAGTATTAGTGATGTTATAATGCCGAAATTATAACAATATATGATTTCTATGTGACAACAAACTATTACAGAAAAGTGGGACGATAATTTACAGACGAATAGACCGTGCTGTGACCGAGAGGTTAGACCATTCGCCTCTCACCAAACCGGCCCGAGTTCGATCCTAGGTGACGACATGTGGGATTTGGGGTGGACAAGGTGAGTTTCCTCCGAGTTCTCCAGTTTCTCCCGCCATCTCATTCCACCGGTGCTCCATCTTCAGGACTTCCGCGCGTCTCTGTTGCCTGTCTAGCTGCGACCCTGAATGGTACCTTCGGTTCCCTGATTTCATCCATGCCTCATGGGGGTAGTATCTGTCTAGGTCGAAATGAGCGAGGTGTCCCCTCTGTGTCTTTACCCTTTACCTCTTTACCTTTACCATCAGTGTCAGCGCCTGCGGTGGCGCATGTAGTATAAGCGGGAGTTAAACATTAGTCAAAAAAAAAAAAAAAAAAAAAAAAAGCGGATAATCTTGTGAATAGATTCAGGGAAACGGCTTGTTCTGACAGAGGAAAAACTTTATATCATCGGAGAAGATTTAGATCTACGTTCAAGGAAATCTGAGAAAACTTGCGGCGGCGCCGTGGCCGAGCGGTTAGCGCGCTCGCCTACCACCTAGGCGGCCAGGGTTCGATCCCAGGGACCCGCATGTGGTATTTGTGGTGGACGAAGCGGCGTCAGGGCGGGTTTTCTCCGCGTGCTCCGGTTTCCCCCGCCATCTCATTCCACCGGTGCTCCATCTTCATTCCATGTATCATCAGTGTCACCGCCTGCGTTGCCATAATAGTAAAAGCGGGCGTTATACACTACAACAACATGAGAAAACTTGCACAGAAATCAGGAGTTTCCCAAGCATCGGCTTGAAATGCCAATAATATTTTTAAATTAAAACTCTAAGATACCTAAGTATAGTTCAGGAATTGCAACCACGTGGTAATTTATTTTTACGGGCTAAGCATAGTTTTATTTACATGGTCATGAGGAATTAATGAGTCTTTATACATATCTTCTTAAAATATGTAAGGTGGCTCAAGGACAGCATTTCCAACATAAAATTTGGCGAAGGTGTGCGGTTATTGTAGTTCTAATTTGTTTGAGAAAGCTACGCGCTTCAATTTAAGGAGCTAAGTATATCTATCGCCACCAGCAAACAGGCTGTCCCCCCCCCCCCCGAAAAAAAAAACACTGACAACACTTAGTATGTCGTGTAGGACGGCAAACTGATCGGTTTTCGAATAGGAAGCCGGAAATGCACGATTAGGATGCTGTAGCGCATCCAATTGTGAGATGGGTGTACGTCCACATTCCATCTATGAAACCAACATTGAGCTGTCTATATTACAAACGGGCTTCTAACTGAAGCAGTCATTGCAGAGCCCATATCGGCGGTGGTGAGGCTCATGCGCATGACCCAATACGTGTGATTGTCTTCGAAGGTTTTTAATCTCTCCGTGGATTCGAGCCATAAGGTCCCCCGCTGACGTTCCAGGAGTGCCATATACCATACTCTTCACACAACTCTTCAGAGAGCAGTGTCAGATCTGGCGACCGTGTTGGCTGTGGAACTGGTCCACCTCTACCAATCCATCGATTTGAATATGCGACGTTGAGGTGATTCCACACACTTACATCAAAGTGTGCTGGAGCTCAAGTCGGCCATTTCAGCATCTGTGTACTAGCATGTATCGCACTGCTGTTAAAAACGTTACTGTACTGGAAAGTACACACTAACACAGTAGGCTGCGCACCAAGAACTCTATGGAGGAATTTAGCGCATGCGCAGCAATGTTATTATGCTCAAGTCGCTCATCCTAGCGCACAGATGGTTAAAGGGTTGCATACCTTCCGTATTAATTCGTATAATAAAGCAAATATTAACAAATTGTCACAACCGTTCGTTCTCAAATTTCGATACTCTCCAGCGTCTAGTGTTTTTCCGGGCAGAGATTGAAAACCGATCAGTTTGCCATCCCACACAGCATACTAACCGTTGTCGGTGTTTTTGGGGCACATCCAAAAGAGAAAGAGAGAGGTTTACTCTAGATAAATAAAAGCTCTGCTGAGTTTATTGTTGATAAATACTTAACCATACAGTAGATAGTATACCAGTAGGTACATATTTCAGGGCAAACGTTTTGATCCTCGAAGGACAGTTCCATGTGCGTCCCAAAGGATGCTAATTGAGTTTAGCACTGCCATGTTAGAGGAAATTCCAAAACAGTTAGCGACTTTTTTCTGCTGGGCCACATTCAGAACAGGGAGCTGGTTGTACATTAACTATCGAGGGCATATCCCGGCCTTCAGCAAGGTGATAAAATTTCAAAGGAAGTCATGAATCATTCCACAATGATACAATCTGCTCTCCCTGTTTGACGTGGTTTTCTGGGGCACCAATAAAAGAATGCGTGGCTTTGTTCCGAAGACGATACCTCGGCTCGTAAAAAGCAACTCATTTGGTGAGTACGCGCTGTTAAAATTCCTTCCAACAAGGTCACGTCCAGAAGAGAGAACGTCAACTGTTTCCAAGTACGACATCTGTCTGTCGCGTAATTCACGCCATGCCCTCCATTCATGAATAATTGTGTCACGCAATTTCACACACCAATTGCGGACAAATAATTATAGAAACATAAGATGGTGGGCGGCCGTCGTGTTGAATAATAGGCATTCTTGAAGGCTTTTACTTTCGTATTTCGTGTGCTAACTACTAATTGCTTTCAAGATGGAGATCATCGAAGTCATTATGCACTCCAAAAACACGCAGGAGCTTTCAGACAAGCACATTATGATACATTCCATAGGTGTCGAGGGGAGACAACGAGGGTAAACGCCAGGGGCGCATATCGACTTTTATTGGGGAGGGGTCAATACATACAATTAACAATTTGGGATATCTGCAAGTGAGACCAACCATAATACACATGCTGGGTGTTAATGAACTACTATTTCAAGAGAATATGGAGATGTGTTAAACAAGTATATTTGACGTAGAAGGCTTACGTCTATTAATTCAAATTTCGAAGTTAAAGCTATAGGTTTCTAAAGTACCTCTGGCGCAATGACTAAATGAGTTCGACTATAGGGTCGTTTTCGAGTTCGAATCTCATTCGCTGCTTTTCTTTCTTTCTTTTTCTTTCTTTCCTTCCTTCCTTCCTTCCTTCCTTCCTTCCTTCCTTCCTTCCTTCCTTCCTTCCTTCCTTCCTCCCTTCCTCCCTTCCTCCCTTCCTCCCTTCCTCCCTCACTCACTCCCTCCCTCCTTCCCTCCTTCCCTCCTTCCCTCCTTCCCTTCTTTCTTTCTTTCTCTCTTTCTGTCTTTCTCACTTTCTGTCTTTGTCACTTTCTGTCTTTCTCACTTTTTGTCTTTCTCTCGCTCTTTCTTTCTCTCGCTCTTTCTTTCTTTCTCTCGCTCTTTCTTTCTTTCTTTCTTTCTTTCTTTCTTTCTTTCTTTCTTTCTTTCTTTCTTTCTTTCTCTTTCTTTCTCTCTCTTTCTTTCTCTCTTTCTCTCTATCTTTCTATCTTTCAAGTAGAGCATGATAATGGTGTTTTGATCTAGTGTTTAATTTTTGTTTCAATGTGTGCATGTTTATTTGAACATACCGGTACAATTAATTAAAATTCTTGCTAACAAAAAGTTGAATCCTGCATTAATATATTCATATGCTGCAGTACTTTAAAATAGATGTTTTTAAAGTGTGAAACAAAGGATAACAACATAAAACATGACTGTACGACCGCTATATAGGAACTGCTCGAAATGATCACTTGAAATTTTCAAGGCAAAATTTATAGCGGCGAAGGAACGATTGTATTCTCTCTAAGATTTCTGGTGTGAGCCGAATCAATGAAGTGATAGGAGTGTTAGTGTTCTTCTTCATATGGATTAAAAAAAAGAAAAAAATTGCATGACAGGAAACGAACACTTGACCTTCCCTCCAACAGGTTTTGACGTTACGAATTTAGCAACAAGGACAGTTAAATCAAACGTCTCTAGAGTAGCCTTATAACACAAGAAGGCATCTATTGTAACCCTTGTGTAGTGTTGCATTGTCAGGTGATTGGTTAGAGATTTGTAGCATTAAGTCGTACAACGCTGGCAACGACTTGCTGAAAATCAATATTTCTATACTCAGGAAGCAGCTTTAAAGACATTTTAAGCCAATTTTCATCCGACTTTACTTTTGCATGGGCTTATTAGTATCTGATATCAATACGTTTAACATCATATAACTGGGTTATGTTTAGCCGCGGACCATACTTGGCCTATCCCAATCACATCTACAATTTCTCAAGTTATTTCGGTGTGGTTCATTAACATCCTGTCAAGAGTTATTTCAAACAGACTCTATGGCCTCTGAGATAGAAATCTTCACTTTCGTAAGGCTGTCGATATAAATATACTCATTCATACAAAGTGAATTTTACAACTTTTTCACGAGTGTTGGCTTACTTTAAATTAAAATTTTTAGAAACAGCTTGAACGTACGTTCATAATACAAAATCAGGACTTCTTGGAACACTAACAAACTTATGTACACCATAATAAAAAAACATGAATATCAGGGTGAACTAGGAGCAAGGTAAATCCATCTCAAGTATGTCTTTAACTGTCTTAATGTGGAAAAACTTACTTTTGCAAAAGCAGTGGAAAGTGACAAAATTTTCAATATTTTGAGAACATAGAGAACCAAAGAAGTAATATTTTTGAAGCTTTCCATGTTGTTGATTGACTTAAAAAAATTTCCCCTTGAAAATAAAAATTCTCTTTGCAAAAAGAAAAGAAAAAAAAAAAAAAAAAGAAAAAAAAAAAAAAAAAAAAAGAAAAGAAAAAATAAATAAATGATTTTGACTAAAATGTTACGGATTCCGTTTATCAATTTATTTTCACTGCTACTTTACCAGGAAAGAACAAAGTTCGAGCTGGGAGAGGATGCAGAGCGTTTACCTATTTAAATACGGCTCTGTAGATACCCACAATTGAAATCCCTGATCAACAATACAACAAAGAGTATTGACCAATTGAAAGGGATTATTTGTGGGATAAAGATGTATTAGATGTACTACTAATTTTAGTATGGCATACTAATATTATTATAACTTTATTATTCGTCTGTTATTATCATCATCAGCATCATCATTACTACTAATTTTAGTATGGCATACTAATATTATTATAACTTTATTATTCGTCTGTTATTATCATCATCAGCATCATCATAGTTATTAACAAAGTCAGTAATTGAATTGTTATACCAAAAGGGGATTTAACCAGCAGGTACTTCTTCTTTAGAAGAATGAAAGAAAACAAATTGCTATTAAAGAGGGGATTTTTTAATGTCTTGTTTAACGTTGCTCTAACATTAGATTAAGTAGCAATAGTTTGGTACGCATGATTTAAAGTATACCAGATAGGTATATGGTCTTAGCTGTGTTGACACCTTTCCGTGTCATTTGCTTGAGTAACTTTCTGACAGATGTCCCCAGTTATTTAGTCTTTTTTCCTGTGCCATCTAATTTGTTGCTAATTTTGTAACATGAAGGTGTACGTTTAACTTATTATCGTGACACTGCTATTCTTTGGATACGCAAACATAGTTCGCATAATGCCGGATAGATGATCTTAATTACAATGTCGTCCGCTTGGTGTAACTTCCATGTGCGTGGCCTTAGATGCGTAGTCGCCTTTCTGTGCCATCATTTTTATTTCTGTTAATTTTATTTGATTCTGACGCCTCCTATATAGGTAGCCTGGTATTGAATTTACAATTATTCAGTATTTACCTAGAGAGTGAGGGAAAACACGCATTGGTTGATATAAGAGATTTGACCCGCGACCTTCAGAATGTGAGTCAGAAATATACTACCACCTGAAAACTCTGGTTCGGTAATACTGTTATTATTTCTAGCCTCCCCCCTTATAACATTCTCTGCCATCTACGTATAGTAAGTGATTAGGTATTCCATCCAAGAATTAAGTATAGCATTTTTCACCGGTAATAGGTGCATGTTTTGAGATCACTGAACCAGAAAAATCAAGTTTAGAAAAAGGTGTTTGTGTGTGTTTTAAGATGTGACAAAAAATGTCCCTTCCCAAATTACCTTTACATGGAACATTTTTCATAACTTTCGGCTCACTGAAAATGATTAACAACTTTTGTTTAACGTAGTTGCATGACTGCCAATAACCTGTAAATTTCATTCTGAATTACATAATTTTGTATAACTGGTAAACCATAAGACATGCCCTGACAAAAACGTAATGCCATTTTTGAAATTATTCCACGTGCTAAAATATGTGTATGTAACCTCTCCTGCACCTAGCTACAAAGAAAGGTATAATAAAATCATTGCTGTAAATGTTTACCTGGATTAATATGAGCCAGACAGAACACGCTTTTATAGGAATAGTTTAAGAAGAGTGGGTAGGGAAGATACTACGAATGTAATAAATAGAGCAAAAAAGTGCCGAACAGGCTGACCGCCTTCTCGGCGCTCGTTGCCTTCTGCCGCTATCATAGAACGGCATTGATGAACCATACAGCATTTTTAAAACTACTTTTAAAGGTTTCACTTACCGACTTTATGAAAGGAGATGCTGAAACTGGTCCCCGTCGATGTTCATACATTTTTAGCATCTCTTTGTGAAACTATCCATCACTCGCCGTACTTCACGTTGAGAAATGCTGACAATTTCCTGGCGGATATTTTTTTAACTGCGGGTGGGTTTGTCTTGTACACTTTATGTTTTAAGTTAACCCAGAGATAGAAACAGCTTACTGGAGCTCTGAAAAATCTTTCTCCGCTAATGGCGCACCATACACCAATTTTTCGTAATGAAGGGTTACTTCATGAGCAATATTGTTTCAGGACAGATTTATAAGGGAGAGTGATGCATAGTTTCCTAATGGAAGTACCAAAATTATATGGACAATGAAGGTGGCCAATTTCAGCATCTCCTTTTATAAAGTTGGTAAGTACGACTTTTAAAAGTAGGATTAAAATGTTATATGGTTTCACCCGTGCCTTTCTATGATAGCGGCAACCAGCGCCTAGAAGGCGGACAGGCAAAACACCTCGCAGCCCGTTCGGAACTTATTTGCTCTCCCGGTATTTACTTTGAGTCCCATAAGAAGCTTCCCTTTGGGGACAAGCAATCAAAATACCTGTACGTTATAGGTACACCAAGTTTCGTAACAACCATTTTATCAATTCTTCATCAAAAATTGAAAAATAACAGTTTTTTTGGTTAGTTTTATTATATTAGATTATTGTCTCTAACTATTGACGCATCATTAACGTCAACACAGAATTGTTAATGCCTTTACAGGTATGTAGTTGAGAGTGCTTTGTTGGCCTGACTCCTGGAGAACGTGACAAGGCTTTGCATTATTTACGTCCCCAGTAACGAGAATTTTAGGCCGGACGACCTGAGCTGGCGCCTTCTGTAAATAAGATGAACACCGGAAGAGGCACGTAAAATAAATACAAGGGAGGAAGTGTTTAAAAAAGACATGTTTACCTTAAAACCATCTTCTTGTGAAGCCAGACACTGCCTTTTCAGGAATGAATGGACTTTGTCGACAGTTTTATGTCCTGGTTCTAGGGTTGCCAAATCAACAGCCTCCTTTTCTTTGTGGAATTAGTATCCGTTTGATACAACAGGTGAAGGTTTTTGCTTTCTCTAACACTTAACCTTCACTAAGTAGAGAAAGTGTTACATTCCACCCAAAAATTCGATATCGAGATTTCACTGGATACCTACATACTGAGGTCCCCCGAATAAAACCAAAAGCATACTTTAAAAAGGTGTGTACGCTTGTAGAGAGGAGAGAGAGAGAGAGAGAGAGAGAGAGAGAGAGAGAGAGAGAGAGAGAGAGAGAGAGAGAGAAGACAACATAATTAAAAAATCGACTTTCTCAATTCACTCTTCTAAGACTTATTTTACAAGCTTGTTCTTCGTTGTAGATACTCATTCGTTGTAGGTATGAGAAGGATACGATAGACTAAAGAGATAGTCAGATTTTTAAAAAGCGGATCGCTATGTCACGATTTTCAAGTCTCATGCCCTTTGCATGACCCCCGCCCCCCCCCCCCCAAAAAAATAAAAATAAAAAAACCAGAAACTTATAACATAAAAAAGTAAAAGCATTTGAAAATGCAAACCCATAAAAGAAGTCTCAGAAGTACTTAACGGCCCAAATAAAATTTGACATCATCATCGTCATCATTGACATCAAAATCATCTTCACCCCATGGATTAGACACATTGTTCTGTTTTTCACAGCAACTGCGGTCTGCTTACATCTCTTTTCCCTGCTGGTTTATAATTTAGAGCTATTTTCGGAAGTCTGCCATAGCCCATCACTCCAGAGGTAACACCCAATTATTATTTCTATAGTGTTTTATATCTTCATTTATAGATTTCAATTTCCGTTCTGTTCTTATTACATCATTACATTACATCCTTTAGTTCTTCTCAAACATTTATTTCAGATCCTTGATCTTCTTTGTTACAACCCAGGCTTCACTTCCATATAGCAGCACTGACTTTACCGTTATTTTATAACATTTGACATACAACGTGTGCTTTAACGAGATCTACCTTCTTTTTGTGTGTCTAATCAGATGATGTCTAACTCTTACGCTTTAATAATTATACCAAAGTCATTTAGAATTAAGAGGACTTTACAGGGAACTCCCAGAAAACTCAAGATATAGATTTTGACATGCAATTATATTAACCAATGACCAGAAATGTAAACTTACCAAGTGGCCTATCGCCTCAATTTTGTTGTTTCGTTTTATCATTATAGTTTTATACATTTAGTTTTATAGAATAAATACTTCAGTTCTGTTCAACAATATGTTTGTTACCAAGAAGTTCAACTGGAAAGATGTGTTGTCTGCATAGCTTACAGGCAGTTGCACAGACGCAAAGAATGAAGTCATACTTTTATTTCATATTTAACTGTGCAATTTTTTTTAAATAGTCATAACTAGTTGTCTTATCCGGCAGTGCATTGTTATATCTTCTAAGCACGGAGTTGAAAATAAGGCAAGGGATGATTTTTGAAAGTAGTAAGTGGTCTGTAATTTTTACTTGTACCTGAAGCCAAAGTGTCTAAAGTTTTGTTCAGATTGTGCAAGTAGTGATAATTTGTACTGCAAGTAGTGATAATTTGTACACATGGGGTGCAAAAATATGACTATAGGTAAGTTCTTGAAGTTGCATGATATCCAATAATTATCGCCAAGTCCTGCTTCCCAACTGCACAAATTTATGGTCTGGTTGATGAAGCACTATAGTTTTATCTATAAGGGGTTGAAAATAACGTAAAGGACAGCATTTAAAAATTTCGAGAAGTATTTCCAAATAGGGACTAGATGATATAATTATGGGAACTCCTATTGTATAGCTTTGTAATATTTTGAACATGTGGTTTAAAGAGTGCAGATTTCTATATAAGGGGCTAAAAATATGGTAGGCTTTTCAGGTAGGTTATAATCGTCGTTGGGTCTTATAGTATAAGGTGCAAAGTTTCACCTATAGGCCAAAGAATGTTGACATTTATATCAGGGGTTGAAAATAGGGATTGAATATAAGGTTTGATTGTAATTTTTATCAGTTTATAAAATCCAACTGTTGTCAAAATCACATCAAAAATATTACTTGATGAAACTTTAGTGAAGTATGAGGGAAATGTGGTGATATGAACGACATAAAACCCATAAAATAAACTAAATTTTTTAAGCCTCCTAAGCCCCGAAGTCATTAAAAAGTTACCATAATGGCAACAAAATGTCAAAAGTAGCCTGCGATATTCATAATCATTGAAACGGAAATGAAATTCGGTGACATGAATATAGAAAAGCTGCTAATCCTGCTATTTTAGTATTATGTAGCCTATGACCAACTGGAAGAATACGGGTTTTCAATGGTGAAAAAATTGCCAACATTGATTAAGTTGATATCGATTACCACATATACGCGCACGCATGTTCACGATTTTATAATGTGGTATAAATACATAGCGAGCTTCATTCTCTAAGCTATAGATATTCGGTAGAAATGTCAACATTTTCATAGCGGCACCCTGCTGCATAGAACTGCATTGTATTAACTTAGCGGTGGATGTGTTCGTCTGCTGTTGAACAAAACCCAAAACCAAGGACCTCTTTGAGCCGTTGTGATCCCTAATTTAAGCAATTAAAGATCCCTTTAATGTGCAATTGCTTCTCTCTACAGAACTGGCTTTGGGATGCTTGGGACTGGCGTTGACAAAGACTAAATTAGGCCACAATGCGCCTTTGTAAACTCTGTCTTATTGTCAAGCTTAAGTACATGGTGGAGCACAAAAATG